>ML681981.1:26513158-26585337 GCA_007922195.1 Podocnemis expansa | reverse complement strand
CTGAGGGGGGGCTGCCCTTCCTCCCAGGGTGCTAAGCACCCTGGGAGGAAGCTCAGCCAGTTATTTCGAAACAACAGTTGTTTCAAAATAACACGGCCACCACAACCGTTGTTTTGAAACAACTTGTTTCAAAACAACGGTTGTTTCGAAACGGCATGTCCCGTTGGCGTTGTTTCGAAACAACCGTTTCGAAACAACGCTCTTTCGAAAGGCAACGAGGTTTAGCTTCTTTCGAAAGGACCACGGCCATTTCGAAAGAAGCAGTTTGCTTCTTTCGAAATGGCCATGCGTCGTGTGGCCATGCCATTCCTTATTTCGAAATAACCTCTGTTGTTTCGAAATAAGGACTGTGTGTGGACATACCCTCTAAGTTTCTACCTCTGTTTGTTAGGATCGTTCAGTTTTGGACACTTCTGTAAATTCCCCATCTTCAGGTGTCTGATGAGGTAGGCTTTCCTCCCAAGAAAGCTCATGCAAAAATAAATTTGTTAGTCTTTAAAAGTGCCACAGGATTCCTTGCTTGTTTTCAGTATTATCAGTAGTCCTAGTCTTATATTTCTTAGCTCTAGCTCCACCCATCCACACTGAAGTTGAGGGACTGGACCCTAGTCTACAGTTGATGGCTTTTCAGTGGCAGTCAACCAACGGTTACTCAAGGAACATAAAGTTCCTTGCGTAACTGGCGGCAACTTTGTAAGCTGTTGGTACACATCCAGGAAAAGCCAATCATAAATCCCTTGAGGTCAGCTTTTCCCTACACCCTTTGGTTCCCAGGACTTCTGGGGCCAACTTCTGGAAGTGGCTTAGCAAATTCAGATTCTCTGCAAACGGCTTCCAGAATGCTGGGCTGATGGCAGTGAATGCCACTGTCATTCTAGACACACCCTGAGAGTGGTTAGCTCACTATAGCCTTGTTTTATAAAAAAGTAATTTTCCTTCTTTAAACATTCATACTTTCTCGTCAACTGTTGTGACTGGGCAGTATCCGTGCTGTTTTAATTTACCTTGTTAACAATGGTCCTCCCCATAATAATGTGACTCAACCCTCTTTGCATGTGTATATATACCTAACAAACTGCCATTTTTCCACTCTATGGGTTCTAATCCATGAAAGTTTATGTACAAATATATGTGTTAGTTTTTAAGGTGCCATAGTACTCCTTGTTTATCTTGCTTATATGGCTCAGGTGAAAGATTGAGGCTATGTGTAACATTATTCATAAGAGTCGTTTTTGAATAATCAGAAAAGAAAATGTTTAAATTAGACTGTACTTCCAAATGACTAATATGTACATTTCTACTGGCAGAAAAAAATGGGATAGTGAAAATCTACCCTTTTTCTCTTCTAAACTGAAGTTCAAAGAAATCCAATCAAATGAATAGAAATGACACAGAGAAGCATTACGCTCATATTAGAGATGTTTTAAATCTTGTTATTCATGCTCTGTTGTTGGCAGATGGCTTAATGTATTAAAACAGGCAAGAGAACATTACAGGCAGCATGGCATCATAGGAGTACAAATGGAGACAGTTCAGGCAATACCTCATTGGAGTTTGGGTACTGAATGAGAGAAGAAAATAACTCTTGTCACACTTAATTAGCTAAGAAGCAGTGCAATGCGTAGACAAGGCTTAATGACAAGCATTGTCCTGCCAAGCTGCGCATTGGCTAACTTGTACAAAGCATACAATACTTTTCAGTACTTTGGACTACATACCGTATGCATATGTCTTTTCACAGAGTCAGACAGCCACAAAAAGAAGACAACAATTACAGAAACAGAAGATATTGAAAGAGAGAAAAGTGTAGTTGGGCCATTTCACCCACATTGTAGATTTCATACATATTTGTCCAAGCTTCTTCTCTGATGTAGTTCCTGGATTTCTGTGTCTACATATAAAGTGATATCTACATCTTTTTGGATAAGAGAACAACAGATTATATTCCTAAATCCTTCTAACAAACTTTTGGCTATTTCTCAATACCAGCTGCTTTGATTTGCTGGTACAGTTTGACCTGATCCCATGACTTATTCTTCCCTGCATTTATTTCCTCCCATTCTGTAAGGTCCTCCATCTTAAAAACATCTGACAAAGTGGGATTTTTCTCCCACGAAAACTCATGCAATAAACAAAATTGTTAGTTGTTAAGTGCCACAGGACTTGTTTGTTTTAGCAATAGTTTGGACTTGTTTGTTTTAGCAATAGTTTGGACTCCATGGCTGAGAGGAAAAACAAGAAACAAGCTGTACCCCCATTTTTTTTAACTTACAGAAAATAAATTTTCCTTTTTTCAGTCAGTCTGCTTTAGTCATATTCGACTGTGAGATTTTCTTCTTCACAGTTTCAGCAAATTAATAGATTTAGGATCTCGATTTTTTTCCAGCAGCCTCTCTCTGATTCCTCTGGTAGAAAAATGATCCTCATAGGCTTTATTCCCCAGTTGACTATGGTCTTTTTTTGCTTCATGCTATATAAAGTAGCCTTAAACCAGCTGGGGAATCCTGGCACGGAAGTGCACCCACGGAGGAGAAATCTTTACTGGTACTGAGCGAGGAGACACAGTGTAACTACCTCCACCTGCCCACCATCACTCACCATAAGGGGAAAATAGGGTCTATCAGAGATAAAGCTGGAAGGTTATTGGGGATAGGAGATCAGCGGCTGAACTGAGTTGTATGGTGCTTAACTCTCTTGGTATGTCTTCACTCATGGTGGCACCATGAGCAGTGCAAGATTGATTTTGCAAATTTGATTGAGCAGCAGTGAAGACTCACTCAATCAAACCAAGATGTTAACTCTGTTAGTTCCCCACAGTGCAGTGGCAATACCACGGTAAGGTTCCAAAGGGACAGCCATGTTAGTCTCGTCCAGCAAAAAAACTAAGGAGTCATGTGGCACTTAAAGACTAACAGATTTATTTGTTGCATGAGCTTTCATGGGAGAAAATCCCACTTCATCAGATGCTTTGAGGACGAAGTGGGATTTTCTCCCATGAAAGCACATGCAACAAATAAATCTGTTAGTCTTTAAGTGCCACAGGACTCCTTTTTTAATACCACAGTAAGTAGGTGTTAAGAAGTCAAAGGGGGATACACGAGCCATATACACTAAGTTGTGTATCTCCAGCCAACTGCAGTCAAACTCTGTGGCCAGTGTAGACCAGGCCTCTGATACGTTAAGAGACTTTACATTAGCAATGCCAATGGCAAAGGTTAGAGCCTGAACCTGCTCCAAGTGGTTGCAATCAATATCTTGTAGCCAGCACTACTGGGCTATGCCTGGACATAAAAGAGAATCAGGTCCCATATTGCTCTGAAAATCATATCAAGTGCTGTAGACAATGTTCACTGTATCATGATGGTTGTGTCAGCTAACTATCCAGCTTCTGATACACCATCTACCAAAATAAAGCCTAAAGTGTCAGTCTATTCTGTAGAGAGTTATCATAGGAAGGTAGGGACCTCAAGAAGTCATCTAGTCCATCCCTCAGTGCTGAGGAAGGACAAGTATAACTGGGCCACCATTTAAGTGTTACTCTAATCTCTTTTTAAAGCCTCCAGTGGTGAGATTCTACAACATCACTTTGGAGCCTGTTCTATTAATTACACATCTGTATAGCTAGAATGCTATTCCTAATATCTGATATAAATATTCTGTGCTGCAGATTAAGCTAATTGCATCTTTTTCCTACTCTTCGGTGGACATAGAGAATAATTGATCTCCATCCTCTTTGTAACAGCCTTTAACATATTTGAAGACTGTTACCTGGTTCACGTCCTGAATGCCCGTCTTCTCTTTTCAAGAATATCATGCTCAGTGTTTTTTAACCTTTCCTCATATATCCTATTTTCTAAGCCTTTTAGCATTTTTGTTGCTATCTTCTGGATTCTTTCAAATTTGTCCACATCTTTTCTAAAGTGTGGCATACAAAACTGCACTCAGTACTCCACACACAATCACATTCAGTTGTCTTATGCATAACATGCCTATAAATACACCTCAGAGTCATATTTGCCTTTTTTGCAACTGCATCTCACTGTTGGCTCATATTCAATTTGTGATCCACTAGAACAGCGGTTCTCAACTACTGCGTCACCACACCACAGTGTGTCACGGAGAGCTAGGAAGATGGCTGGATTTAGCTAGGGGGAGAAGGAAGGGCCCTGGTATGGCTTGTAGGCTATGTCTATACAGTAACTTTTATTTTGAAAGAACCCCTTTCAAAATAACCCATTTCAAAATAAAATCCTTATTTCGAAATAAGTTAATTCGAATTAACATTTTGTTAATTCGAATTAAGAGAGTCCCTTCAAAACAAAATAGCACGCCCTGTGTGTGGCCATGCCATTTCAATTCCAGGTGAGGGGCAGCATGGGAGGTGTGGCAACATGGCCAGCTCACCGGGCCATGTTGCCGGCCATGTTTCCAACCAGGTAACCAGCCAATCATGTACGAACAGAACAGACAGCCCCTCCCTATCCACTGTGACCCCCAAGCGCTTGCAAGAGACATGGCTACAGCTGCCCTCTGGGACCTGTACCATCCTCAAGCACCTGGCAGCCTCGCTGGTAGCCTGCAGGGTGCCACCCTCCTGTGGGATACACTTTCCCCGAGCCTGATGAGCCCAGAGCTGAGTTCCGGACCATTATCTCAGTGGCCCTCACAGCACTGTGGAAAAACCCCATGGCTGAGGCCTGACAGTGTTGAGACACAGATAACTCACTGTGCTTATAAATGGGGGGGGGGAGGAATAAGTGTGCACTTGCCCTGCCCTACCTGAAGGCCTGGAAGAGGGCCAGTAGCAGCCCCTAACAGATAAGGTATGCCAGAGGACCTTTGCTGTGCTTGCCTCCATGGTGCACAGACAGACCACATATTGGAATTTGGAAGCACAAGGATTGGATTGTACTGGCAAAGTGCTACGGTCAGTTGATCTGGATAAAGAGCAACCTGTTTGGGCCAGTCTGACTAGGCAAGAGGCCCCTGGCACAGATGACTATGAGCTGGGCAGGTCAAAGGAAGGGGCTGCCTGCAATTGGGGGACTTCTAGTGCAGAGGCCAGGCCCAGAACGTAATTCCCTATATAGCAAGTGCTTATGCATTGGGATATGTGTACTTATGTCAGTAGACAAATATCGTACACTCCTCTCGGGGCCCTTGGGTACTTGCCTTCGGGCCCACAGCTGGGTAGAAATAAAGTGCCACGCCGCACTAGGTTATGCTCCCTGCCTACTGACGATCCCTCCACCGTACCAATAGCTCCTTGCCCCCCCCATCTCAGCACCAGACGCCAGCACAGACTGGTGGGAATGGATTGTCCAGGGAACCTGGAGCAGCAAGCACTGAAGGAAGAACCTTCCAGATTAGCAGGGGGACCATCACCCTCGTCACCAACCCCACCTCAGTCCTACGCCGAAGGCATACGGTGATGAGGGCAGGCACCCCTGAGGACAAGAGCGTGACCATCACTGCCTGGAAGATGGCCACTCCAGGGTCCCACACGTCTGGTGCCCATCTCGTCAGCATCAGGAGGTCCACCATCAGGGAACTGCCGCTGCAGCTTGCCTACGCCATCAGCCGGCCCTGCGGCCACGCCTCGTCAGCTTGGAGTGCTGAAGGACAGCATTGCCGGCCTCACTGCCCTGGGCTTTCCAACGTGTGGGGGGATCGTTGATGCCACCCACATCTCCATATGAGCCCCATCACACTGCCTGCTCCCCCTTTCTGCCCCAGCCAGCCACCACCCAACCCACCCACACCCTGAAACCAATCCAATAAAACACACAAAAACTTGGACATGGGTGAACTGTTTTTATTTACAGGGGGGTTATGGGAAGGCAGAACTGGGGAGACATGAAGGGTTGAGTGGGGTTTCAAACTGGGGGCACAGGGATGTGGGGTGGGGGTTTGGGGCCAACTGGGGGAGCATTTTAGGGAGGAGCTGCCCCTGGGGCAGGGCCCACAGCACCACGGCCTTCGCCGAGGCCACCCCGGGTCCAGGGGCGCCAGCGGCGAGGGCCAACAGGGTCCCTGGCTGCAGCAGGCACAGTCCCAGGCTGGGGGGCATGGTTTTCCCCAGGCTGCTGTGGCATGCCCTGTACGCCCTCAAGGGCCTTCACCTGGTGCTCCTGGCCCATTGCCTGGTGCTCCATGGCTTCAGCCTAGCGCTCCAGGGCTGCCACGATGTGGTTATTCGCCTCGACGGAGGTGCTGGACTGCAGTATCCTTGCGCTGGGCTTGTTCAGTGTGCCAGGCCCTGGAGGACTCCTCAACCTGCTGCCTGAGCTCCAACATGGCAGTGAGGACGTCCGCCCTGGTAGGCTGGGCTCTCCTTCTCCGCCATATGTCCAGTGGTGGACTCCTGGGTGACGGACGGCAGGTGGGCAGATGAGCTGCAGGGGCAAAAGAGAGAACAGTTAGGTGTCAGCCTACTAGCCCTGGTGTGTGCAGCCTCTGAGCTGCAAACACCCCTGCCCTGACAGCTAGCAGGATTCCAAGTCTGTGAGGGCTCTGTACACTGCACTCAGGGGGGCACGGGGCCTCGTGGCCCATGGTAGGCAGTGAGCTGTTCTTGGGAAGTCCCCTGGGCCCATGTGACAGCCATGGTGGCTGCAGGCTCTCTGCTGTGCATGCTGCCAGGTCTGCCTATTGCCACCCGGTGTTAAAGGACCTCCATCCTGCTTGTGCATGAGACCCTGTCTCCTCAGGCCTCCCTGCAGCATGCCTGCACAGGAGAGCATGTGGCCCCTCCCCCGGGCCCGTGCCCCCCCTCAGGGCCCACGCCCTGCACTCCGGGGCCTCCCTGCCTTGTGGGGGGGGGTCACTTACCAGCTGGGACACCTGATGTCCGGCGCAATGTCCCATCGGACTCTGCTCCCTCCTGCTCCTCTATGGGCTCTGCTGGGCTGGGGCTCCTCTCCCATAATCAGCTCTGGGCTGGTGGGTGGTGCCATACTCAGGTGGCTGCCCTCGCCCACCTCCAGGGGCTCATCACCTTTGGTGGGGGCCCACTCTGCCTCTGTGGCGCTGCTCTCCCGTGTCCTGCAGGTGCCTATGGTGGGGTTGGCCACTGGGCTTATCCCCCAGGAAGTGGTGCAGCTCTGCGAAGTATGGGCAGCTGGTGGCAGTTGCCGCCCCACGGAGCGCCCGGGCATCCCGTGCCCGCCAATAGTCCTGGCGGAGGCCCTTTACCTTTAAGCACACCTGCTCAGTGGTGCACTCAAAGCCCTCATCAGCCAGGACCCTGGCGATGTCCCTGTAGACATCGACATTTCTGTGGCTGGCCCTGAACTGGTCTAAGATGTCCTCCTGCACCCAAATGCGCAGGAGGGCATGGGTCTCTGTAGGGGACCACACAGAGCCCCTCCATCACCCCTGTGAAGGGGTTGCATGTGCTTCTGCTGCCATGGCCCACCTTCACAGGCTTGCAGCAGCAGAAGCCACGCGCTGGAGGGCACTTCCTGGCCCAGGGCAACCTGGGCCGACGGTCACCCGCCAAACAACGGGTTGTGGGGACATGTTGTTTCGAAACGGCCATTTCGAAACAAGGTGTCCCCACAACCCATTGTTTCGAAACAACGCTGTTTCAAAACAACAGATCGAAATGGCCGTTTTGAAACAACAGCTGTTTTGTTAGGGGGCTAGGTTTGACTTTTTCAAAACAACAATCGTTATTTCGAAATGACGAGTCCCATCATTTTGAAATACGAAAACTTTGCGTAGACCAAATTTCTTTTCTTTTGAAATAACAAGTGTTATTTTGAAATAAAAGTGCCGTGTAGACATAGCCGTAGGGGCTCAAAATCTTGCTCCTAAATGTAGTTCTCAGCACTTGTTCTTATTGAAGTTAATCTTATTGATATAATTCAGACCAATTCTCCAATTTATCAGGTTCTTTTAGATTCTAATACTGTTCTTTGGCATGCTTACATCTCCTCCTAACTTGTCATCATCTGCACATTTTGTAAGTGTACTTTCCACTCCATTCTCCAAACATTAACTGAAATATTGAATAGTAACAGACATGGGAAAGACCATTGCAGCACCCTGCTAGATTTGCCCTCCCCATTTGACGGAGACCCATTGATAACCACTCTTGGAATGATTTTATAAGTTGTACACACACTGTAAAGTATTTTCATCTAGATCACATGTCCTTACTTTGCTTATGAGACTATCATGTGGGATTATTTCAAAAGTGTTACTAAAATATATCACGTCTACTATACCTCCCACCTCCCTACCCCTTGCATTAGGCCAATAACCCTGTCAAGGAAGTGAATAAGGTTGACAAATCAGAATTTTTTTCCTTGGCAAATTCATGTTAGCTGTACTTTGCCACCCTATTTTCTTCTAGCTACTTATAAAGTAGTTGATTAATAATTTGGTCCAGTACCTTTCAAGACATTGAAGATGGTCTATAATTCTCAGAGTCCTGTTTGTTCCTTTTTAATGATAGGCCTCTGGGACCTCTCCTGTCTCCCCGGCATTCTTAAAAATAATGGTTAATGATTGAGAAATTGCTTCAGCTTATTTTTAAGTGCCCTACAATCATAGGTGGTGGAGCTATGGGTACTGGAGAAGAGGCCCTATTCCCTGGCTTGAAGTGGTTTCCATTACATGTATGGTTTACCATTTGGTTCTCACCACCCCCACAATAAAAACTGTTCCAGCACCCCAGCCTACAGCTAATTTTGGGACACCTGGAGGCAGGTTATTAAGGAAATTTTTTCAGAAATCGATCTTTGGACTAGTCTTATTTAATATTTTTACCAATAACCTTGGGACAAAAAGTAGGAAGATGCTAATGAAATTTGCTGATACAAAGTTGTGAGGTATAGAGGGGGGCTTGGCTATTAATTAGGAGGATCTGGACAACCTCAAAGACTGGAGTTACAAAAATGGGATGAAATTCAGTAGTATGAAGTGGAATGTCATGTGACTGGGTTCTAATAATAAGAATCTCTGCTATAAATTGGAGGTTTATCAAGGACAGATCAGAAAAGAGATCTAGGTGAGCAGGTTGATCATAGGATATCTATGAGCCACTAATGTGATCCAGCTTTGAAAAAAAAGCAACTGCAATTGTAGGGTATATCAGCCGAGGCATTTCCAGAAGAGACAGAGAAGTATTAATGCCATCATACAGGGCCGTGGTAAGTTCTCATTTGAAATACTGTGTATGGTTCTGCTCACACACATTCAAGAAAGCTCAATTCATACTAGAATAGATGCAGAGAAGAGCTAGTGGGATGATCAGGAGAAGCTTATCTTATGAGAGCAGATGGAAAGAGCTTGGGTTTTAGCAAAAAGAAGATTCACAGGGGATATGGGTGGTCTCTATAAATACATTAGGGGGGTAAATACGAGGGAAGGTGAAGATCATTTAGGACAGTGTTGGCACAGGAACAAATGTGTATAAAGTGGCGACAAATATATTCAGACTGTAAATTAGAAGAAAGTTTTTAAGCATCAGAGGGGGGTGAGGTTCTGAAACAACCTCCCAATGAGAGTTGTGGAGAAAAACAATTTAATTAGTTTCAGGAGAGAGCTGGATAAATGTAATTTGTTTGACAGAGTTGCTTATGATGGTAGGGTGCATGGCTCAGTAGCCCAGAAGCTTATTTCCAAGGTATGTCTCATGTTCCTAACGTTACATGTGTCAGGTTTTCAGTCAGTCACCTGCAGGCATCAGGAATGGATGCCTGTCCCACCCCACAATGTATTATTATATCTAACTTATTGAAATAGTCTTTCACCTGTTCTTCCCTAGTCTAGCTTGTGTTCCTTTTATCTTGTTGGAATGTTAATTGTGTTAAGCATTTGGCTGTAATTTACTTTTTTTAGTTAAGATAAGCAAAATAGACATTAAACACGTCAGTATTGCTGATGTTATCTGGAATTTACTCGTTTCTCTGCAACCTTGGGAATAGCAGATTTGATGGAAACCAGCAGTCTGAGTAGATTCCTTGAGTTGTTGCTGCAGATGGCTCAAGTCCTTACACAGACATTGCACTATGTTACAGTCAGAGCACAACCTAAAATGGAAATAGTATTAGGCAGTATCTGTTCATTTATTGCTTTGTTAGCTTCAAAGTACATTATAGCAAGGGAACTTACAAACACTAAACTTAGTTTTATGCTAAACTTCTCAGGAAAAATAAACATCAAACTATTTGAAAAAAATTCTTTATCCCTGAATGTTTTGATGTTTAAGGTTCCACATATCTCTTTTTCTCAGCCCCTTATCCATGCTTCTGCAATGCCAGTCATTGTCTTGCCCTCCCCTCACCTAAACCAAATACATTCCCTTCCCCCATCTTTCCCTGGTCAACATCAATCCTCATCTTGAACCCCAATTAACTCTTCTTCAGTAGGCTCCATGTTCTTTAATTATTTGTGACTTCCAGAATAAAAGTTTCCCATATTTGTTAATGAAATTTCATGATGGTGCATTCATCCACTGAGGCTGAGAGGCCCCAAAGGAGGTATCTGTTTAAGTATTAACATAGAAATCGTCTCTGTAGTAAAATCTTTTCTGAAGCCTTATTCAAAGTCTCCAGGTTAAAGATAAAGAAGGATGGTGTACACTGCATGTTGGCGGTCCCTTGTCCTTGAATTATGGGACAGAAAAAAGGGGAGTAGTCATAAATTAACCACTTCATATTGCATATCTCTACAATGTCAGCTGTTGTTTAGTTCGCTAAAATGAGCAGCCCATGTCATTTCTAGTCCCTCATTTGATAAGCCTTCAGAAATCGCCTACTGTACTAGCTCTTTTCTGAATTCAGCAATGTCCTTCTGAGACTGCAATAACCTAACTTAGTGGCAACATTCAAAGCACTAAGCAATGAACTAGAAACAATATTAAGGGCACTGACACCTCATTTATACAAAGCCACTTTGTTATCTTCTGGGTTATTTTCTGTCCCACTTATAATGCAACCTATTATCCTTCATCTTGTCCTCCTTAACTCATCATCACCAGCTAATGCTTCCGTCCTTGGCAAAAATACCAATCATCATTCTGGTATGAGGACAACAGGTTAGACAACCACGTTCTTTTATCACGAGCCATTTGTTTTCACAAGTTCATTCTTCAAATGTGTTACCTGCCAGTCCATGCACTCTGCATTTTCCATTGCCGCAGTTCAACAGCAACTGCCTATTGTGTAAAATCATTCCAAAGCATCAATACTTCATGTAAATAAATCATGACTTTATTTCTGCATGCTTTATTCCAGCCAACCTTCTAATAGATTCACTGGGAATTCTGCCTGAGTGACAAATGGCATAAGTCCTATGTCCCTTGCTTGCACACGTGCTTATAGATGGCAAGGATTTTCAAAGACTTGGGCCTATGCCCAAGTGTAGTTTTCCCTAAAGGAGGTTTTCCTGAATGCCTCCAAGTCCATGTGTTGCTAGCTCTTAACACTATGATTGTAAGGGTGAGGATGCTGAAATTTTAACAGACATGTAAAAAAAAAAAAAAATCAGAGACTTGTAAACCATTTGACTAAAGATCCTGTCTCTCTCTCTCTTGCTCAGCTTTCACTCTCTTGTACATTGTGAAGGCATCATTTCACTAATTCTTCAGTCATGGCTTTTTTATCATCTTGTGAGGTCCATTGCCTTAACATTTTTTGAATACTGAAATAAATTATGTACCAATTCACCTTTCCTGCTATTTTTATATGTTCAAAGAATTCTGTATGTTTTAAAATCTCTTTTTACTGTAAAAATCTTGGAGAAAGTGCATTTTCAAAACGCATCTAGAAGTGTGGTGGTTTTTTTTGTTTTTTGTTTTGTTTTGGGGTTTTTTTATTTATTTATTTTTTTATTTTACTTGGCTTCTGGCAGGCAACAGTAAAGGCACTTAAGTTGTCCTAACATATTCCGCTAGCTTTATAATACATAAAAAAATATAATTTTCTGTCATATATACACACACATTGTGCTTTTTATAATAATGTATTTATTTAAATGTGTTTGCATTAAGAACTAGTTACAAAACTCCAGAATAAATTATGATCATGTTTATGCAACAGTTTTCATCTGAGGATCTCAGAATGCTTTACCAAAGTTAATTAAATAAATTTCACAAAATAATGCTGTGATATATGTCTGTTATTATTTTGCATTGAGACAAACAAAGTGTCAGTTATTTGCCGATTGTCACACATTTATCAGGAAAATTGGGGATGGACATCAGGAGTTCTGAGCCCTGCTCTAACGACTAGAAAAACACCCTTAATATACAGCCTATATAAACAGTAAAGTACTCCTGGAACATTAGTATAAGGTACAGAAAAGGATCAATACATAAATGATAATGTAGATCCTTCCATTTTATGTATCACTTTAATCACTATAAAATGTGCACGTGTACAAATATATTAAACAGTAACTAGGGAAGTAGTTCAATAAAACTGTCAGTTCTGCTTCTGCACTGTGATGGCCAGTAGAAAATCAATTTTTTTTTTTTGCTTTGTAGATGCCAGGTACATCTTGAAGAGGGAACTAGGTGATCCTACTAAAAGGGGGAAAAATGAAAGAGATGTCAAGAGAAAATATATTTTTAGAAGAAAAATCAATATTTTATGCATTTCAGTTCCTCATTTTATGAATTTCATTACATCCAATTCCATTATAAAAATCCACTCTCTCAAATATAGCCAATAATTGGTAAATGAAAGTTCAACTGGATTTAATAATTCATTCAGCTTCCTTTCAAATATTTCAGTTTCTTCAATCAAATCTAATAAAATTATGGAGGAAGATAGCATTAGTCTGGGTAAATTTAAACTCTTGTGTGCAAAGAATTTATTGAATTAAAATTAATTCGCCATCTCTGAAAATTTCCAGAGGGGTAACTGTGTTAGTCTGTGTACAGCAAAAACAGCAAGAGTCCTGTAACATCTTAAAGACTGTAGATTTCTTTGGCATAAACGTTTGTGGGCTCCAACCCACTTCATCAGATGCACCTGACAAAGTGGGTGGGAGTCCATGAAAGCTTTTACCTAAAGAAATCTGTTTAGTCTTTAACATGCCACAGGACTCTCATTGATTCTCCATTGCTGTACATTATATAATCTCACATATGAAACTAAGTCAATAAATAGCAGTTCCAAAGCAATTTAAACTCATACAGTAGATTATTCAGTACAGTATACATTCTCGGTCCAGGTTGCGCTGCTTATCAACTTCTCTGTCTGAAAAATATAAACCGTGGTTCCCAACCTATGGTCAGGGGACCCCTGGGGGTCCGCAAAGTTATTGCAAGGGGTCCATGAATACATCCGACCCCAGCTTCTGCAGCCAGTGGCAGGTGGCCTGGGCCTGATCCGGCCACAGCTGCTGCCAGCCAGTGATCCATGTTGGAGAGGGCTCTCAATGAATTGTATTTCCCTGCTGTGAGCAGCCACATGCTGGATATATCCCCACCCCTTGGAAGCGGGGGGGGCTGGGTCCTCCACTGCCTTTCTGCAGCACTGCTGGCTGCAATCACTCCCCGATAACAACTATCATCATTTGGGTGGTCCATGAATTTTTTTTAAATTAAAAAGGGGTCCTCTTACTCAAAAAGGTTGGGGACCACTGATATATACCATAGCTTATTTCAGCACAGGGAAAATGCTACCGATCCAGAAATTAGAGTTGCCCCCTGGTTTGGAGAGCACAAAAAACTGCAAAAATTATTATCTTGATTTTAAAGTGGAATGAACTGGGGGGGGGCATAGACTTTTTTTTGCAGTAGGCTTAATATGACATTAATCCTTAACATTAACAAAGCTTTACCCTACTGTTAATCAGTTTCTATGACTTTCTCTTTGGTTAGTAAGATTTGTTCAGATTCCTTCAAGGTGTTCTTTTGGAGTCAGCCAGTGGGATGGGCTATCCCAAGGAATAGCTGGTGACCCACCATACAAAGACAAGTTTTATAATGCAGCTCTGCAGCAGAGGGTTGCAAAACTGCTCAGGAGTAGTTTGTGTTGGTGGTAATGGAGTGAGAAACCTCCTCTAGTTATATACCCTGTCTCTGCATGCTAAAAATATGCAATTGTTTCACATTCTAACCTTTCTGCAAGAACTCAGGTGGGCTGGTATTTCCTAAAGCCCTGTAGCCTGGAATAACTTGTTCATATAGCAGCCTGATGGCAAAGGGATTGTATCCTTCTTGTTGTATTTGTGTCAAGGGGACCATGCTAAAATTCTACTTCTTAATTTAATAACAGAAAAATTTACTCTTGTCCAGTCACCCACACTGTGCCCTAGTAGTGTGTTTGCCACATCTGGTTGTCTGTTGAGGAGTGCCTTCTTCCAGTCACCATTTTGGTGGAGTGAGCTATGCAGAACTTCTTAACCTCATTTTTTTAGGCGGCTAACAAAGAAACACTCTTTTTGTTATCTAGTGTCTTTTAAGTGAGTTCCCTGGATGAATGAAAGGAGGGGAAATGGGCCTGTTCTTTCAACAGATCCATATGTTCCTCCACCTATTTCATGATCCCAGTTACCACTGAATAGATACAATATGCAGGTTTGTCCCCAGGCATGGGACAGCTTTTGATTGTCACCCAATATTTGCATTAATATTACCCAGCTGTTCTTCATGGATAGTTCTCTCTTGAAATAAGGAACAGCAAGCTGTGTAGACCAAAAGGAATTAGAGGTGAATTATGCTTAGTTTGAACCCTTAAATGCTTGGGATTCCCCCTCTTCCTCAATTCTTAAAAGACAGCCAATTTATTTGGAGATTTGGCTCACTGTCTTACACATTCAGGGGCATTGTAACTCGCAGTTGGGTCATCTAATTACCATTTTCTGTTTTTAGAGGAGATGACACATTTTTCCTGCTGATTTTCTGAATGTATTTTCTACATGTGATTTGCCATATATTCCGCACAGCACAGAAATATAAGATGAAAGCTTTTCAATATAATATATAATCAGGAAAAAATATTGTTTTTGTTGATAAATCGTAGGATGATTAATAAAATCAAGATGAGAACAATCACCCTATTATGAGCCACTGCAGTTCATCTGCTATATAGGCAATTGTAACTTGCTATGTGTCAAATCAAACATCCTGAGTTTGCAAAGACTGCACATGGACTGTATTGGTTCTCTAGTGATTTTTTTAAAATTATTATTCCATCTTTTTAACCCTATGGATTGAGAGGTCTTAGGGCAGGAATACTGTACAGCACACTGAAACATAGGAGAGGGGCAAATAGTCCAGCTTGACCACATTTGTAAGCACAAAGGAGTATGGCATCCCAGTGGCAACAAGGAGGATATTTAAGAATTTAGGTCCAGCATCGTGTGGAAACAGACCTAAATAGTCGAGCTGGAATTTGCTCATTGTGATGGGGAAGGAGCTCTTGCGAGGAGGAGGAGAATGGTGCTAACCTGATGTATGTAAATAGTGGAAGAGAGCTCATGGGCTTGACTGGAGCAAAAAGGAATTCCGGCTTCAGCGTGTCGGGCATGGTTTTGATTATAGGTGTCCAAACTTTTTTTTGTATGAGGGGCCACATTACAATTTTTTTCTCACTTGGGAGGAGGGGCTGGTGGGCAAATTTTGGGTATATAAGGCATAGAAATCAATCTTATTACTAATAAAAACTAAACAGTCAGAAATAAAAAAGTTTACAAAATCAATTTGATCCTAGAAAAGTGGAAAGTTACCTGTCATACCCAAACACAATTCCCAAATAATATCCATCTCCCCTACAATAACCTTTATGTCAGTGTCACTTTCACAACTTTACATGAGTTTTTATTTGTTAACAAAAAACATATTTTGAAAAGGGCTTCCCTTTATTTTTTTTTTACAGGAAGCATCAATGGCTATGTCCACATGCAAAGGCTTATTTCAAAATAAGTCATTTTGAAATAAAAGCCTTATTTTGAAATATTTTTTTTATTTCAAAATAAGGGACACCCTGAAATCGAAATAGCATGCCCTGCATATGGACATGCTATTTCGATTCAGGAGAGGGGCAGCATGGGAGGTGTGGTAACATGGCCCCCTAGCAGGGCCATGTTGCCAACCAATCTGCTGCCTGGCTCTCACCTGGAGAGCCAGGCAGGGGAGAGCTGTCCCCAGGGCAGGGATCCCCCTGCCCTGCTGTCCCCCGCTGCTGTTGGGGCAGTGGGGGAGGCACTGTGGGGGGCTGGAGTGTGGGGCACGCTGGGTGGGCAGGCTATGCTGCCCAGAGCTGCCCTGAAGCCCAGTGTGGGGGAGCTGCAGCGCCCGGCTCTCCCTGCCACCCCAGCTCCAGGCAGCCACCCGGAGCTGGGCTGGCAGGGAGAGCCGGGTGCTGCAGCTCCCCCCCGCTGGGCTGCTCCCCACTCTGCCCCACTGCCCGGAGTCCATCAGCAGCAGCTGGAGGGGCAGTGGGTGCAGGCTCCCGCTCTGCCCCTTGCCAGGGTTCAGGGGGGCTGCTGGCCCCATGCAAGTGGCGGGTGCCGGCTTTGCCCCCACCTAGGCTCGGGGGCAGCTGCCAGCGCCGCAGAAGCAGTGGGTGCCGGCTTTGGCCACTGCCCCAGCTCAGGGTTAGCTGCCTGATCCCTGGCCAGGGTGCTGAGAGGGGGGGTGGGACTGCCTCCCAGGGTGCCATGCACCCTGGGAGGAAGGTCAGACAGGTGATTCAAAATAATGGTTATTTCAAAATCACCGGTCCAAATGGGGTTATTTCGAAATGACCCATTTTGAAATAACCCTCGTTTCGATATGGATTGGGTTTAATCCATTTCAAAATGACAGCTCTTATTTTGAAAGGACAGAGCCCATCCTTTCAAAATAAGAAAACGTTGTGTGGACTAAAACTTTTTTATTTTGAAATAACCACTGTCATTTCAAAATAAAAAAGATGTGTGGACATACCCAATGTTTACAGATGGCGGGGTGGCCATATGTCGTAGAAGGGGAGAAAGTGGGGAGCATGACAGAGCAAGGGTGACAAGGGAAGGGATGTGTGGGTGGCAGTGGCGTGTGGCAGGGCAAAGGCGGCAGGGGAGAACACAGGCAGCATGGCAAAGGCAAGGCGGAAGGCGTGTGGCTGGGGGTGAGCAAGGCAGAGCTGGGCATGGCAGGAGTGGTGAAGAAGCATAGGGAGCAGTGTAGCCTTGTGGTGAGACCCCCCACCACTTCTTCCTCAGTCCCCAGCCCAGATCCCCTTCCCCAGCCCTGCATCCCACTGTCTGCTGATCCCCTTTCCCACTCCTGACCCCTAACCTCACAGGTCCAATCACCTTCCTCCACTCCCAACCCCCTTCCCCTCCCTTTCTGCATCTTTCCTGTTCCCCATCGCTTTCTTCCCCTCCCAGCCTCCATCCACCCTCCTAACCCCACACCTCACCTGATCCCATCACCTTCCCACCCTCCCAGCCACCTTCCCCCTCTCCTGGCCCCACACCTAGCATGTTCAATCACCTTGTGCCCCTCCCAGCCTCCTTCTTCCTCCAAGCTAGGCACCTCACTGCTGGCTGAGCCCCCAACTCCTCCCCTCCCATCTCCATACCTCCCCTGTTCCTGATCATCGTCCCCCCTCCCCACCATTTCCCCTCCTGGCTCTGCATCTCTGGGGTCCTGATCCCTCTGTTACTCCCCCCAATCCCCTTCACCTATCTGGAGCTCTAATTGTCAGGATCCAGGGAGCTCTTCCACTCTGGGCCACGTGGTCAGCCAGCTGCAGCAGGCCATTTAAAAATGCTGCAGGGCCCCAGCATCCAGGAGGCACCATGGACAGATAACGGCCCTTGGTGAGCCAGAATCTGGCCCATGGGCTATAGGCTGGACAAGCACTGCTTAGATAAATATTGATGTATAAATTCCAGTGGGGTGGCTGTGTTGGTCTGTATACAGCAAAAAGCAAGTAGAATCCTGTGGGACCTTAAAGTCTAACAAATTTCTTCAGGGATAAGCTTTCGTGGGCTTCAACCCACTTCCAGATGCATCCGACGCAGTTGGTTGAAGCCCACAAAAGCTTAAGCTTGAAGAAATTATTCTTTAAGGTGCCATGGGCTTTTGATTATTTCTAAAAATAACCTCCAAATCTTTTAAGTTTTTTCCATTATTTATCAGACGGAAGATGATGGCAGAAGTCTGGTGTCACTTCCTATATTATGAAGCATGCAAAATATGAGTTACAAGAGATGTAGGATGAACACAGCTGCTTGACAAAAACCTGTCATCTTAGATCAGAAAGATTTAAAATAAAGCCAGCGTATCACAAAAGAATGTGGGACATAGAAGACAGCTAGTTATTTGAGAGGCTGCTTTCTTGGGTGATTAGCGGCATCTAAAATTCTGCTTGGCCAGAGTAAGTAAAATATAATTTGCATTTTTATTTTCTTTAATTATCAAGGCAAAGGGCAGTCAACGAGTTTTTGTGGCTGGCCTGGAAAATGTTCACAGAAATTATGCAAGGCTGGATTCAGGGTTTCAATGTTAATTTCAAGTCCAAATAATTAAATATTATGATATAGCACAGTGGAAATTCTTGTGGACAAGAAGCTTACAAGCACATTTTTTCCAACACACTAATTCAACCAACTCAAAGGCAAGAAATGAGCTGAAAGTCTGTGTACCAAAGTATGCAATGTGTGATTGTAGTAGCCTGTTCTCCCCACACCACCAGCAAGGATCCCACAAACTAGTAGTTAGCGAGCCGGTCCATTGCCTTTAGTATCATTAGAGGTAACTGTCACATACTGTCTAAAAGAAATGGTTTGGCTTGTTCCTGTATTATTTCATTTCAAAAAGTGTCAATTTGCTGCTAAATGCTACCTCTAAACAGTGTCCTTTAATAGGTTGTAATCTGTGTCATATACAAGTTAAAATATTCCATGACACTCTGTGACAAAATTCAGTGGTCAGTAAAATTATTCCGAGGACCATAGCCTAGCTTAATCTCTGGCCTAGTTTCAGCTTTGCCCAAAACTGCATTGTATGTACTAAATCCTTTTTACCAAATCAGAAAATGTGAACTTAATATGGGGTCATGTTAATGAACAGGGTGAGAGGCGGCTTAAGTAGGGCATGGAGCAGAAAGGAGTATCGGTGCCAACCTGTTAAAGTAAATCTTATTGTTATCTCAGGTGCCATCAGATGAAAACATTACACTTCGTCTTCCAGAGTCTTGTACATAGTGGGCAAACATTTAATCTTGTAGCAACATTCTATGGCATTGTGAGTTTTGATCTGCAATTTCCTGGGAAAAGAAAGTTGTGTGAGTAGCAGGGCAATTTGCTCTCTGCCATGGTCTTTAACTGGAGTCAGTTCTTGA
Source organism: Podocnemis expansa (assembly GCA_007922195.1). NCBI lineage: Eukaryota > Metazoa > Chordata > Testudines > Podocnemididae > Podocnemis > Podocnemis expansa. The sequence continues at coordinate 26,566,042 of ML681981.1, read as the reverse complement.
GACAGAATTGTTCATGGGGATGGAGCATTGGTGTTAGGCTAAGATTCCTGAAATAAAGTTTGTCCACATGCTGTTTGTGACTATCGTCTTTGTTCCAGGACTGGTGTATATGTGTAAATAAAACAAGTTACATTTCTAATAATACTCATTCTCTGTCACTCTGTTTTCTTCCACTGGAAAGCTGGCCTGTAAGGCTCTAGAGATCTGCTACCACTTACCAGAGGCAATAATGTTTAGGTACAGTGAATAAACTTAGTCCTTCATCTTGAGAAGACTTATGAAGGTGAACCACATTGTACATGCAAGATTTCTTATGCTATATGAGATGGAACTGTTGCTTAAAACAGTAATTTGTCTGAAACTGGAATAAAGGTTGTAATAGTGAATGCTAAGAAAGATTTGAGGTCTGGAAAACCTGCCTTATAGTGACAGACAAAAGAAGCTCAATCTGTTTAGTTTATCCAAGAAAAGGTTAAGGGGTGATTTAATCACAGTCTATAATACTTACGAGGGAGAAAATTCCTGACCATGGAAGTCTCTTTAATCTAGCAGACCAAACACATGCCAAATTCAATAGCTGGAAGCTGTAGCAGGACAAAATCAGACTGGAAATAAAGTGCAAATTTTTAAAAGCGAGCTTCTCAACTATTGGACCAACTTATCTAGGGATGTGGGGAATTCGCTATCATTTGGAGTTTTTGAATCAATGTTGGGTTTTTTTTGTTTGTTTGGGGGTTTTTTAAGATACTTGTGCTTTAGCTCCATCCAAACTTATGGGCTTGATGCAGACATTACTGGGTGAAGTTCTGTGCACTTTGAGATTCAGGATGTGAAACTAGATAATCATAATGGTATATTCTGTCCTTGAGATCTATGAAGATGGGACAGAAAGAAAACAAACTTTGCATCTCAATGGTTATAGTTACATGGTAGGCTGGGGCCCTCAGCCGGATTGAGTTTGCCTTTTGCACTTGATGAGGTATAAGAAGGCACCAGGGGGATGGACAGATGGATGGACACATACATGCTCGCCCTTACACTCTCTCTCTGCAAGAGCAAGAAATAATTGCAATCGCAAACCTTTCCTAAGCTTCTCTGGGGCCAGTAAAACCGCATATCACACCTTACTGAGAGCTGTACCCAAATGGCACAATCCAGTCCATTATCATATTGTATACAATCATCTGATCCTCTGAGAATCAGCCTTTATGAGGCTGAATTAAAGATATGTGCCTTTGTGTTTTTGTTGGTTTACAAGAGATGTCTTGGGTTATATTAATATCTATTTTCATATTGCATAATCGTGCTAAAAGCAAACAGATGGTATTTTGCAACAATATCTAGTTATCTCTACTAAAGTTTATTCTATAACTTTTCGTTTCTAGTACTGGGATGTAAAAAAGCATGGAGTGGACTTTCTAATGGCTTAAGTGCAAATGGCTGAATCACTCACATGGTACTGTTGTTACACTCCCACTGCCTTCAGACTACCTTGTTGGTATTGGCGGTAACTATCACAATCATAAACAACAGGGGAAGCCAGGTCCTCAGCTGTTACCAATTTAAGATAAATTGATATAAGGCACTCTTAATCCATAATAAGGTTCTTCAGAAAAAGGCGCTGGTCTGATTTAATGAAATAATCTTCTAAACTGATGTGGGTAAATTGAGACAAATCTCTTGGGTACACAAGCCCTAGGCTACCCATTGTTTTGAGCATCTGTTTTTAGCATATTAACGGTGAATTAACTCAGGTCTTAAATGTTCTGAGGGAATTCAGTTTTGGATTATAGTTTTAAAGCGGAACATCAATATTAAAAACTCACCCCAAGAATTACAGTGGGATGTCTCAAGCCTGCAACCATTACTTATGCCTATGTGCTGTGGTTAGCTAACACCGCTTGATAAATACGAGAATTGAATTTTTCCATGGGTCTTTGGAGTATCTCCATTTAATTTGTGTTTTATGCAAACAATAGGAAGAACAGTTTTTCAGAGTATATGTAGCAGTGCAGTTACTCTACTATGTCACAGCGAGGGTTAAAAGGGGTGTGTGTGTGTGTGTGTGTGTGTGTGTGTGTGTGCGCGCGCAGCAGCCAATCAGAGGGTGGGCTGGTGGTATAAAAGGAGTGCAGCAGAGCTAGCTAGCCTCAGTCTGCTGTGGGAACTGCGCAGAGAAGGTGCCCTCTTCCTGGCAGGCTGACTGCAGGAGACAGCACCTCAGAAAGCTCCAAGTGGGAGACTGCACAAGGAAGTGACCAGGATTCGGGGATCCCAAGGGACCAGACTGCAGTAGTGGCTGGAGCAGCAGTCTGGGGCAAGGAGTCAAGAAGCAGATAGATGACAGCTAGACTCCAGCAGTGACAGACTGTGTGTGACTGGGGCTGCAGGGAAGTGGCCCAGGGAGTCAACACAGAATGGGGAGAAATTGGAGAGAGGTGTAGGCCTTGGTGGAGGTAGTCAGGGTCTCTGGGCTGGGGCCTGGAGAAGTGGGTGGACCCATGCCCCTCCCTGCTCCCCCAGCATGCCAGAAGTGGCACAGACTAGCAGGCCAGTGACGGTTTTAACTAGTGGGCAGAACCAAGGCGAGCTAGATTGTACTCCAGAAGGGGTGGATTAAGGTACTTGGCTGGAGGGCTGAGACCCAAGAAGGGGACGCAAGGAGCAGAGGCCTGTGTGGCAAGAGGTGGTGCACAGACCATCTGGAGGGGGACCAGTTGAGCATTCCCCAGTAACACCAGCAGGAGGTGCCCCCGGGTGGGTTGAGTGCTGCCAGCGCCCTACAGTATACATTTAAAAGTGTTTAGAAAGGTAATAAAACATGTAGTGCTGTGCAGGCTAACAAGCAAAACAAAAGTAGGTATTCAAAAAGAAACCTCTAGGAAAAAAGGTTGTCTTCAGTGCATCCTTCCAAGTTGTTCCACAAATGCTTCTGGGGATTAGAATAATCAGAGGAAGATCATCATTATTTTTATTATTTGAGAACAGGTCAGCCAAAAATCAGTTTGCCTCCATAACAGTCAAGGCTGAATGAGAGTGATTCTTTTCAAGTGGTTTATTGAATGAAAACCTGTGCTGACTTTTTGTTTTCGTCTGACTCAGATTTTTGGTAACCAGTACTGTTTGACAGGTGCGAAGGTGCACTACTTCTCATTCAAATATAAAATACCCTTTTCAAAGATAAATATTCTAATCCATATCCATAAATGTATTTTAATTACAGGCTTTTTCAGCTACTTTTCAGTCACTGGCTAAAATTAGCCTGTATTTTAATTTGTTATATTCTGTGTTTATTGGTGATACTAGAAATGTGCTAAAATGACTTTGTTTCAACATTTTTTTCCTACAGAAATCAAAATAAGAAATGATTTTTCCCCCCATCAATACCACACTTACTTAAGACATACAGCAGCTAATCCAATGAGGGTCAGCTGTGGGTCAATGTTTTGTGACGTTTCATATGACATGTGCCATCTGAGATGTGCAGCATGTGTATTAAGTACACTATTATGTGTATTAAGCATAACCAGTATGTAAAAGAAATGAGTTTCTGTTTGCTTGAAACTTGCCTAAGAACCATGCTGAGGCATGAAACCTTAGTCAGCAACTACCATTTAAAATATACTATAAGCTTCCAGCAATTTTCTGTTTGACTTTTAGTTGAAAGTCATCTCTACTAGGCAACTGTGTTTTGCTGGTCTCAGGAGTGGTTACTTGAGACAGGCTGTTATATAAATATTCCATCACCATGTCCCTGATCCAGCAAAGCATTTACTAAGCGTTAAGCACATCCTTAAGTCCATTCCTATTCAGTAAAGACTTAATTATGTTGATGACAGCATGGGCAGATCAGTAAAGTTCTCTTTTATGAAAACAATGGCTTCTGCTCATCATGGGACATTGCAGCATGGCACATCGGCCCATTCTATTCAGAAAGGTAATGCAAGTTTTGTATGAACTAGCTGGTAATTGTTGGCTCAGAGCCCATCCCAAATAGTATTTTATTGTGTGAAAAAGTCAAACTTACTCATCCGAGTTATTTCAGCCAAGATTTAGCAATATGTATTCCCCTCAAAGCATAAACTGACATTTGCATGGTATAGTGAGTCACACATCTGGAATGAGAGTGATTTGTAATATTCACAGACACAAACTACATTAGATCATAAAAATTCAGGAAGCAAAATCAAGTGGAAATTCTACCATAAACCATCTAATAACTAGGTGCAGTGACTGAATTACATGATGATTGTACCTGTGTGTCTAGATACTGTATTGCATGTTGCCTGACACTTATCTTATTTCAGCAGATTTATACAATAATCTAATGCCTATTAACTCTACTAATGAAGATTTTTTGGATGATATATTTTTTTAAAAGTAAGTAATATTAAAAACATATGATTTCTGATTGCAAAAGAAAGTTGTAATTTAAAGCATATTGTACTGGGTCCAATCTTGGTGGATCAGGCCCACCACAACATTATAGATGCAAATTCTTCCTTCTGTGAAACACAGGACAAAGTAACCGCTTAGCTCTAAGCTCATAGATAGAAACTTAGCAGCAAAACTTGATTATCCTGCTTTCCATTTATTGTAGTTTCAGTAGGAAAATAATCACTCTTTGGAGCCCTGGGAGGGCTTTTAGACTTGCAAGAGCTAATAGGGCAGTCTGTGCAGCAGGAGTCTGTCAATGACTTGGATAGGAGAGGATTAACTAACATCAGTGTAGCAGGAGGTAGATGTGCTTAGGTTGATAGCTCACTAGTGCTGCTGTGCTGCCCATAACCAGATTAATGCAAATACATGCATTCTGTGCGTGAGAGCATTCAGTTTAGCTGGCCAGATAAGGCGGCACCCCAAAGTGTATGTTTGCGTAGGGTCCAGTCAGGAGTTAAAGTATAATTCCCCCCCCCCATATCAGTGGCCCCCCCCCCAGACTGCAGCTCCTGCCCCCTGTCCCAGCACTGCTCCCCCAGCATGAACTGGGCCACCCCGCACTCACCAGTGGCATGGCTGGGAATGTGGGGGTAGTAGGCCCTGGGTCAGGGTGATGCTGCAGCTGGGGCAGAGGCAGCAGGCCCCAGGTTGGGGGGGGCAGGACCTGGAATGGGAGGGGGTTGAGGTGGGGCTTCAGCCCCGGAGCAATGCCCCTGGCTCCTGCCTCTGGCCCTGCTGGCTGGAACATAGCAGAACACCACGCCAGGGCCTGCTACTTTCAGGGGCCCAGTGTTCAGGCCTTTAAAAATAGAATGTGGAACCGGAACGCTGCGTTCCAGGACCTGCTATTTTTAAATGGTGGGTCCTGGAACGCAGCGTTCTGGCTCCATGTTCTATTTTTAGGGCCCCCCCCCCCGAATGCTGAGCCCCTAAAAATAGTGGTCCAGGGCATTCTGCTTTACTTTAACCCCTGGGTCCATTGATAGGTTAAGCCGGCCCTGCCCATGATCTTTAACAGATTGGGTGGAGATGATGGTAAAGGGATGATAGATAAAATAAGAGGCCCTGTGGGAAGAAGGGGAGGAGAGACAGGTGCAGGATGGGCTAAAAAGGGAAAGTGACGGGTTTGTGAGTTACTCCTTCACTGCAAATGACTAAGCTGCAATTACTGCTTAAAGCCGAAGTATATCTCATTCACTTTTTTGTGTGAAGATAAACTGAGAACAGTTCAATATTCCAGATAGAACATAGTAGGGGTTTGTTTACTGGGGAACATTTTTCATCATATGCATCACTTTGCTGCATATTTCTATGGTATTTTGAGGAGACATTGGGAAGAATTATTTTTGTGTGTATTTGCTTACATCTGTGTCATTTGTTGTTGGCTGTCCGCTTTGGTGCTCAGCTGTTAGTGAAGCAGAAAATTAATTAACAGCATCTTCAACCCAAGCATTCTGATGATAGCAATATTGAGGCTCTGCCACCACCACTGCCTGGGTCAGTAGACCATGCTATCAACCTGTACTTTCTCCTTTGAATAGCCACATCATCAGCCTTTGTAATGTTTTAATATTTTAAAGTTGGCATTGAGATGGAGAAGGCATAGGGGAATGCAGCTGACTTTCATGAACTTAAAGTTATCTGTTTGAAACGTAGAAGGAAGAACAAGCAAGGAGGACAAACTTCTGTGCTGGGAGCAATTCCTATTAAAGCGGCATCTTCATACTCTCGAATAAACAGGAAGGAAGGAGTCTTGTCAGTAATAACCAGGTAGAGTGCAGGAGCTTGAGCCACAATTTCCATCTTCCAGAAGTGAAGAACTACAGTAAGTACCACATTAGGTCCATGAGGAATATGATTCTCCAGCACCCTCTGAAAACCAGACCCATAACACCAAAATGTCAGGCACAGATATGAGAGGAGGACTTACTGTGTTGAAAAACAAATTGTGTTGCTGTGGTTCAATTACATTAGCAGAATGGGCTAAATAGGCCCTATAGGAATAAATTAGTGTTGTTTTTCAAGCCAAACTGTTGATCTTTGCACCACTGTAGAGAACCTAGAAATGTAGGACTGCAATAGGTCATCTAGTCTACTGCCCTGAGGGACTAAGTATTATCTAAACTAAGTGTTATCTTCACTTTGCTGGTCTGTAATGACAGTTCCAGATAGCCTGGAGGCACAATTGGTAATGACTTTTGCTAAGGCAGAGCTAGAATCCCAGTCTCTTATCTTGACAGTAAAGGACAAACTGATGGATAGGATTCTCTTGTATTTAAAAATGTAGGAGTTTGTGAAAGTGCATAAGTTCCAAATGTACTGGACTTCAGTGGATGTTACATAAACAGGCAGCCTGATGTGAAACTAGAATCTTAATATTTGAATATTTGAATATTTACTGCCTTGATCATAGATTCAGGCCACACCACACTCCCCTCAGTCTCCTCCCACCCCTGGATGCATACTATTAATTTAAAGTGCTCTTAAATATGTAATTTTATTGTGTGAAGGTTGTTATTGAATATGAAAGCATGGTATAAAAAGCACAAAAAAAACTGGTAGCAGCAGCAGAGATGGAGCCTAACCCTGCAATGCATCAGCAGTTCTGATTAATGTCTAGGAGAGCTTTGGGTTTGCAAAGAATGCAGATTTAATGCATTAGAATCCATTAGAGAGGGGTTTGAGTGGGCCTCAAGGGCTGTGCAGGAGTTTTGGAGGAGTTGTGAGTTCTTGTGTCTTTTTGCCTGTTTTTTCTTTTTTGTGGGTTTTTTCTTTTGTTCAGTTTGCAGGGGCTGAGTGCTGGAGAGAGATCAGCTGACCCCAGTTAGGGGTGGGGCTTCTCTACTTAGCACGTTAAAAAGGCAGTCACTCAAGCAGGCAGCAGCACACAGGTGTAGTGACACGAAGGGCAGTCAACAGGGCAGTTTGAGGGAGCGTTTGGTGGGGAGGTTTTGGGAGGGAATGTGTGGGATTCTTGTATTACTTTGCTTGGTGCACTGGGGTATATTTTTATTTTATGCAGATAAGGAATAGGGGAAGCACTATGGAAGAGACAGAGGCAGGAGTGGTAGACACTCAATTAGGGGAAGAAACAGTGAAGATGACAGGATGCAGAAGCTGTGGGATGTATATGATCTGAGAGGGGCTAGTAAAGGAGAAATAGAGCTCTGAAACAGATTTGCAGTGCTAGTAAATTAAGAAGGAGCACAGCACGTGGTTACTGAAAGTAGGGGGTGCAAGGAAGAAGAAAAGAGCAGTTAGTCCTATCCAAAGAAGGGATGAGCCAGTGGAGATTGCTCCAAATAAGAGCCCCAGGAGCACTCAAGAATGAGCACACAGGATTTCAGGGAAACATTGAAGAACTTGTTACTTGGTAACTCTGTGTTCTTGAAGAATCAGGGCATAGCATCCAGCCACTGAGACTCCCCCCCTTGCCCCCCCCCGTATCACCTCCAGTCTCTGCTTGAACCAGAAACAATGAAAGGCAGTTGGAGACACACCTAAAACTCCTTTGAACAAGGGTGCTGGAACTAGGGCAACTCCTCTAGCCTCATCTACATGGAAGATTGAGCCATGAACACACTGAATGAACAGCAGGAACTTCATTTGCATCAAGAATAGAACCAGAATTAGCTTACTGAATGGAGAACCAAGGTCCGAGTCCCACTGAACTCTGGGACAGGCAAAGCAGGGAAGCACTGCATGATGGGGGATCCCTGCTCCTGAGACAAATGAACTCATGTCTGCACACACCCAGCTCAGCAGTTATCAGACCAATTCTAGTGAACAGATCTTCAATTGATATCCAACATAATGAATCTGCCTGATTGCATTGTAAGCTCCCCCAGAGGGATGCCACCCATCACCAGGAATGCTCAGCTCCTATTGTCCACCTAAACAAAACACCTCTGGTATACTCCTGTAAGTCATTATTTATCCCAAAACAACCCTAGTGTTCTGACTTGAACCATTGTTTCTTCCCTACAAAAATCCCTGCCCAAGTTCTGCATGGGCGTTAATTCTAAATCAGGTCTGATCTGTTCTGATGCCTGGACCTCAAAGCTTTAGCAGGTCCACTGGGACTTCACCTTTTCCTTGCTGATTGTGGTGGGGTTTTGCCTGTCTCCAGCACACCAGACCCTAAGCTGAACGGCCTGGTTCCTGGGTACCTTTGAGCTGCACTGAGTGGTGAGACAACCCCCCTATCTCTTGCTTCTCTCTTTTTCCTCTTAGTCCAACTATAACTCTCTAAACCTGATCTTTTTGTAATCCACTTGGGCTAGCTTGCCCCAATACTGTAATTGAAACTGGGTAATATTGTAACTGTTTGAACATTTTTCTTTCTTTGTAAGGTTATTAATATTGTAATGGTTTGGGTATTTTTTTCTTTCATTTTATAATTTATAAGTTTTATGTATATGGCAATAAAGTAACTTTTCTAATCAAGCTGGTTGCCAGACTGCCTTTGTGTTCTTGGCTTCCCTATATTGCTCTGCAGCAACACTCCTTTTACTTAGCCAAAGATCCCTGTGGTGCCCAATTCCTTGTAAGGTTTGCTCATTAAGTGGTTACCAGTGTGCTGACCCCATGGCATATAAGGGTGGTAGCCGAAAGTGCTGTTTTAACCCAACCTGCGCAGATGCATACTAAAGTCTAGTCTGGTGCGGTACAAGGGCACATGGGTGGCAGCAGTGACGTGCTGTGTAACCCAGCTTGCTGAGTTCAGGGACACATAAGGGGTCAGCTGAGAGAGCTGATAGACCCAGTCTGCTCAGTTGCACTTAAAAACACAGTTATGGGAAACTGAGGTGCTGCCAGGGTGGCTCCATTGGGAGGGACTTGCAGAAGGGAAAAGTGAGCTCCATATAAAAACACAAGCAGTACACTAATAAAATTGCAACCATCCCCCCCACACACACACCTTTGAGGAAGTGACCCTAAAAAATGAGCATACCCTGAGTTGGTGGGCAAACTTGGTAACGAACTAAGGATTTGTGGCCGGAAAGAAGTGGGGAATAGGCTAGAGAATTACACTGTTTCCAGGAAACAGTAATTCTATGTGATTGGCGACTCTCTGCTAAGAAGGACAGACAGGTCTACAACCAGAGCTGATTCTGAGAACAGAAGAGTAAGCTGCTTGCCGGGTGCTAAGACATGAGATGCCAATCTGAGGATAAAGATGATCTTAATAGGAGTGGGAAAGAATCCTCTTATTGTCCTTCATATGGATACAAATGATGTAGACAGGTTCTCACTGAAACATATCAAAGGAGACGCTGCCAGGCTGTGGAGGACTCTCAAGGAAATAGAGGCTTAGGTGATCTTCAGTGGGATTCTGCTGGTTCCTAGAGGAGACCAACAAAGGTGCAAGATCCTGCTGATAAACAGATGGCTCAAGCAGTGGTGCTATAAGGAGGGCTTTGGAACACATGGTCAGTGGGAGACAGTAATGGACAGAAGACTGTTCTTCAGTGCCAGGTTTACACTAGAGGTTTAAGTCAACATCAGCAATTCCCTGGCCACATTTGGAGTTCATTAAGTCAACTTAAGCACGTCAGTAAGTCAACTTAATTCTCAATGTTAAAGTCAATTTTAAGGGTTAAGTCAACTTAACAAAATGTGGTCATTAAAGTCGCCTTAATAAAGTTGACTTAAGGCAGGAGTGCCTCTTAAGCAGACTTTATAAAGTTGACTTAAGCCAGGGGACCCATTTAAAGCTGACTTTATTAAGTGGACTTTAAGTGGGTCCCCTGGCTTAAATCACCTTTATAAAGATGACGTAAACAAATGGGGCCTCTCTAAGTTGACTTAATAAGGTTGACTTAAAGTCAACCTTACTAAGTTGACTTACCTGTATCGTCTAGTGTAGACATAGCCCTAGGATGGACTACACCTGAGTAGGGAGGGAACCAGCCTTCTGGGATAGAGGTTAGCACTATTGATCAGGAGACCTTTAAACTAGGGAGTTGGGGGGAGATGGCCAAATAATCTCAGTGACAGATATTAGTGCTGAGAACAAGGAAAAAGAAATAAGACAGGACACAGAACTAGGGCAGAGCAAGGCAGTTAGAAGGAGGAGCACTGTAAATGAAAGTCTAGTGGGCACTATTGGCTGCATAATGACAGTGCTGAATCAGGCAGGGAATGTGACTGAAGCCAAGCAGCAAAAACTAAAATGTCTATATACTAATGCAAGACACCTGGGTAACAAAATGGAGAAACTGGAGCTACTGGTAGAAGGTGCAATCCCAGCTATTATAGGGTTAACAGAAACGTAGTGGAATAATAGTCATGACTAGTGTACTGATATTGAAGGCTGTGTGCTATTTAGGAAAGACAGATATAAGGGCAAGGGTTGGGTGGGGAACTGTACATCAGTGAGAGGGTAGACTGTAAGGAAATTCCAAGTATGGACATAACAAAACACCATCGATCTGGCTAAATATCACATTGGGGAAGAAAGCTACTAGAGTTTCTCCAGAAATAGTCCGTGGGGTGTGTTAAAGACCATCAGGAGCTGATTTAGCCATGGATAGGGAGCTCTTTAAGGCCATTAAGGAAGTAAATATTATTGGGAACTGTGGTTATGGGGCACTTTATAGACTGGAGGCTCTGTGTGTGTAGTAATAAAGGGGGCCAGATTTTTCTGGCTGTGAAAGCTGATGAATTCCTTCTTCAAACTTACCAAACCAACAAGATGGGATGCCATCTTACCTTTGGTTCTGGTGAGTAGTGAAGACCTCATAATGACTATGTCTACACACACAGTTTTATTTCGAAATAAGTCCTTTCGAAATGACTTATTTCAAAATAAACCCCTTATTTTGAAAGGGCTCATTTTGAAATAAGGAAAACCCCGCAATCAAAATGGCTGTTATTTCAAAAGGGATATTCCGAAATAACGCCAGTTGGCCCGTTGTTTCGAAAAGCTGTTTCAAAACAACAGGTCTACACAGTATTGTTTCAAAAGACCAGGTCTAAATGGCGTTATTTCGAAATAGCCCTTCCGAAATAATGGCCGTTTCGAAAACATCGAGGTTTTACTGTTTCGGAATGACGATTCTTATTTCAAAAGGACGGGATCCATCCTTTCGAAATAAGAAAACGTCGTGTAGACCTAATTTCTTTTATTTCAAAATAATGAGTGTTGTTTCGAAATAAAAGTGCCGTGTAGACATAGGAACTGGTTGTACAAGACAACTTAGGTTTGCACAACCATGAGCAAATTCAGTTCAAACTAATTGGCAAGATAAACTAAAATCAATCTGTGCCTAGGGGCTTTGACTTTAAAAGAGCTAACTATAGAAAATTAAGGAAATTAGTTGGGGCAGTGGACTGACCTTATGAACTCAGGAATGTAAAGGTAGAAGAGGCTTGGACTTGCTTTAAGTCAACGTAGCAGAAACTATCTGAAGCCAACACTCTGAGGAAAGGTGAAAAAATTCATAGGCAAGATCAGTAGACCAAGCTGAATGAGTAAGCATCTTCGACAGGTGATTCGGGAGAAGCACAGAGCCTACAAAATGTTGAAGATGGGAGGGATCAGCAAGGAAAACTGCTTCTTGGATGTCAGAACATGAAGAAATAAAGTGAGAAAGACAAAAAGTCAAGCAGAGCTGGACCTTGCAAAGGGAATTAAAACCAATAGTAAATGGTTCTTTAGCCACATAAATAGGAAGAAAACAAAGAAAGAGAGAGCATTAAAAACTGAGGATGGGGGTGGAGGTCAAACATAATCTAGGCATGGCTGAATGTCTAAAGCAGTACTTTGCATATGAGTGATGATGAGCTTGGGGATAGAATTTGGGTAGCTAATGAGACCTAGGTCCTGAAAATGGAAATCACCATACCTGAGGTAGAAGCCATATTTGAGCTGCTGGAGGGAACTAAATGGGGAGGGTGGGGGCAGCTAAGCGCCATAAAAGGATATTAAAAGAACTGTCTCATGAAATTGCCAGCACATTAGCAAAGGTTTTTTGTTTTTGTTTTTTTTACTGAAACTGTAAATGCGGTGGTTGTACCGTATGACTGGACACTTGCTAATATAGTTCCTATTTTCAAGCAAGGGAATAAAAGTGATCTGGGTAACAACAAGCCTGTTAGTTGGACCTTAATAGTATGCAAGGTCACAGGCTTGGCAAAAATTTTGAAGGAGACACTACTTAAGGATATTAAGGGTAAGAGTAACTAGGCTAAAATACAAGCTGGCTTTATGAAATGTAGCTCATGCCAGACCAAACTGATCTCTTTTTTTGGGGAGGCTAACAGGGTTTTTTGTTTTTTTGTTTTTTTTGGTTACATAAAAGGCATGTGGTAGACTTAATTTACTTAGATTTCAGCAAGGCATTTGATACAATTCCACATAGGGAATTATTAGGTAAGTTACAAAAGCTGCAGATTAATATGAATATAGTAAGGTGAATAAGGAACTGGTTAAATGGGAGGCTACAGTGGTTCATACAGAAGGGTGAACTGTCAAGCTGGAGGAAGGGTACTAGTGGAGTCCCTCAGGGATTAGTCTTGGCCCGATCTTATTTAATGTTTTTGTAACAAACCTTGACACAAAAAGTAGACATGTGCTAATTTATGGTGTGGATGACACCAACTTGGGAGATACTGCTGCTATAGAGAATGTTTGGAATACCATACCAAAATGATCTGGATGATCCTTATAAACTGGAGCATCAGGAATAGGATGAAATTTAATAATGGGACATAAAAGGGCATGCATTTAGGGACAACTAACAAGAATTTTTCCTATAAGTAGCAGCTGCATGAGTTGGAAGGGCATGAGGAGGAGAAGGATTGGGGAGTACTGGTTGATCACAGGATGCCTATGAGCTGCCAGTGTGATGTGGCCGTGGGAAAAAAACTAATGTGGGTCTAAGATGTAGAGCAGGGAGATATTTGTGCTGCCATACAAGGGGCTGGCGAGACCCCCCCCAGCTGGAATATTGCATGCAGTTCTGGTCCCCTATGTTTAAAAAGTATGAATTCCAATTGGAACAGGCACAGAGAGGGCTATGATGATGGTCCATGAATTGGACAAATCTGCTTTATGCGAGGACAGTCAAGGAGCTGACTTCTTTAGCCCGAGCAAAAGAAGGTTGAGAGGTGATATGCTTGCTGTCTATAAATACATCAGAGGGATAAATATCAGGGAGGGAGAGGAATTATTTGAGTACAGGACCAGTGTGGACACAAGAAGAATGGATATAAACTGAACATCTGGAAATTTAGGCTTGAAATTAGATGCAGGTTTCTAAGCAGCAAAGGAGTAAAGGTCTGGAATAGCCTTCCAAAAGTAACTGTGGTGACAAAAAAACATAATTGCCTTCATACCTGAGCTTGGTAAGTTTATGGAGGGGATGGCCACCTTTGAAAAGTCACTGATCTTTGGCTACTGGTGGTGGATATGCAAGTGGCCTAAGAAGGCAGGATAGATGGGGAGGGTTCTGCGTTATTACAGAGGAGTCTTTCTTTGGTGACTGGCTGGTGAGACTTGCCCACATGCCCAGAGTTTAACTGATCACCATATTTGGGGTCAGGAAGCATTTTTTCCCCCAGGGCTGATCAGCTAGGGCTCTGGGGTGGGGTTGGGAGGGGGGCGTTGCCTTCTTCTGTAGCATCAGACATGGCTCACCTGCCAATGAATTCTATGCGTCTTAAAGTACTTAAATAACTTGGTCATAGGTTAGAGGCTTATGGCTGGAGTGGGTGGGTGAGGTTTTGAGGCCTACATTGTTCAGGAGATTGGACTAAATGACTATACTATTCCCTTCTTGCCTTAGAGTCTATGAGAGCTTCCAATAGAAATGAATACAGGTAATGAGAAACACTGTATATTGATTAATTTGACTAATTAATGACAAGATGCATGGAAATCTCCAGCGGATATAGCTCAACCCTTGCTAAAAAATTTCCAGGGGCAGGTTGTATGTGAGAAAGAATGGTCTAGAATCAGGAACTGTTTCATCACAGAGACAGTACACTGTAGCTAACCCTTATGTGGGCGCTCAAGGAACAGAAGAAAGGCAGTAAAGTCCCTCTCTTTCCACTGCTTTTCTGAGTTGCATGAGAGCTATACAGAACGCCATGAACCCACAGCCTTCAGGGAAGTCTGTGCTTGATACCAAAAATCTCCTGCAGAGAAATGGGCTGGGGAGAGGTACAGAATAATCTGAGTCATGGCTATTTCTCTGTCCCCCCCACCCCCAACCTGGGCACAAACGTGAAGCGGACCAGTTATGCACTGGGCAGGATGCTGCATTGCTGAAACAGGAAAAGTAGTTTGCTTTCTCCCCCAGCAGGGATGCTCCAGGTGACAACTGGCCTGTTTAAAATAAATGGCCCTTAGTGGGGCCATTAGACTGATGCAATGTCACCACCACTCCTCATCCACCTTATCTCAGTGCTGGGCTGGGCTGAAGGGGTCTCAGACTCTGACCTACATAGATATTTTTATCTGTGTAAACTATGCCTTGCCTTGTATTAAATAGTGATATAACAAAAGGAAAATGCATTATCATGGTGATGGTGAGATTGACAAAGCTATGTGCGACTCTGGAAGAGACATGCCCTTGCATGGCAGAGCACCCTTGAAATCTCCCACCTATTTAAGAAGTCAATCATTTTGCCAGTGGAGAATAGAAAATAGACATTTCCAATCCTATAAATCAAAGATTATTAAAAAAAAAAAAGTCAAGTCAGTCATTGCATGCAAACTTAGAGCATTTATCTAGGAAGCTGGAGTCTGGAATAGCACTCAGGTCTCTGGAGGCCTAGCGCAGTGCTCATAATTACAAGACTGTCTTTCCTCAATTCATTTCTCAGCTGTAGAAATTCAAAGACTTTTTATATACCAAAGGGTATATGTACATGTTATCTTTTGGATGGGTCCATTTTGCTACTCTTACCCCAAAAAGTGTTTTTTTTTCCTTGTACCCTTCACAGAAGTTTATCTATTCAAAAATCTTTTCACTTCCGCAGTTCCAGCCTCCCCCCACAACCAAAACACCTACAAAGGTGATATACCTTGACTTTAGCAAGGCTTTTGATACGGTTTCCCACAGCATTCTCATTGGCAAATTAAGGAAGTATGGGTTAGATGCATGGACTGTAAGGTGGATAGAAAACTGGCTAGAACAACGGTTTCAGCGTGTAGGAATCAATGGCTCCATGTCAAGTTGGCAGGCAGTAACAAGTGGTGTGCCCCAGGGGTCGGTCCTGGGGCCAGTTCTGTTCAATGTTTTCATTAATGATCTGGATGATGGGATAGATTGCACACTTAGTAAGTTTGCAGATGATACCAAACTGGGGGGAACGGTAGACACCCTAGAGGGCAGGGACAGGATTCAGGGAGACCTAGACAAACTGGAGCAGTGGGCCAAGAGGAATCTCCTGAGGTTCAACAAGGACAAGTGTAAAATCCTGCACTTGGGACGAAAAAACCCTAGGTACTGCTACAGGCTGGGGAGTGATCAGCTAAATAGCAGCACTGGAGAAAAGGACCTGGGAGTCATGGTGGATGGGAAGCTGGACATGAGTCAGCAGTGTGCTCTTGCTGCCAAAAAGGCCAATGGCATACTGGGCTGCATCAGAAGAAGTGTTACCAGTAGATCAAGGGATGTGATCATTCCCCTCTATGCTGCACTAGTGAGGCCACATCTGGAATACTGTGTCCAGTTTTGGGCTCCCCACTACAAAAAGGACATGGACAAATTAGAGAGAGTCCAGAGGAGGGCAACCAAAATGATCAAAGGGCTGGAGCACAAGCCCTATGAAGAAAGACTGAAGGAACTAGGCTTATTTAGCCTGCAGAAGAGAAGACTGAGGGGGGATTTGATAGCAACCTTCAACTACTTGAAGGGTTGCTCCAAGGAGGAGGGAGCTCGACTGTTCTCGGTAGTAACAGAGGGCAGAACGAGAAGCAATGGCTTCAAGTTACAGCTGGGGCGGTCCAGGCTGGATATTAGGAAAAACTTCCTTACTAGGCGCGTGGTGAAGCATTGGAATAAGCTGCCTAGGGAGGTGGTGGAATCTCCATCTCTGGAGGTGTTCAAGTCCCAGCTGGACAAAACACTGACTGGGATGATCTAATGGGAGTGGTCCTGCTTTTTTTGGCAGGGGGTTGGACTAGATGACCTCGTGGGGTCCCTTCCAACCCTATGATTCTATGATTAAAGCCAGGTACTCTTCATCCAAAAAAACAAAAAACAAAAAGTCTCACTAAATTTTTAATATTTTAACAAATAAAATGTTGCTTTAAAAAAATAAGACCTGAAAACAAAATAGGAAGCCATTTATGAGCTATTAGGGAGAGCAACAGAGAGAGGATGTCTTAGACATTTTCTACTTGATGTTTACTTAATATGTAATTGATAAAGTAACCTACTCTTGAATCTTACTTCATTAGAGTAATTCAGAAAAATGTTATGATTTATTATAGTTGCTTTGGTCTGTTCTACAGCAGCATTATGATGGCATCAGTGGGTAATAGCTGTTATGGAGCATGACATATGAATAAAAACTATTGTAGTTGTTATAAAGTGGGCATAAGAGATACCTGGTTTGGTTCACAGTGACTTACCTATGGTAATGTGTGAAGAATGTTCAGGGGCAAGAGATTTAGGTTCCCAGTTGCATCACTGAGCACAGCAGTGCCTAAGCACCTTTAAAATCTGGGCCTAACTGCCTTTTCCCATATAATTGTACTAGGATGTTAGTCACTCAGGGTGTGTGAGGGCAAAAAAAGCCATTTGAAACCGCTGACTTTTCCCATAGCCAATGCTTCCTCTTATGTTTTTTACTCACACCTCACAAAAACATCATTAAATAAAATCAGCATTCACCAAGAAGTATAAGGTGAGATTGCTGTATCTCAGATACCACTGGTAGGAAACCATTGAAAAAATGCTAACTTTTTATTTGCAACCCATGTCCATAGACTTGGTGATAGTAAGCTGAGTCCATTACACAGGAATACTTAGCAATATGGCAGATGCATAGAGTCCAGTGCCAGAAGGAACCAGTGAAACATCTAGTCTGATCTCCTGCATGACACAGACCATAGAATGTCCCCAAAATAATTCCCAGAGCATATCTGTTAGAAAACAGCCAATCTTAAATTAAAAATTGTCCATTATGGAAATGCCATCACAGCCCTTAGTAAAGTGTTCCAATGGTCTATTACCTTCACAGTCAAAACATGTGCCTTATTTCCAGTCTGGTAGAGCACAGAGAAAACACGTACCTCCCAGAAACTGTTCAATAAAGTACAGACAAACCTATGGCGGACATAACATTTATTGTGCATCTCTGATACCAGAGCTGTTGGATCAGCATAAATGGGAGCGTCCTCTTCTCATTCACATTGTATCTTGTGGGTACTTGCTGTCGCAAAGGGGGTAGGAATGCTCATACTATTATGAAGGTAGCTGTTTGTTGTCTATAACTTTGCCTAGCTAACAAGAGTGCCAAACCACTCACCTCAGATGACGAACGGGAATGAAGCATCCTTCCTTCAGTCTCCAGTGACCCATCTATTCTTGGTTGTTTTTCTGTGAACTGGATTTAAAGAGACTCCTGACACCATGGTAAGGTATATGGTGTTGGGTCCCAGGATATTAGTGACAAGGTGGGTGAGGTAATATCATTTAGTAACCCAACTGCTGTTGGTGAGACAGACAAATTTCAAGCTTACACAGAGCTTTTCTTCAGGGCTGGGAAACTAACTAGTTATGGTCCGAGGGTCATATTACATCCCAGGGTACCCACAGAATGTCAGAATTCTGGACTAAGGAGCTTTTATGAAAAATAGGTATTAGTATTTTGTATTAACCTTGATATACTTATTTTTTCTTTAAGGAAACTAGATTTTATGAAAAACAAACAAGGAGTCCTATGAGGTATCTTAGCAAAATATAAAGTCTATGCTACCAGAAAACATTCTTTGAGGTTATGGGGGCTGCTAAGCAATAAACAGCAGCTTAGAATAGAATTGACTAAGGTCATGTAATGTCATTCTAATGTTCACTGTTTGCAGTAATGGCTTTTAGATAGGGAGAAAAAACAACAACAAATGATACCAAACCTAAGTGATAGATTTAAATTTATCAAGCTCTTGGTCCCCTCAACCATCTGTTCAGGCAAGACCATATTTTAAACTATAAGGCAGAGCAAAGAGGTTAAATATACACCGCCAGCAATTAAATGTGGTTTGACAGCATAGAATTTTACTGTTCACAGCTGATAAATAGTTTCTAAAGCTTATATAAAGTTAAAAGCTCATAAAGAAATTGCTGGATAAACACATTCTTAAGTTCTACAATAGAGGACCCAGACAAAGACACTAGAACAAAAGTTTTAAAAGTAGCTACAGGAATTTTAAAAAAATTGATTTGAGATACTACTGCAGGGACAAACAGGGTATGTCTAACTACAAAATTAAGTCGACCTAAGTTATGTGAGTGTACAGTCAGCACATTAATTAAATTGCTTTTGCATGACTACATTATGCTTCTCGTGTCATGATGCACATCCTCACCAGAAGCAGGTGCACCAATTTAGAGGGGTATTGAGGAGTGGCTTCTGAAAGGCAGCAACAGTAGATGCAAACAAGGCAGTGCCACCCTGACATGGGGTTGACCCAGCTCCATCGACCTAAGCACTATGCCTCTCCAAGTCAGTATTGTAGGTTTGCTATATCGGTAGGAGATACATTTTAGTGGGTGGGGGGCTTACAGAGTTAGATCAACATAAACTGTCCTACATTGACCCCACTTTGTAATGCAGACCAGGCTCAAGGCTTGTCTTTACTGTGAAATTTAACTTAAGTTACTGTATTCAAGCTAGCGTGAGTTAATGAGAGTGAGTCCCATTGTGGAACAACACTTGGACTACATGTAGTGATTGGGTTAGCAGTTAATGAGTTGTAACGCAACAGCTATAATGCGCTACTATCTAGTGCTACAGCAGAATTCCAGCTCACCCCTCCACAACTGATGGGCAAACTAGCTGCTTTAAAGCACCACTTAACTCCAGCTAGAATCTTTTGTGTGGGGACAAGATTTAGATTAGTGGCACACCTGTGTTATACATTGAACACTGAGCTACACTACAAACTTATGTCAGTATAGCTACATCATTTTGTCCCTGAAATCACCATTTACTTCTACCTCTTTCACACTTTCTATGCCCTGATCTGTACTACAAATTTATGCAGGATTTTCTACATGCCTAGGTAACATTGCTATATCAACTGGGTCCCTGGTGTAGACAGTGCTATGCTGTCAGGGGCATTTTCATTCACACAGGTACTCCACCTCTCCCAGAGGCGGTTACTATGTTGACAGGAGAAGCCATCCTGTCAATATAGTGCAGCCTACACTGGGACTTAAGTCACTATAAATGCATCACCCAATATGTGGCTTTTCCACCAGCTAGTTAAATTTGTGCTAGTGATAACATGTATTTTAGTGTGGCCCCTGACATAGGAAGCGCAAAAGAAGTAGAAGTAAAACAGGCATTTCAGTGACTAAGACTCTGGAGGAACTGTTTATTAGCAATGGCTCAGCGTGTTTAGATAAGAAATAAATCATTAGACCAGTTTGCAGGGTAAACTGCTCAGCAGACGGAAGCAGACTCTGGTCCTTGTTAATTAGAAACATTAACTACAACTGCTGTAGGGTGAAACTGACAAAGGATTTGGTAAAGAAAAGTATCACTGGATTAAGCATTGTCTTCTGTTTGCACCCTGTGGTTTAAAAAAAAAAAAATGAAGAATTGCACCTGTCCTCTATGGTTTTTGTTACTTCATGGAATTTTAAAGCAAAGCTACCTGTATAATGATAGACCGGGTTTGTTAACTGCTCCACTTAGTCAGCAATAACCATAGGTCAAATGAAAAGCATCAGAGACCCTGAACTGTGCTAGCCCTGGAAACGGTGGGTTACTTACCAGTACCCGTCCTTCTTCAAGATGAGTTGCTCTGATTCATTCAGTATTAGGTGTCTACATGCCACAGCGCATAATTGGCTGGAACTTCTTTTAGCCTTAGTCTGTCAGGACAGGGCTGGAAGCCACTGTCCCCTGGCCATATATGGCCCCAGGCCTGCTCCTCCCCAGTTCCCATTAATCACTAACTCCGAGTAGTGGGGATGGCGGGAGGGCTCTGAATGAATCCGAGCAGCCCATCTCGAAGAAGGACGATTACTGGCAAGTAACCCACCATTCTTCTTTGAGCACTGCTCAGATACAGTCAGTATTAAGTAACTGCTAGCTGTACTGTGGAAGGTGGGCAGAGTTAAAACCTTATCCACCATCAGTACGGCTACCCACAAACGGCACAGCACCCAAAAATAGGTAAAGAAGCAGTGGGCCACCAGGAAAATGCCTACGGGCATGCCACCAAGTGCAAGACCTTCGAGAGAAGGCATGCATAAGAGTGCTGAGGGGTGATTTGCCACGCTGTCAGGAGACTATAACTCCAACAGGGGCAGTCCCTGGTCCATTGTCGGGGAATTTGCTATATCATAATAGCAAAGAACATCCTTGTCACCAGCAAGACTGTCTAGTGTAGGAGGGTTGTCCCTTCCTAGAAGAATCGACTCCTGAGAAAGGAAGTCATGATCCAGGGCAACAGACTCCCACAGCTGCAGGCGAAGGGCAAGGGTAGAATAATTGCTGCCTTTGCCACCTGAACCCCAAAAAGCAAAGGTCAATTGGTTTAAGTTACTAACCAAGACTGGGGCGGGGAACACATTGCCCCTTGACCAAACGGGAGATAGGCAAGATGCCTTTCCCCATTGGCATACTGGCAAGAGATGCCATGGGTAGGATTGATAAGGGGCACCCTAAACTGAGGCATCCCAGCTCCATATGGAAGCTAACGCAGGAAGAAGGATAATGAGGAAGGAGTGGGTGGGGATCCCTGCCCCCTCCATCAGTGGATGCATGGGAATGGAAAGCCTGGAAGGAGGGCCCCAGAATAAGGCCTAGATGCTTGGCAGACCCATCTCTGGGGCCCAGAAGCATCAGAGACACTCCTTCAGGGAGGTCGTCATAAAGAGAGAAGTGGACATCTCAGCAGGGCCCTTCTTTACAGATAACCCTTGAGCAGGTTATAGTAGTAAAAAAGGGGAACCCTTAGGTACACCCATCCTAGTATCAGGAGAGAAACTGGGAGAAAAGAGATTGAATTCCCCATGTTAGGTTGTCCCCAACCAAAAGTGGGGCAATGAACTGAGGTAGGGGTGGTGTGAAACCATTGTGGGGTTCTGGGGGTGGGGGGAAGGGCTTACACAACTTCAGAGCTGGGTGTGCATTTCTGCCACCTGCCCCTGCACTCTACTCTCCCAGTACATGGATTCATGTAGGGAGGAGTGTGCTGAATCGCGGGCAGGGGTATCTGGACGTCTCTGTAGATGGGTCCGATCCACTTCACGAGTCATGCCTCCAAGCTCCAGAATTGGAATGTTTGGAGGGGGGCACATAGCTCGGAAGATATTCTCACCTGTCACTTCTATGAAGAGTCAGTCAACCGTCATAACATAGCTGGATGACTCATCTCTAGCAGCGGGTGCAGGTGTTGGGTCCCGGCTACAATGGGCCAATTACAAGGGATCTTGCATAGATCCTGACGAGGAGAGAAGACAATGCCTTAGGCAAGACACAAGTCAGACATGGTCTATAACACCTGCTCTGAGAAAAAGTGTGTTAGTGGTGTGCCACCCCATGTACTGGAAGGGTTAAGGCTTGGGCAGGTCTCAGGTGGGAGGAGGGAAGAGGGAGAGATCCTGGGAAGAGGCAGAAAGCATAAGGCAACCCCTACTTAGGGAAACCAAGGAAGAACTGCTGTGTCCTTTAAGGAACACAGAGGGGCAAGAGGGGATGTTATGAAAACATCACCCATAAGGCGGCAGGCTCTCCAGCCTATTACAATCTGTAAGTTTCCCTGGGCCAGAGTGCTGCAGGGGAACTACCCTGAGCTGAAGACCACAGGGCCTCAAATGGCTCACGCAGGTATACAAATACTGATGGTGGTTAGGAGTTCTAGCCCCTACTATCTCCGTTTGTTGCAATTCTAGAGAGGAGAGGGGTGCAACAGAAAAATCAAGGCAGCTCCTAGATGGCTGTCTAGGGTTTTCAGGGGAAAGCGACCCTTGCCTGGTTAGAGGGAGGCACCAGAGCAGAGGAGGTTCCAATCGTGGGCTAAACTGAGGTCTGCCATGGACAGAAGAACCAGTGTAATGTTGTGAGGGTCCTTGGGGAGGAGGGGTAGGTGCTGAAAAGGCAAAAACCCCTACGGTGAGACTCGAGGATCCCTTTGGCAAAAGCCTAATACGAGTCTGAAGAGCATGGCTCCACTATTAGAGGGAGCACTGCCTGGAGAGGTGAGGCGGGAGAAGATAGAGGACAAAGGGGCATGCGCTCGCCTTCTTACCCATCACTTAGGGGGTAGGGTGCATCATCCCGCAATAGTTTCCCCCCGATCCACTGCAGGCCAACATGGATAAGGAGTGCTGTCGGGATAGTGACATAGGAACATACCCTTTCCAGTCTGCCCGACTGGGAAGGACTTGGCAGAGGTGTAGGTATCCTGCCTTTGTTCCAGAGGGCTATAGTGGGTTTTTTTTGGGGGGGCGGGGGCATTATGTGCCCATTTTTCATACCTCTATGACCTCCAGGTTCCCACCAAGGCTCCAAGGGTGTATGTGGCTCGAACCACATGTATATGATGAAGATTCTCTGGTGGCCAGGCCCTTACTTGACACAAAGGGTATGGGAAGGGAAGAGGGAGGCACATTGTTACCAGAGAGGAGGAAGCAGTGTCCTGAGACTGATTGTGAGGGGGCGTTTAGCAAAAGCATTTAGGGTTCTGCTCTGATATTCAAGGATTTGATGGCGGATGAAGCAACCCTGTTGGAGTTGATTACCTATAATGAGGAAAGAGGACCATCATCCTGTGGTCCAAAGGCTCCTAAAAGAGCCATTTTGGTTGTGTGTGTGTAGGGGGATACAACAAGGACCCCTCCACCATTCATTCAAGGGGTTGCAGTAGACTGGGAACATTGAGGCACCTGGGGAGTAAGCATACCAAGGAGTCTGAGGGTCGCCCTATGGACACAGTCACCACGGATCAGGGAGTCAGTGGGCGGGTAAAGAGAGAGAGACTGTCCCTTTAAAGGGAAGTCTAATATGGCCTACTGACAGTCCTGGGAGAGGTTAAACTCCTGAAGCCAGGCTGCTCGTTATGTAACCATGGCTATAGCAATGCGGCAGCTGGCTGTGTTCAAGGCAGCGAATGCCACTGTAAATGCATAGTGAGAGGCCAAGGCACCCTCCTTGATGAAGGCATTCAAATTCTCCAAGTGTTCCTGTGGGAGGAAGCTGCTGGAGGAAGCTCATCATAGCATCCCACAGGTTGAGGGAATCTTTTAACCAAGGTGTGATGGCTAGGGCCCCTCAGCTGAAAAGCTGAAAACTGGATAGGCTTCTTTTTATTTTTCCCCCAACCAGGATGTCAAACCTTCTGGGACTCCTAGAGGACCCAGGATGAATCAGGGTGGCTTCGGCCAGCATGTCCCAGCAATGTTAAGGACATGAGTACAAAGGAGGAGAATCATAATGGCGACCAGCAAGGTTTCAAACCCCAGGTCGACTAGGGGGGTCCTGGTCTCCCTCGAGGGGTGTGACCCTGACCCAGGTAGGCGGTGGCATAGTGAAGGGGTTCAAGTGTGGTAGGGTCTTCTCTGTAAGACCCTGGCCCCTGTTGGTGGCTGTAGTCAGCAGAAGGGACAACCCTGGTAGTGGGGTGCCCTCACCGGGTAGGAGGTAGCCAGTTTCAAGTGCAGTGCCGGGAAGGACCCAGTGCCGTGGACCCGTCAGTAAGGGGACGAGCCTGCGGAATGCACTCTTGGATCTCGTGTGGTGCTGAGGCAAGGGTGTTGGCACTGTAGAGGTTGAAGCCCACAGTGGCGCAGGCCCAAGTAGTGAGCGGCTCCCTCTGGTGCTGGGCAAAGTGGAGGAAAGAAGGAAGACAAACTTACCAATTGCTTTGGCAACCTGGCGGCATGTTCAGGAGCCGAAGGGCCTCTGCCACTTCAAAGGCCTCCGGTGTGGGTGGCTCCATGACAGGCTCCAAGCGCTCATGCCGGAGGGGGAGGGCCAGACACAGCGCTGGCACTTCGGTGCCAGAGTTGGCCCCAAGTGGACTTATCTGAGCTCTGCTGGGAAGCAGCGTCAAGAGGGCCTTGGTGCTGACTGGCAAGTGGAGCTGCAGCCAAAGCGAGATGCTCTGGGCCTTTCTTCGCCAAGCATGATGCCAATCACAGCTCTTTATTTGCAGTTAGAGAGCAGTGCCGAGAGGGCTCCCGTGCCAATCCAGCATGGGGTGCCATGTTAGAGGCCACTGTGGCTTGTAATCATAGCCAGAGAACATCAGTGAAGAGGCTCCGGTGCCAACCAAGCACACAGTGCCCAGTTAGGAGCCAGTCATGGCTTTTATTCATAGCTGTAAAGCAGTGCTGACAGGGCTCTGGTGCCGCCCAAGCCCCCGGTGCCAAGTTAGAGGCCAATTTCGGCTTTTATTCATAGCAGGAGAGTGGCGCTGAGAGCGAGCTGGTGCCTGTCCAGCAAGTGGAGCCGGTGAATTCTTGGGTGCAGCAGACGTACGCGGCCATAGTCTTGATAAATGATTTGTTAATGACTGTGCTCAGAGACGTGACTGGGACAGCAAGACTTCAAAGAGAAACAGCTGAACTGGAATTAATATGCAAATTAAATTACATGAAAGCATGATTAAATCGAGACTATGGTTTGTTTTCCCATTTCAAAAAGTAATTTGACTTCACCCTTCCCAGGGTTTGAACCTAACAACTGCTCTGATTTGCTGTTATTGTATGACCTGAACCTATGTTTCACACTCCCTTGCATTTATATTCATTCTATTCAGTAAATTCGCCCATCTTCAAAGCATCTGACGAAGTGGGATTTTTTCTCCCATGAAAGCTCATGCGAAAAATAAATCTGTTAGTCTTTAAGTGTCACACGACTCTTTGGGGTTTTTTGCTATTTATTGGCACCAAACGAAACCAAAGCCAGCCAAACATAGTGACTGTGACAAAAATGATTGGCTGAGAGTATAAATATATGTGTGGGTGCTAGAGAAACAGCACAACTTCTGATTACTGGTTGGTTATAGGTAGGGGCTTCTTTCTCCTCACAGAGTCAAAGAACATATAATCTGGAATCTAACTGGAATACCTGTGCAGTGTCAGTGATGGCGGTGATAAACATTTGCCCATCTTTTGCCTACCGCATTTTATTTTTTTAATAAAACCCATGGCATTGACATCACATCTTCCTTATCTTTTAGTCAAGAAGAAACTGGTCTCTATTGGTCCCAGCCTTATTTAATACATTTCTCAGACTGATCAATGTCCTGTAACTGGCAGTTGGCTGTGTCCCTGACCTCAGAAGAATCACTAAGCGTAAATTTAATTTTTGATGATCAGTACATCATTAAACTACAGCTGGGCTGTTACCATTGCTGCATGGCAATACTATATTTTATGTCATGGAAGGCTTGCCAGTTCACATTGCTGTTACTTACTGCTGAGACAGCAAAGCCAATGCAGTGATAGCCTGAGCGTTTAAAGTCCAAGGTTCAGTTCCTTGCTGTGTCACACTAATCCTGTGTGACTGTTAAATGTTTGTGTTCAGGGCTCAGAACAATTGTCCCCATGTCTTGGTTGGGGCATCTAAGCACCAATGTAATGTAAATATAATACAACTATTGCAAGCTAAATGGGTCAGAATTCACATTCTGAATTTCTTATTGGGGACTTCCAAAGTAAGCAGTGACATGTAGATTCAGAAGAGGTCAGTCACAATACCTTGGCTCCAGCTAGCGTTCAGCTCAACTTTAACTTGCTATATTTTAATGTAGATTTGATCTTGTGCCAAATATTCTATAGAAATATTCAGTCAGTTCTAATTAATGGCCCTTTTATTGGCTTATGTGTTACTGTCAGTATTCAGAGGCCACCCATGTTATTTTATAATCATGATGTCAGAAGCTGATAGGCAAATATCATGTGCTGATATTATTAAAACAGGATGCAGATGATAATATAAATGAAGGCAGAGTTAAGAAATGAGAGGATGGTGTAATACTATTCACTCTGTAACTTACATTATATGAAGCACAAAGCTTAAAGAAAAAAGACTTTTTTTTTTGGTTCGTTCATTCTAAAAAGGCACCTGCTAATCTTTTATGCAGGAAGTTCTTATCTAGCGCATGTGGGCACATTGCCTATGTATGTGAAAGGTAAAGCATAGCAGGAAACACCTGACTCATCCAAATCGTACATGGCCTTATCTGATGATGGCGAAAAATAAATAGTGAAAACATTTCCCATCCTTAAAACATCTATTTGTTAAATGTTCTTGGCTTGTGGGAGTCGCAGGGTCATTGAAAGGGCCAAATGGTGAATGCCCCCCCCCACCCCCAGTGCAGGTATGCAAATAGAGAGGCCACAAGAGCTATAGCTACATCAGAAAGCTTAGTTTGGCCTTACTTAGGCCAACCTAAGATGTTCCCAGGTAGTTCAAACTAACCACAACTTTTTAGTTTAAACTGGCCCTGCCAGGAGCACCACTGGCCCCAGAAAACACCCGGGGCTAGGCATTGTGGGGCTTGGGGCTTGCACATTGCACTGCAGCTGCCGTTGTGGGTGGCCCAGTGGCGGACCCGGGGCGCAGGCACCGGGACTCAGGGCTTGAGCCCTGTAAGTCTGCTGCCAGAGATGCCCTTGAGCCACGCAGACTAGTTCAAACTAAAAAATATGGCTGGTTCAAACTAAAAAGTTAGTTCAAACTAGAAAGCACAGTTAGTTCAAACTAATCATTGAAACTAACTAGTTTGAACTAAGCTTTGGCTAGTTCAAATTAACTAATTTTTTTAGTTCAAACTAGGCAAAGCCTAGTGTAGACATGGACTAAATTACTTAGGCCAGACTAATTTGCCCATGTAGTCAAGGAGTTTGTGTCACTTCCCACACCAGTGGCACCAGCCACAATTGCAGCCTCTGCTTTCTCCAAGTACAAGGCCTGCTCCAGGCTAGTGTTTCCAAAGACTCCATCTACCTCAGATGGGTGACGAGAAGAGCAGCAACTTGCCTGTGGCAAACACACACTCCACTTTCCTAACAGGTGGTGTCAGGGCTGTCCTGCCTTAAGGCTTTTGAGGCATAACGGCTCTCAGCACTTCTGCTAGAGCATCCAACATGAGCCTCTGAGTTATAGATACAATCCAGCCCTAAGGTTTCAACATCTGTTTTCTCAAGAGTTTTTAATCTGACATTAGTTGCCAGGTTTCCCATGAGAACTTTTTTTTGGGTAACTTTTATGGTACTACCTCAGACCATGCTTTTAATTTTAGTGTGGTGTGTAGCTGTATGATGCATACAAAGTGATGCAGCATTTCTTCCACATCCAAGTAGTACAGGAAACTTCAATCAGGACACACAAAATCTGAGCAGCCCTCTCAATGCTGTGCTACATGCTGTTTATTATTAGTGTGATCCCTAAAATCATGAGCACTGCATTAATCACAAATATCTGATACTAAAGTGACCCACAACAAATGCCTCTAGTAAAAGCAACATGAATATGAGTGTATGATCCTATGGTGACAAATGTACAAACTTAACCTTGTACAGTTCACTCTTGGGGGGGGGGCAGGGCTGAAAGAGAAGCCGAACTATCAGAGCCTTGAGGGCCATAATCTAACGTTCTGAGAAGAACATCTTATACACTTTCCTGCCTTCACCACTCCCTCCCCACACATTTTTCAAAAGCCCTATTTACTATAGGCCATAGCCTGTGTACTTGCACTATCTGATTTGATTGTCATCTGAGCATCTTCTGGCTATAAGCAACAGCAGTTGCCCATTCACCTCACTACCAAACTTTATGAGCTACTCTCCACATTGTTAGGGTCTTGGGGGGGGGGGGCAGGAAAGGGGTTAAGGAAGTAAGACTGTTCCAGCCTCTCCCTGCTTGTTTCACTTCACTACTGCAACAACATGGACTCAGATCCTCAAAAATATCTGGCATCTACCTCCCTTTCAAGTCAATGTGAGTTAGGTATCTGAGTATTTTGGGTCCCTGAGTCTTAGACAATAAACCTTAAAATCCCTTGTACATGTTTGCCAGAGAACTAATGGGGTTTCTTAGGGTATGTCTACACTTAGAAGGTTAGTTCGAATTAATTGAATTCGAACTAATCAATTCGGACTTATAATTATTAGTTAGAATTAAGTTAATTCGAATTGACACAGCCACACTAGAAACCTTAATTTGAACTAGCATGTCCGTGCACAGGACTTGCAAGTTTGAATCAGGCAGGGGGCACTATTGCATAAGGAGAAGCAAGTTGTGTTTAATTCGAACTAACAGTTAATTCGAATTTACACAGCTACTTTGGGTTAATTCGAACTATTACCCACCAATTCGAACTTAAGGGAGATTTTATAGATTCAAACTAACCTTTCCTTAGTTCGAACTAAGGGAACTCCTTAGTTCGAAGTAATGAAAGCAAGTGTGGACATGCACTAATTTCGTTTGAATTAAGCCTCCTTAAGTCAAACTAAGTTGTAAGTATAGACATACCCTTAGAAAATACTGTTGGCGTTTGATTCTTCACTACCACGATCTTAGTTGCAAGATAGCTTCAGGTGGAGGAAAAGTATTTTCCCAGACCATCCTACCCCATGGTGGAAAGGAACTGGTTCATCCTGCTTTCTGTACCACTTTAATACATTTTTGAAAAATTGTATGGCCTCCTGAAAACTCTGCATGAGGAAAAAGCCAACCATCTTGTTTCTCATGAAAGTGTGGAATGAAAGGGGATCCCTAGCTACTAGCACTCAGTGAAGGAAGGGGATGGACCACCAATCCTTCCAGCCAAAGGCATGTTCAGTAATAGTGATGTCCGAGGATATGGAGTAAGGCATGTGAATAACTGATCAGGAAGGGAGGCTCTACAGCTATGTTCACACAGGGCAGGCTTGTTTCGAAACAAGACGTTTCGAAACAAGCTGTTTTGAAATAACAAGTTATTTCGAAACACCTTATTTTGCAGGACAAAAGCTTTGTCCACGAAATAAGGGAGCGAAATAGCGGTCCACAGTGTGGACCTGCTATTTCGTTTGGGGAGAGGACTGCAGGCACTCACAGGGTACAGCGCAGAGGGGCGCTGCACCCCATGGGTGCCGGCAGAGGGCTGCAGGCACCCGCGGCGTAAGAGGCGGGCTGCCTCCGGCGGGGTGCCTGCAGTCCCCCTCTTCTGGCCAGGGGTTACCCCTCAGCACCCTGGCCAGGGTGCTGAGGGTTCCCTGGCCAGGGTGCTGAGGAAGGGTCAAATGCTGTTTCGAAACAACTGTTGTTTCGAAACAGCATGTCCCGCTGGCATTGTTTCAAAAGGAGTTGTTTCGAAACAACTCCCTTTCTAAACAAAAGTGGGTTTAAGCTGTTTCGACGGAATGGCTGCATTTCGAAACAAGCAGTTTGCTTGTTTCGAAATGGCCATATGTCATGTGGCCATGGCAGTTCTTATTTCGAAACAACCCCTGTTGTTTCGAAATAAGAACTGTGTGTGAACATACCCTATATGAATCATTTTAGTTCATGATCACACATTCATTGTGAACAGAGATTTGCATTTGCTTGAAAAGAGTTTCTTGCACTGAATATTTTATAGGAAAGTGGTGGTAACTTTAACTACTAATATTCTTTTTAGCTTCATGACATACATTGAAGTATACTGTAGTAGTAATTTAGCAGGCTGGCTACTGCTTGGAACAGTTGTGGTATGTAGGACTGGTGTGCCATGGATAAAGTACTTTAGTTCACTGCAGTTACCTTGGAAGGAGTGATATTCATAGGTTACTTCCCAAAAATGTGCACCTGTCCTTGATGGCAGTACTAGTCATAGTTTCTTTCTCATCATTTTTCACATGATTTCTTTTTTCTTTTCTTTCTTTATGTCTTAACCTAAAATAATTTATAGTTATTACCTGATTTATAAGGTTTTTATGAAGATATTAGTCCCTCACCGCAGAGGCAGAACATGGATTAATGTTGAAGTTTCAAAGCTTGCTTTGAATGTAAGAATTATCACTCTTACTACAGTTTCATTATAATCAACTCTATACATTCTGCATTGTTATGCTGTTTGTTCTGCCAAATATTTTAAACCTAGTCGTTCCATTTTTGGTTATACCTAAGGCTTGTGAAATAAAATCTTTATAATTTCTTTCAATATGTTCAGTTAAGTGAAGGGGCCAAATCCCTAGGCAGCATAATTCAGTACATTTCCTTTGATTGATGCCAGCTAAGGAGGTGACCCAATATATCCTACCCACAGAAGCCTGTATGTCATAAAACACTATGAATATAAAACTATCAGGCCACATTCATCCCTGGTGTAATTTCACTAATTTCAACAGAGTTACCAGGGATGAATTTGACTCCTTTTGCCTTGCCTGTCAATTACATGAACGCCAATGCTTATTATTACACAGCATCCTAACCTATCACTCAAAATGCTCAGCTGCAAGAAAAAGACATTATAAAATGATCAAGTAATAAAATAGGATTTTTGAAGATTGCTAAATTGTGTGCCATTAACTAATCAAATATTTGTTTTCAATATCTTTTTTAAAGCTTAAATATCCTACAGTTAATATTCAATATAGAGAAGAAGAGAATTCCTAAACATTAGCATACTTAGAAAATTAAACAAGGTGAAAGCTAAAGATGCAAAATAAGCAATTTCAGGGTATGAAATGTGCATGGTGGCAGAATAATAATTTAGATTATTTCTCTTCCTTTAAATTCACTCATAGCTTGAGCAGGATGGATCCTTTTTTTAGCAGAACCTCTTCTGACAGCTGCATAGATTTCCTCTGGCTTCTCTCTTTTAATCAGAGGCTTCTTTTCTGGAACCTTCATCCTCCACATCACAACAGGGTGTCGTGGGCCAGTAGGACTTTGAATTCTGATGATCTTAGTGGAGGCAATATAGGACATCTTCACTGTCTGCACCACAGCATTCATTAGGTTTTTGGCAGCTTGAATTAGTGAAGTGACACTATCCAACTGTAATGAGAAACATAGCTGTTAGCCTAGAAAAATCAGTCTGGCTTTAATCATAATATACACAAGAATAAACCACATTTTAAAATTAGGACTAACGTAGTAAAACCCAATTTCTTTATTTCTGCCAAGAATGGTGAGCATCATATTCATGTTGTTCTCCTGCTTGGATTTAACAGATCTAAAATAATTTATTATGCTGGAATATAATTGTCTATATAAAAATGTGTCTTTTTAAACATGAGTTCATGTCAGCTGCCAGCAGGGTATCACTGCACTTAACATGGATGGTAAGGAAACCACCTTACAGAAGACTAAGGAAAGTGAACTGGCCAAAATTCTCCAGTTGTTCCCATGGTACTTCAATGGCTCCCTTGCATGGTACAGAGAACTACAGGAATATTATGTCAAGCAAACATATTCCTCAGGAGTATGGTATCATTATGGCTAGTCTTTTTGAAGAAGCCTCAGCATTAGGTGCCCAACTGCCATTGAAATTCAAAGGAAAATGCATGTCTAATTCCATTGGTCTTATCTGAGTAAGAGGTAGCATGGTTTGGATGGGCAATAGAAAAGGACTAAGGAGATCCTGACAGGTTTTTCCCCAGCTCTGAAACATGTCTTTGGGGAAGTCATTTCACCTCTCTACTTCTGTTCCACACTGGATATTGTTCTAAACCATTTGCTGTAGTTCAAACAGAAATTATTTGGGAGGAATTTCATGGCCTGTGTGATGCAGGAGTCAGACTAAATGAGCAGACTAATCCCTTCTGGTTGAAAATGTATAAAAACTCATGTCTATATATACTGAATTTCTGGATTAAACCTTATCTTCTTGTTATATCTTGTCAATTGCCTGCATTTAAAGAATTGCCATCCTCATGCAAATTTTCAAATAAAGGAGTCTTTCATGAATATGTGTGAGCATATTATATAAAAATTAAATAAAGAGGATAATCCAGGTCAGTGCTAATTAGCACATGTAGATGGTTGAGAATTCCTAGGTTCTGCTGTTTTGCATGTGAGCAAAGTTCCTAGAGATTGGTAGAAGCAGTAGTACAAAGGACACATTACTTCCCTTCCAGGCAGGTTGGTATGTATGGGCTACAGGCCAACTACAGAGGCCAATCTAGGGGACACACGTGCTTCTTGCTCTCCACCTTTTTCCATGCAGATCCAACCCAGAAGCTACTGTGCAGCATTCCCCATTTGTGTTTTTACCAGGGTTGGGCCTTCCATAGCAATTCAGGGCACATGAGAAGTTTTCCCAACATGCAGAGTATACTGAACCAGAAGAAGCATTTAGGTGATATGTTTACAATTTCATTTCTTTGATATGGAAAATAGTTTATGGCAGGGCAAGATAACAACTGGACAACATCATATTTCATTTTGAGTCTGGTTGTCTCCCCAGTGTTAAAATTCCTTAGTATGTATTTCTTTGAATTAAAGATTCTTTGTGCTTTCAACTTAAGCTGTCTCTGCTGTTGTCATATTGCAACACAGAGCTGGCAGAGGATAAATGTACTGTATAAATCAGATCAGTGACCTGAATTAGTTGCTTTTATCTTCAAGGAAAGAGCTACTATGTTCATATTTAATTATAAGGCTGGCAATTTCAATTTGGAAATGCATCTCCATTTTGAATAACTTGAAGAAAATTTTACTTTGATTCTTTACCCTCCAATCTACCTGCACACTTAACATTTTGAAGTCTGGTTGCTAGTGAGGCAGCATGATATTGTGTGATACATACTTTACTGCAGAAATATTTAATGACTAGAGCAACTTATAACATTATAGTGAGAATGCCAAAAGGGGAACAGCTTTGAGTTTTAAGGTAATGCATAAAAGGAAGATATTTCCTGTTGTTTTCCTGTGATATATTGAGATACAGGCTGGAGGATATTGTGATAGGATGGAGTTTATTTCAGACTTTCTTGTGCATATGCTAGTGATGAGGCAAGCTAACAAGGTCTGCATAAGAATAAATAAATTGCAATTTTGGAGAATACACCTCAATGTCCAAACCAGACAGATTTTTTTTTCTCTGTCTCGGACTCCCAATTAATCTCACCCATAAAGAACATTTGATTTTATTGTGGATACCAGTCTGTCACCCTTTATATGATTTGTCTTGCTCTATTAAATTTCCTTCAACAACAAAGCTTTCTTGGTTCTTCTGAAATTTGGAGAGTTGCAAAAATAACTTATAACAAATGAAGGAGTTTTCAATCCCACTGCACTACTTTACACTTTGGCACAAGAAGTGGGAGGGGGGAGGGGAAGAGATGGGATGACTCCGTAACCAACCCTAATGGGTGGCTGGATTCATTGGGAAATGAAGACCTGAATCAGCTAAACAAAACCTCAATAGATAATCACTAGTTCATGGGATTTCTCTGTTTTAATTTTTTTTTTTAAAAGAGTGCTGCAGTGTATGATATTTGTTTGTCAAAGGAATGTACCTCAGCATATATTGATTAGTGAAATGAATTTATCATTTATATGATCCAAAACTCTGCAGTAATATAACATACCTTATATAAAATCATTCCTTTCTGCAGCATCTGAAATGTTCAACAAAAGATGGTTGCCTAGGATTTCTGGCTATCACTATAATAGACCCATGTACTTTTTGCATGACCAATTGGAGTATTTTAGGACAATTATTTAACATATCAAACCTATTTCTGAGGAATCATTTTGGTTCATCATTATTCTAGGCATATATGCACAGGATACTTTTCTCCAGGCTATTATTTTTAACCAAATTCATGAGAATGACTGAATCCAGAGTGCAGGTTGCACTCAAAACCTAAGGCTCATTTGTTTCACACACCTCTCATCTTCAGTTAATAACAGTTCTTCAATGCCATGGAGGGTGGGATGGGAGCAAGGGTGGAGCACTGTCTGATGCCAAAAGTAACCAGCTGCCAGTGTCTCCCCCGCTGTCAGAGCCATCTCATCCTTCTCCAACAGTGTGACAGCAGTCCTTTGTACCTGGATAGCCGCCTCAGCCTTGGATGTCTCCCTCATGGATGCTATCAAGGAATTTCTGTAGGGCATCAATACTCCTGAACCTGGCCACCACCTCCTGCAACTCTTCCACCTGCTCCCTGAGAGACTCCACCAGAAGGCACCTTTCACACTGAATGATCTCCCCAGCCAGATTATCTGTCTGTGAGTTAGAAATGCAGGCCACAGTCCCTGTAAGTCCACACCAGGATCTGAGTAGAGATATCCGTGGTCAGAATGGCTGTCTTGATCGGGAGCATCATTGCCCTGGCCAGGCCCTGCCCCCCCACCCGGCCCCGATCTGGAGACAGGGCCCCAGGCTTCCGCTGTTTGCAGCTCAGCCCCTGATTTCTGGCCAGGGCCAGGCAAAGCAGCGGCTGCCGCCGGTCAGATCCAAGGCCAGGAGAGGCAGGTGTTGTTGTGGCCGGCCAGACCCCAGATACATAGCCAGCAATGGGGCCGGGAGAGGCAGGAGGCATGTGAGAGATTCGGGGCACTGGCGCCAGGACTTGGGGCACATGACCCATGTGGCAGGCACCAGCGACACTGCTGGTCTGGATATAGGCTCAGGTGGAGGAGACAGAAGCAGTGCTGGCAGAAGTGCTATGACTCTTTTTCACAATAGTGATTTTCTAACCAACCCTCCACAAACTGCTTGTCACCAACTCCCTCTCAAACTCCCCTGTTTGCAGTTCCCTGCTCCCAAGCTTCCACTAATTGCTCAGCCCCTGTCTTTTAAGACCTTGTCTGCCTAGGTCAGCCCTTTCCCCTCCTTAAGCACACAGGAGAAGAGTGATCACAAGGCTGTTTGAGGCTGATCAAGGGTGAGTAGGGAACAATGGTACAAACAGCCCCCAGACACACAAGTAATCACAATCCCAGTTCACACAGGAACTAATAAATAACAGAAATCACCAACACACAGTCAGCAATTCACTCACCCAAGGATCGCTTGATCTCTCTTGCTTCTTCAGCAAGGGGATCGCCTTCATCTCCTTCTCAAGGCCTCTCCATCACCTTTGCTTTCCCTCGCAAACTCCCCTATTTGCAATCCCCTGTTCACAAGTCAGGGTCACAAGCCTACTGCTTGTCAAAATTGCTCGTCAAGGTCGCAGTCTATTGCTTATGCCACAGTCCTGATCCTATCAGTATACTAAGTTACTTATGGTGTGATTTTGGCAGCAATCAAAGGGAGCTTTGCAAAGTACTTAAAATACCTTGTGTATCTCCCTCCAATTGCCTACTTTACACTTACTGTGGTGCCTTCAGTAACCTGAGCCAGAGGGAAACTCCTTCCTTCTAACTCAGGGCTACTCCTTCACTGACTCAGTCAGTCAATCAAGGAGATCAAGCTCATGGCAGCAAAGACAAGGCAATCAAGACAAGCCTTTATTTCCTTTCCCACTTCCAAATTGTTAAATAGTCACAATTACAGGACTGTATATACTGGTGTCCCTGAGAAACTTACTCACTGTGATTCACCTGAACATCTCTCGCCTCTTGGCACAGCCACAGAAGGAAGTAATTATGCAAAAGACTTATTTTAATTATCTTTCCTCAAAATAATATATTTCTAAGCAGCTCTGAGGGATAGCACTGACCAAGCATGCTGTTGATGTCCTGATAGGACTTTACAAGCTTGTCTTCAACAATTGATATGGTGACTCCCAAAACTCTCTTCTTCGGCTTTGTCCTCACAGGCAACACAAGTATGTAGATGGGCTGCTATGTACTTCAGGCACTAGCTCATGCTGTCACAACTTCACTGCCTTTATTGACACTACCTAGAAGAAATCTAGTGCTATATGTCTACATGTACTGTCATCTCGCCTCTAAAGGCAAAGTAGATATACCCTTTAGCTCCTTAGGTACTTTTGAAAATTTAACCCAAGAGCATTTTATATCTTATGTTACTGTGTAAGAGGCAAAGAAGGATTTCTACATTTCTATCATAGCTTTTATCACATGGCATTCAATTAGTAGTTGGTTGAGAATAATGTGATAGACCCTCAACTGAGCAATCCAAAAAGCTACAATTTGAATTGCTGTTTCCATGAATCACTTCATAAAATGGACAGGTACCCTGGAGTTCCACAGTTCCCCTTATTACAGAATTGGGTTCAAGAAAGTAAACTTTCATATTTAAAGAAAATAAAAATGAGTTTCTAGTCTTGCTAATCATTAATGTGGGACCCGAATATAAATTATTGTAGTGTCTTCCTGAGTCTGCAAATATTCTGGATCAACAGAACAGAGGCATGAATCCAATGTATTGTAAACTCTGAAATCCAAAGCTTATAGGTTAAGGGCAAACTCCTCATCTGGTGTAAATTGGCACAGCTTCATTGTCTTCCAGGTCATTGTATGCTAACTGAGTATCTGGCATTAATTCAGTTCCAGAAATGACTCCCTAAGACAGAAAAGTTTTCAAAAAACAAACAAATTTGAAAAACAAATATAAATGCTAGAAACTGTGGTGAAAAGCTAAATATTTAACGACTACTAAGACTATTTAAATTAGTTGTTTTTGTGCACTTGTCATAGCCTAGGGAGATGGACATTTCTATTGAATTTACTCTGCCATTGACGCATCAGCACAAGCAAATTAATTTTAGCAGATTTACTAATATTTCCCTTTAGGCTATCAGTATTATTTTCAGCATTCTGATGTCAATACTTTCCTCTCAGTTTTCCTGAAGCACCTTACACCAATCTGTAATCTATGAAGTCAGAAAAATAAAATAAAAAAAAATATCAATTAAGCTTCAGTGTTTTAGAGAGATTTTTCTTGGGGCTACAGCTGACAGGCCAGGTCACACATTTTTTATTTTATCCTGTCTGATTTTAGCCATAGCAGAAGGTTTTATTTTTAAATAGTTTAGTGCCTGTAACATGATACAATTTGGTGTAAATTTTTGTTTTACTATGAATGTACTCAAGACCCATTTTCACTTGAATGCTTTTATCTCTCTCAAATATTCAACAGACTCTTCAAGGTCTCATTATGTATCAGAGAAAACTGATGAAATGAGACTTGGCATAAATGAAAGATTGATAAAATATTTATTCATAGCACATTCAAGTTCATTTTATTTAGAGACATGTAGCTGCAAACTTCTTTAAACAAGTGGATTACAAAGATGCTTCATATGTGTGTGTATGTGTATAAAATATATTCATTAAAAAGGCTGACATTAGTCTTTACATGAATGCTAGTTTTGCTATTCCTGCATTACACACACAATGTTTCATTTTTATATTCCAGTATCACCATTTCACATCTAAATATATGTCAGAACACACAATGATTCATAGCAGGAGCTAGGAAGAACATTTTTTTTTTAAATGGCAGAGCCTTCACTTAGCTGGTAAGCAATTATCAGTACAGTAGTTTGTTTCAGTTGTATTAGGATAATGATTATGTGACTGCATGGACTTCACACTCAGATGAAGCAAGGCCACAACTCAGGATCTGAGCTTTAAACAGCTGTAACATCCTCGCTCCTCTCCTCTCCCCCAAAGGCGGGGAAGGGTGCCAAAGGTATGGACAGTGGACATGTAGATTTTCCCAAGGAAGGTAAGTTCACCATCCCAACTCTTCTGCCTGAGGTCCTGCCCACACTCCTCCCCCATTCACCCCCTCTCCCCAACTGCCAGAGGGCCACAGGGAATGGTGAGCAGAAGGTCTCTCTTGAGGGTGAACCATAACAGAGAGGAGGGATAAAACCAGTGGAGAGGGTTCACAAGGGAAGGATGCAACAAGTAAGGGATCTTGAGAGGACTGGGATGGTGAGGAACATGTCATATGTGAATGCAAAGGGTTCTTGTAGGAGATGGAGGAGAGAAGAAACGTAGTGGGCAACAGGAGCCTCATGTGAGCGAGGGACATGGTGAATGGTGGGCAGGTGGAAGTGGAGGAATGCACACAGTGGGGACTTCCTAAGAGGCATGGTGGAGTGAAGGATAGGGGGAATCATACAGTGACAGGCCGTGAAGGTATCAGGCTGGGAAGAAGCAGGGCCATCACAGCCCAGGCATCTAGCAAGTCAGTGGTCACCTGTCCCCCATGACCAAACATGTTTACAAACACCATACTGCCAGTCTCAAGCATTCAAAAATCATAAGATTTAAATAAATATGACTTCTGATTTTTCAGCACATAGGATTCACATTTTCAAGTTTTTGTAGCCTTCATGGGTGTGGAGAAATTTTATGACAACTGACATTCTCAAGTAATCAGCCGACTCTGGAAAATGGGGCTTTAAGAAAAATGCTGCTTAACTCAAGACTCATAAAGTTTTGATAATATTGCATTAATCAATCATAATGACACCCTTCAAGCCAAGTATTATTTTTCCATTTTACAAAGAGAAAAATAGAGTGTGACAAATTAAAGAGATGACCTTCGTAAGGTAATATCTGATTTCAGACCAAAGTTGGTCCAATAACAAATATTATCTTACCTCACCTTGTTTTTCTAATATCTTGGGTCTGATATAGCAATAACAATGTGATAAATTAAGTGACTTCTGATTGCAGAATCAGTTTCAGTCTCTGGCTTATAATCAAGAAGTACTGGCTCCAAATTTGATACTCAAAATTGCTCCCGTTTCCTATTTAGGTAATAACTTGTATGATTCAGCTACAGTAAAATTACATCTCTAAGATACCATTGTGAAGCATTTGTAGAAAAACTGTAATTTAAAGATGGAGGCACTGTAGCTTATATTATTGGAGTGACACCTTCATCTGTCCAAAGAAATTTGGTTACCTTCTATAAAATGATCTGTAGGGACCTGAGAATGGTTTTGTTAAGGGGGACTTTCATCTCTTCATGAAAGGCATTTTTTGGTCAAATAAGACCCTTTTGGAGTGGTTTAGAGACTGAGTCTCATTTCTACTAAGTTCACAAGTATAGACCAGTACAAAATAACTTTAATATATTTAGGAATCAGGACAGTATCTTTTCTTACAATAGAGAAAATAGCTATACTAGCTTGATCAGGCATAATTCTATTCACTATCGAAGGTCACCTTCATTACCAAGTTTTAGTGCTTCTTTTCCTAATCCTTAATTTGATTAGACTCATACATGATTGTGTCTTGTATAATAATTATAAAGCAATAGTGAGTTGATGCAGTTGATTAATGGGCTAAAGTTTGATGAGCCAAACTGTGGAGGCAAAACTCCTTCGGGACTTCCAGAGTTGCTGTGTCCAATGGTTAAACAAAAAACCATTAGCAAGAATATCTGTGCTGCTTGAGCTATACAGGAAGTTGAAGTCTGGTTGGGTTTCCCCACCACCACTCCTTTTCAGTAGGACACAAACAACCTCCTTTTATTTGTGCATGTACTTGCATTCTCAAATACCACCATGCGTACATCTCAAGAGCTCTCACCTGCACTTGCAGATGGTAGATTGTAACAAAGGAAAACCACTTCTGGAAAAAGCATCCCTTAAGAACTAAAATAGCACAACAGAACTCATTAGTAGTTTATGTAAACCCCTTCCTTGCTGCTTCTGTCTGAAGATGTTAGCTTGAGAAAGCAAGTAAGTCAAATCTTCTGGGTAACAGCTTAAACAAATGCCTCATGTATGTGCACGATATGGAATTAAGTAGCCTCTTACCATTTCACAACCTATCCTCTCCTACTGGCAAAATAATAATTCCCACAGAATTCTGAATCAAGTTCAGGATATCTTTCATGTACTCCACAGGCTAAGCCCAAGATATCTTTAAAAAAATGTGTAAAGACGATCGTCAGCAACAGAAGAGTAAATCTGATTGGTTTCAGAGACAGAATTTTTTCTGGAGGGGCTGAACCTGTGGAGTGAGCACCCTCAGGACCTAGACCATTGCAAACATCCCTCTCAATTACTGTTTTTCTACCTAATAATTTTCCTAAGTCAGTCAATTCACCTCCCTAAAAATCACTAATTGAGCAGACCTCCACATGTATCGTGTCCCCTACTAGTCTCCATGTTTCACAGGAGGCTCTTGGTCTCCCTGTTTCTCTCTCTGCATCTGACCCGCTGCCCCCTGTCTCCCTTTTCTCACTCTTAAGGAGCAGCATCTCAGAAGGCACTCCGCCCTTTCACTACCTTCTCTCCTTCTGAAAAACAAATAATAGCACGTGGATTACTCTGCTCCCCATCCTTTCCATCTACACCAGTCAAAAAGGAACAGCAGCTGAAGGTGAGGGCAAAAGTCAGCTGCTGAAGGCATGTCCTCAACAGTAAGTGAAACATAGGCTAGACACCAGACTGGGACTGTACAAACCATACACTTGCCTTTTTTAATTTTATTTCTATTAAACTGAGGACATTTTCGCTGTCTTTTGAAAAGCCTACAATGCTAGAAGTGAGTCTGTAGGATTACTTGCTGAAGGAACTTTTCATATGCAACAAAATGGTAATTAAGCATGTAAGATAGGTATTGAAATATCAAATGCTGATAGATATGTCCAAATGCAGAATCTGGCTGCCTTATTTAAGTGCAAAATGAACAAGGCATCCTGTGGCACTTTAAGACTAACAAATTTATTTATTGCAAGAGGTTTTGTAGGAGAAAATCCCACTTCATCAGATGCTTTGAATATGGGGAAACTTACTAAGTGGGATTTTCTCCCACAAAAGCTCATGAAATAAATAAAGCTGTTAATTTTTAAGGGCCACAGGACTCCTTGTTTGTTTTGCTGAACTAGATTAACATGGCTGCCCCTTTGGAACTTATTTAAGTGTCTAGTAGCATTGTACAAAGTGGAGTCTCTTATTTCACTGTTAAGTTAGTCTAGGAGTTCAGACACAATCAGGGATATTCAAAAATAGATGTGACCAGATTTTCGTGGCGGCAAAAATGCTATGAAGAAGTCTGCATAGTGCAGGGCATCAGGGTAGATGACTTTCCACCCCAATTAGCTGTGATACAGCAACTACTGGTACAGTTTAAAAAACAAACCAAAAAACCCACCTCTTAGGAAGAAACAGTACTCCTGCAATTATTTCTCTTTGTCTGTACTTCCAATAATTAAAAAAGAAGGCAATTACAGCTATATTTGTCTCCCTTATGACATTAACTGAAATAAAATTATATGCTGATAGCTGGTATAAATGGAACAAAACACCAAATCTACTACCTCTTAGTGCCACCAATGGACCAGAACACCCACAAGTGAATTTCCTGCATTGTGATATAATTCTAAGAACTGGCTCTTCTTGAAGCCTGTATTGCAAAAGGACAAACTGAGCAGTGCAAGCTAGTCAATATAGCTGAAAATAAAATGCTTATATGGTATCTACAAATAGTATAATGTTTAATCTCCTAAAACAAATGTAACCACTGATTACTGGAGAGTACAACCAGTTCTTGTTTTCAGTGTGTCTGAAGATCATGTTGCAGCTAAAAGATCTGTGTTGGTGCATCATGTAGTAGTACTGACATTCCCAGTTGCAGTAGCACAGGAGCAGCAAACAGAGCCACAAACAGGGGAGTCTGAGTGGGAGGTCTGTTGGAGGAGAAAGAAGGAGGCTAGTCTCCGGCCC
Organism: Podocnemis expansa; assembly: GCA_007922195.1. NCBI lineage: Eukaryota > Metazoa > Chordata > Testudines > Podocnemididae > Podocnemis > Podocnemis expansa. The sequence continues at coordinate 26,523,878 of ML681981.1, read as the reverse complement.
TTAGGAACAGTGAGTAAGTGAGGATTGTGTAGTTGTGTGTTTCTGTTTGGTTTGGTTTTTTTCTTTTCCCCCTTCAGTCTGCAGGAGCTGTTACTGGGTGGTGTACTGTGAGCAACAGAGCAAGCTTGGGGGCTGGGCTTCCCTAGTTAGAGGGCCTACGAAGATAGCTACTCAGTCAAACAGCAGCAGAGGAGTCAGTGACTAGAGCAGCCAGGGCTGGCTCAAGATTTTTTCGCACCCTAGGTGCCTGTGATTTTGGTGTCCCCCTCCATCCCAGTACTCCCTCTGAAGCCTGGCCAAGTTATGGCTGGGGCCGGCTCCCTGCCCCAATGCTGGCAGAGCAGGGTGGGAGGCTTGCTGGCCCCAGCCCTGGCCCCAGCCCCAGCCCAGCCCAGCCCTTGGCTGCCCCCTACTGGTTGGCACGTTAAGTGACCACCTAGGTCACCTCTATGGACAGACCAGCTCTGAAGACAGCAAACTTGACATTTGGAGAGGGAAAATTTGGGCAGGGAGTGTGTGGAAATCAGGTGTTGCAGTGGTGCTTGCTGGAAGGTAGGTTTTGCTGCTGTCTTGTCTCTTCCTGACAGGAAGAGGTGGGGAGGCTAAGGCAGATACAAAGACTGCAGAGATAGTGACTGAAGCGGTGGAATCATAGAACTGGAGGGAACCTTGAGAGGTCATTGAGTTCAGTCCCCTGCTCTCATGGCAGGACCAAGTACCATCTAGACAATCCCTGACAGCTGTTTGTCTAACCTGCTCTTAAAAACTTCCAATGGTGGAGATTGACAACCTGCTTAGGCAGCCTATTCCAGTAGCTAAACATCCTGATAGTTAGGAATTTTTTCCTAGTAGACAACCTAAGCCTCCCCTGCTGTAATGTAACCCTGTTGCGCCTTGTCCTATAATATAGCTGCACTCAAATTAATGGGAATAGGACTGACACTGTTTTTTCTCTTGGTTTCATGGGTTACATTGGTTTTGTTTAAAAAATATACCACTTTTGATGTTCGGTTTGCATTTCCTAATGCTGGGGGAGAACAACAAATGTCAACAGCAGGAAACACAAGAAAATAGAATTACTCAATACCACTTGATATTTATACTACAACACTGGGGGACAGGGACTTTCCTGATGACAGCTTCCCAATGAAATGTTAGTAGAGGAAACAAAATTAGAAGAATTTATAAAAAATGCAGAGCTTTAACTTTCAAAGACAATATTATTTTACAAATTGGTCACTGACCACTCATTCTAAAATGCAAATTAAGTGTTAATTGTGATGTGGCTTGAAGCACCATTTTTAAAAAGAAAGAAGAAAGTAAAAAATAAAGTGCAATTTAATTAACTTACAAACTAATTAAAATCTAGCTTTCACTTCAAATAAAAACCTATCATCTCTTTCAGAGATAAGCTGTGTAATGATTATCCCTTTCCAATGTTAGATTATAAACCAAATAAAAACAGCTGATAGGTCACATTTTTAAAAAAAACAAAACGCTTTCTTCCCTTAAAATTTAACCAATCAGGGCATGCAGATGATAGAGATACTCATCATTGCATTCTAATAGTTATGGGTTAGATATTTGCCTATGTATGTGAGCATGGGGGTATCACAAAGGGCTAATCATTCCATAGATTGTAAGCTTTTTGGGATAGGAGCTGTTGTTTGCTGTGTTTGTATAGCACTGAGCACAGGTCCATGAGAGATTCCTGCTCACAGGCATTACTTCAGTAGAAGTAACAATGCCACAGTGAAAACAGTTGTTTCTTCATTGATGGAATAATATAGTTTGCATACTCAGAGCCAGACTGTTCTGCCAGGTAGGTTATTCGCAGGTGCACAGAATTTCTACTAATTGGTGCTCAAAATCATAGCAATGGCTAAATGGCACCTTATGTTCCCTAACATCCTCAGGCTAATGTAGCTCCAGAAAGCTAATGAAGAACCAATTTCTCTTGTTCTCAGGCTTGGGATGGTTTTTTTGTTTTGTTTTGTTTTGTTTTTTGGCTCTGTTTCTGTCATAGCCTGTTTAGAATCTTCCCCCTAGTCAATTGCTTATAAGCTGAGAGCAACAGCTCCCAAAGTTTTTGCAACAAGATCAAAAAATGAAAACATATAGAAAGAAATCCATTGAAAGATAAAGGACTGAGTGAACACATGTTATCTCAAATAGGGCTGAGCTGCTAAATCAGTTTTACATCAGTGTCTCTCTGTTGAAGTTACCTTAGTCACCTCAGTGTAATGGAACAAAGAATCAAGTCACCAATCTTTCAAGACACCAGGTCAGATTCTCCATTGCCTGCATTGTCTGTGGTACAACACAACTGTGCAAGGTGAGTACAAAATGCTTCTTCTCTGATTTGGTAATGTCTTTTACTGACTTTGCTCAGATAAAATTGACAACACATGTTTTAAAGCAGAGGAGAATCAAATACAAATCATAAGACTATATTTCACCAATGCTACCAATTCCCTTCAAAATTTGAAATCTGTAGTTGTACCTAACACAGAAAATATTTTCTGAACGCCTTTTACTTACAGCAGGCATGATGAGCTCTCCACCAAGATTCTGGATTTCTGCTTTCACTTGACTGCAGATTTTGAGCTGATGAGAATACAGCTTGATCTGTTCCAGGTAGGCCAATAAATCCTGTTTACATGATGGGTCTGGACACTACACATTTAAAAGAACAATGAATTAAAACATTTTCTGCAAATTAATCTTTTCTAATCTCTCCAACATCACATGTTAATGTTCAAACTGGTGAATGCATTTTGGCAAATTTCAAGAATTCAGATCCAGATTTCATCAGATTCATGTTCCCTTTAGGGAGGGCTCATTATAATTGCTCTCTAATGAAGTTTGATCTCTACTTCTTTAAAGTTTAGTTATTTGCTAATTTTGTGAATCTCTTAAAACCGTAGAAAGAGGTACTTCATAATCCCAAATTTCACTGCATTCTACCATCTCTATTTAAAGGTACAGGCGATTTGCCTTAGCCATAGTTTCACATGAGTAGTTTTCACAAGAGCATGAAATTATTACTTTACTTTAGTGCCTAAGAGGCTCTGCATTAATTATTGCAGCGCAAGCTACACGGACTAATAATAAGAGAAACCCAAATACATAGATGGGTTAAGTAACCCTAGATTATAGACGCTATCCTGATTTCACACAAATCAATGACAAAATTCCCATTGACATCAGTGGGAGCAGGAGTAGGTCATAGATGTGAACAACATTGTCTTATGGTAAATTCTCTCATTCTTACAGAGATGCTCACATTTTCTATGAAATCTTCCCTTTACTCCCTCCTGACTTCAGAGGAATGATGAAGAATGCTTTGAGGGAAATCCCTCTCTGATGAACAGGCTATTTGCATAGTACTAGATTCTCATTTACACTAAGGCTACTAGTCACAGCTCTGGCACTATAAAGGAATACTGAATCCCCTATACACTGTTGGAGCAATATAAAATAGCCTTAGTGTAAAGGTCAATATAGTCTTTGAGAAGGCTTTTTGGGGTAATCTTTTTACTGTAGATACCATGAAAATGTAGTCAGTTTCCTTAGACTGAACATTGTGTCAACACTAGTACAGTTTTAAAAAGATACACCTCTGCCAGTTGTGGTAGCCATGACTTTTGCTGTGCATGGTGAGTGCATAATCATACCATTATTTCCATAGGGACAGATCCCAGAGATGGGAGGTTGGGAAAACTTGCAGCTGCTACAACTTTATTAGATTAGACAACATTAAGGAAGAATGTTGGAAGCTCCTGAGAGACATAACAAAGCTAGGAAGATGGTCAGCATGATGTCAGTGTTTACAAATGCACACCTGAAGGAATTATTTGAATTACTGATTTATATTAGTAGGTTCTAATGTAGCAGAAGTCACTCTGAAAAAAGGCCTAGGTTTTGTTGTGGACAACTCAATGAAGGCTCTGCAAAGTGAGATGCGGAGGTAAAAATAAAAAAAAGGTTAGGATTATAAAGAATAGGTTAGAAAATACTAGCAAGGATATTGTAATATCATTGTAGTATTTGTTGTTAAGTCTTCACCTTGAGTGATCTGCTCATCCCACCTGAAAATAATGTATCAGAAACAGAAGGGTTCCAGAGATAGGCAACACATATGATTAGAACAGGGATTGGCAACCCAAAACATAAGAAGAGCTATTTTAAAAAATTCTTTCAATAATCAAGTGTTTTGAGAGCCAGAGTGGATGTAGCCTCCTGGTGGGGGGTGAGGGGAGCTGGGCCAGGGCAGCAGCCAGTGGCGGGGGATCCAGAGTTGCAAGGGAGCAGCCAAAGTGCCACAAGGCAGGTTCCGCTGACCCCTGGATTAGAAGCATGGAAAACTTCCAAATAAAGAGAGATTAGAAACATTAGGTGTGTTCAGTGGCAAGATGCTAGAGATCAACACAATAATGAATGTAATGGAAAAGATCATTAAGCTTTTCTAATAATAGAAAAAAAAAGGACTAGCCAATGAAATTATAGTAACAAAGTCAAAAGTGACAAAAATATTTTACACAACTCAAACCTGTGGAACTCATTACTACAAGATTTGATTGAGCCAGGACCTTGATGGCATTCAAAAAAAGGGTGAGACATATCTATATAGGTAATGAGAATAATCTCAGTGGCTACATCTACACTACAAAAGCTAAGTCGACCTTGTTAAGTCAGTTTAATAAAGTTTATTTAAATCAACTTTATTAAGTTGACTTAGTGAATCTACACTTCTCTTAAGTTGACTTAATAATATTGGTAAAGTCGACTTAAGAAAGTGTCATAATAAAAAATGTGTTTGCTTAAGTCGACTTTACTAAATAGACTTAAGCAGGCACATGTTATTACATAGGGTTTCTTAAGTCAACTTTGATGGCCACATTGCATTAAGTCAACTTAGTAAATGCCTAAGTTGACTTGAAGAGTGAGAGTTATTAAGTCAACTTAAGGAAGCCCCTAAGTCAACTTAATGAACTCCAAATGTGGCCAGGGCTTTGCTTTAGTTGACTTAAGCCTCTTTAAATCAACTTAAGCCCATAGTGTAGACATACCCAGTTACATTAAACATGGTAAAATACAAGGGATATAAACGCTCATGCTCAGGATTAAGCAGATAATTATTAATAGATGTTAGAAAGAAACTTGCCTTCTGGGAAAGTTATTCCATTAGGAGTTTCCTACACATCCTTCTGAAGCATCTACTACTAATCACTCTTGAGTACAAGGGTAGTGGGACCAATGGACTGATCTAGTGTGGCAATTATTATGTTCCTGGCATGTATCATTCAAGAGAACACTGAGGCTCTGTTCAGACATGAGTTTTATTTCGAAACAACAGCCGTTGTTTCAAAATAAAATTTCTCATGTCCATACAACGTACCGTTATTTCGAAACAACGGGACCTGTTGTTTCAAAATAACAGCCATTGTTTTGAAACCGTTAAACCTAGCAGGAAAGCAAAATAGCTGTTGTTTTGAAACGGTTGTTTCGAAACAACGGCGTTCAGACACGTTGTTTCAAAACAACAAGTCAAAACGGCCTTATTTTGAAATAACCATTTCAAAATAACAGCCATTTCGAAAGCAGGCTTTCCCTTAATTTGAATTAACAAAACTGTTAATTCAAATTAACTTATTTCAAAATAAGGATTTTATTTCAAAATGAGTTATTTCGAAATGGGTTATTTCAAAATAACAGTTACCATGTAGACATGCCCTGACAGTTACTAGCTTAATTTCTCACACTGAGAACTAAGTTTCAACTAGATATAGTGGCAAATTACAAAGGATTGATGGGAGAATTGAGAATAAGAGATCTAAGCCTGAAAGCATGTTTCTTTCACAAACTGAAGTTGATTCAATATATATATTATTTCATCGACCTTGCCCTTCTCATATTCTAGGACGACAGAACTACAATCATACATCAGACAAAAATAAAAATAAAAAATTGATTCTGCACCTATTAAAGTCAATGGGATCCTTATTTCAACCAGAGGATTGGTGGCTGGGGCAAAAGGTGTGAGGTTTATAGAAATAATGTCTGTGTAAGAGGCTCAAAATGGCTTGATAAGTAATGCAGTAGTTGTGAATAAAATGAAGCCTTTATGAACAATCAAGGTGAATCAGTATTTTCATTAGCTACTGGCAGAAAAGTAGTGCAAAAGATCAATACAAATTATTCTACAGGAAGCATGACCATAAGTTCACTGAGTTTTGATTCCACCTCTTTACCAAAGAAATAAACGTCACTTCCTTTGCACTTGAACTGGACTTAGCATTGATTAATGCCAGCTACATCACAAGAATAGTTTTGAATATTTTCTCAGATAAATTTACAGTATTTGTTTAATGTAACATTTTACATTTAACACATCTGATTGTCTCTTATTTATCAGATAACCAGTTTAAAGAATCTAATGTTGGTCTTGCTTTTAGGATAGTTTGGTATGGCATTTCTTTCTTAATGAGGAGACTGCCTAGCTATGATGTTTGGCCTCGATTTCTAGAGCTCAACAATTATATAAAATTGAATTTTTTACTATAGTGAGGGCATCTGCAACAGTGACTTTAATCTCTAGCACATTCAATAAAAAAGATGTACTGATTGCTGTATTTTGCCACATGACTTTCAGGTCACAAATTAGACAAATGATTTAGAACAATCTTCTGTTAACTAAGTTTGCTAATTATTTCTTTGTGACTGATTTGTCCATGTTTGCACTGCTGCACTGTTGAGTATGTTCAGAGTTGTTAACTCTGCATCATCTTAAAGTACTATAAAAATGGGTAACAATGTAAATTAATTATGCCAATTGTATGGTACTGTCACAGTTTAAACATTACAAGAAAAGAATGTAAGTTTTATAAACTGGAGAATGGTATCTACCAAAGGTGTTCTGCAAATGGACAACCTGGAAGATTCAGTTAATGTAATTCGTAGGATACTTTTCCAGCTGAAAAACACCATGAACTAAGTCAAGCAGCTCACAGTTCTCAATTCTGACTCTCTGAAACTACATGCAGCTTGAACCAAAATCATTCAGTTGAAACTACTCTTCTTTATTAACTGCAAATGGTCATAGAGCTACAACAATGATTCCTTATTACATGACAATTGCTTATGTCAGCTTCTTTCTCATTTTGAAGCTAGATGAAGAAACAAAGCAGGGGTTTTGGATACTGAAAACACTCTCGTATGTTACTATTGTTCTGTTAACTGCAAAGGCAGTCAGACCAATAGATTTGGGATACAGGAGGAGTGTGAACAGCAAATTCCCGTGGTTCAACTAAATGACAATATTAGATGTGACAACAAATACAAATGATTTAGTTTATTCTCAGTTCATGCTGCATCTTTCTCAATTGTCAAGGGTGTGGTGAACAGAAGGATAGTTGGGAAAATATGTTCATAAATTCAGGGGAATAATATTTTTGAACAATTATTTTAAAAAATGGTGTACAAGAGTAGCCTACAGCATTAATTTAGAGCTTTGATACAAAGATAATAGCTGAAATAATAAAATGTTATTGAGAGCTTATTTTTGGCCCTAAAACATTACACCAGACTGCCACATAGTTTGACTTCCGTCCGAATGGCATGAATTCCACCCTTTTCAGCACTGTGTCCTGCAGAAGGTGTCACAATAGACATCCGTCCTGGGCACCAAACACCACGTGCTGGTGACTGCTAACAGAAGAGAAAGCAGAGCTTGATGACTGTCCATTTCTGTGGAACCCCTGCTCTGAACAGTCCTGTTAACATAGTGAGCTAGTGTGATGTGAATCCTGTCTCACTAGAATTAGAATGATAGCTATCCACTGTGAGGAACTGACCTTTTCAGCATAATTACTAAGACAAGCAGAGGGCAAAGGTTTGATTATACTATAAAATACTTGTATCAAGGCCCATATGATTTCAATCATCATTGAAACCAATGGGGTCCATAAATAAATACTTTTCCCCAGGCAGCCAAAGGTTTGCATTTTGCTTAGTTTAGCAACAGGGGTTGCACATAGGTTTAGAGAACCGATATACACATTCAGGAGTGAATTAAGGCAGGGTCTATAATATCTGGGACCCAAAGATCCATGGAAGAAGCAATCACTATCAGAGAGTGAGAGTGGGAGAACAGGGAAGGCAGACCCAGACACATCATGAATACTTTTGCAAAGTGGCTGTTGAGTACGCTGGAGGTCCTTTGACCAGATTGAAGATGGAACTGATTTAGTCTCAATAAACCACCGCAGTCTACATACCTGGTTGGCAATCAGTCGTGCAAGTGTATCCATCCTGGATCCTGACTCTGAAATCATTTTTGCTGCATAAATCACATCAGATGTGTTCTTCAAGGGTCCTCTACCCCTTAAAATGGAACAAAGTTTATTACATTATATAGTGTACATGACTATATTATCTATGAAAAATAGGGATGGAAAATCTTTAAATAAGCAAGTAATTCAGCATCAGCATGAGATCTTAGAGGATCAGTCTGCATGATTTCTTTTACGCCTCACAGTCCCGCACGTCCTCGCTGTAGCTGGAAGTAGCAGCATTAGAACAGTGTCACACACTATTTCACTAGCACTAGGTTTGACCCAATCAACAGGAAGCATTAGAAAATTGCACAAACCAACCCACCCACACTGAAACCTTGATTCAATAGCTATGTCTACACTACAGGGCTCGGTTAAGCCGGCTTAATAAAGTTTGCTTAAAGTAGACTCTATTATGCTGGCTTAGCAAGTCCACACTCAAAATGCCAGGAGATTGCCCACGTCCACACTGGCAGCTTCTAGGTCACCCTAGGAGTGGTGCATTGTGGGTACCTGGCTCACAGTGCACCACAGCAGCAGTGCCTCTCTCTTCCAGCCACTCCTTTACTACAGGTAGTGAGTGACCACACCTCCCTCCATACTGTGTGTGGCAACAGGGAGGCCAGGGAGCCTGACGTAGCCCAGCGATGTGCCAGCACAGCACTCCACACCCTCCCTGTGTTGCCCTAACTCCTCTGGCCCTTGAACAGGTGCTGCAGGGCAACTGCCAGTGCAGGGGCAGGGTGCAGCAGTAGTTAAGATTTAAACACCAGGAAACAGCACATAGAGGGAGGTGAAGTCAAATCACCTGTTATAATGGAGAAAAAAAATCCATAGACAGGATTTAATTCTGTTTTCACACAATTTAATCTAAAAGAAATAGCAACTTTCTTGCTTTCCATGTGCTATTTCCCAGTGTTTGAATCTTAACAACTGCTTTGATTTGCTGTTAGGGTATGTCCACACGTATCTTTTATTTTGAAACAACACTGGTTTTTTCAAAATAAAAAAATGAATGTCCACACGGCGTTTTCTTATTTCAGAATGACAGGTTCTGTCATTTTGCAATAAGAACCGTCATTTCGAAACAGCTTAAACCCCATTCATTTCAAAATGGCTGTTATTTCAAAATGGTTATTTCTAAATAACGCCGTTTGGACATGTTGTTTTGAAACAACACCATTGTTTTGAAACAACTGTTTTGAAACAACATGTCCAAACAGCCTTATTTCAAAATAACCATTTTGAAATAACAGCTGTTTCAAAAGCAGGCTTTCCCTTAATTCACGTTAACATTTTCTTAATGTGAATTAACTTATTTTGAAATAATGATGTATGTGTGGACATAGCCTTAGACTGTGACCTGATCTTATGTCTTACACTCCCCTGCATTTATTTCCTACCAATCTGTGAATTCCCCAATCTTCAAACTGTCTAATGAAGTGGGATTTTTCTCCTATGAAAGCTCATCTAATAAATAAATTTGTTCGTCTTAAACAGAGGCTCTGGACCCCTTGTTTGTTTTACAACAATATCAGGGGGTCCTTTGATAAGGGGAGACACAAAGGGTTGGTTGGAGAGGGGGAGAGACAGGCAGCCTCAGGCTGAAAAGGGAAAGGGGGAGAAAGAGGTTTGGGCAGAAAAGGGGGAGACACTGAGGACTGGGTTGAGAAGGGCAAGGGGGGGGAGACCCACAAGTTTGGGCAGAGAAAGGGGAGACACTGAGGATTGGGCTGAGAACGGCAAGGGGAAGACACACAGGTTTGGGCAGAGAATGGGGAGACACATGGATTTGGGTAGAGAAGGAGCGAGACGGGCAACGTTGGGCTAAGAATGGGGGAGACATGCGGGGTCAGGCAAAGAAAAGGGGAGACATGCAGGGAGGGCTTAGAATGGGGGAAATGCCGGGTTGGGCTGTGATGCCTGTCAGAACGGGGGGAGATCAGTCAGGGAACATGGGGAGTTTGGCTGTGGTCCCAGCTGTGTTGTGCCTTCTAGCCAGCCTCCATCCCCATGTTTTCTGTGGTTGGGAGGCCGATTAAGTCAACTTAAGGCAACTTCCCCTCCACATTGCCTTAAGTTGACTTAATAAAGTCTACTTAACTGTAAAGTCAACTTTATAAGCGGAAGTAATAAAGTCGAATTTACCTGATGCTAAAGTCGACTTTATTGCCCTGCAATGTAGATAGGGCTTTGTTTAAGTCGACTTAAGGGCCCTTAAGTCAACTTAAACACACAGGCTATGTTCACAGAGGGAGGGCTTGTTTCGAAACAAGAGGTGTCGAAACAAGCTGTTTTGAAATAACTCTTTATTTCGAAACACCTTATTTCGAGGACAAAAAACTTTGTCCTCGAAATAAGGCAGGGAAATAGCAGGTCCACAG
>ML681981.1:26416880-26513058 GCA_007922195.1 Podocnemis expansa | reverse complement strand
GCCAGGGTGCTGAGGGGGGGCTGCCCTTCCTCCCAGGGTGCTTACTAGGTTTACGCTATTTCGGAAGGAGCTGTTTGCTTGTTTCGAAATGGCCGTGCGTTGTGTGGCCATGGCACTTCTTATTTCGAAACAACCTCTGTTGTTTCGAAATAAGTAGTGTGTGTGGCCATACCCAATGAGATTTAACTTGAAAAGGTTGGAGTATATTTGATAAGCGTACAACAGGTGTGCATATTCATCCAAACCTCAGAATTGGAGAAGAGCAAATGCACCAATAATGTTGAGACACATTTTTCAAGTAAAAATCTGAATTTGCTTTCTCTGTGGGCAGATCACTTTTGCATTCCTTTTCCATGAATACTCTAGTCAGGCTATTTAGTTAAATGTTTGCAGAAGCACTGAATTTAGGTAAAGTTTGAAACAGAAAAGATGGATATTTGCTCTGGACTCATAATGCTAAGAGTTATGCATATCTGATCAAGGAACAGTAACAATATTATGTGAACTATGCTGCAGTCAAAATTAACCAAAACAGCTCACATTTCAGATAACAAATCCTTTTGTTACTTCAAAAATAATCTACAGACTGTCAAACTTACAGATGATTGAAGAACAGTTTTGAATTTAAGCTGCACAACAGCAATTTGAAAAGACACTGTATTTTTTTTTGCAATTATTTATTATTATTATTGTAGTGCCTAGAAGTACTGGGACAACCCCTCCCCCCAATTATATGATGTGTTGTACAAATACAGACCAAAAGGATAGGCCTCTGTCCCAAAATTAGTTCTTATAAATTATTTGAAAACATTTACTCAGAACACTTTGGGTATGTCTACACTATAAAAGCAAAGTCGACTTTATTAAGTTGACTTAATAAAGTCTACTTAAAGTCAACTTTAAGCAGACCTTATTAAGTCGACTTAGTAAGGCTATACTACATTAAGTCGACTGTATAAAGGCAACTTTAAATGGGTGTCCTGGTTTACTTCGACTTAATAAAGTCAAATTAATGGTCCCAGTGCACTAAGTTGACTTTATTAAGTCAACTTAGTTAGTCCACATTGCCTTAAGTCAACTTAACAAAGTCGACTTAACAGTAAAGTCAACTTTATAAGTGGATCTTATAAAGTCAACTTTACTGGATCCTAAAGTTGACTTTATTGCCCTGCAGTGTAAACAGGGCTCTGTTTAAGTCGACTTAAGGGCCCTCAAGTCAACTTAAATGCATAGTGTAGACGTACCCTTTGATGGTCACTTTTCTGTGAAGATAAGTATGATTATAAAGGGTGTGTATGTGAGTTCTGTGAGACCTAAGTGCAAATTGTTCAAAAAAGACTATTATTAATAGCAGTGGCACACAAAGGAGTTATTTGGTGCCCATCACCAAGATATTTTAGCTTTGTTATACCTCAGCAGAGTTAACAGTGAAATATGCATGTTGTTGTTTTAACTTAATAATAAATGTTATTTGCTATTATATTATTCTTCATACAAAGCACAGTATCCAAAGTTAAATGCACTTTAGTAAAACAGACTTTGGTATGTGTTTCATGGAATGCCATTTAATTTAGTTCTCTTCAAGAGACTATACAGAACTTAAACTATGCATTCATTTTTTAGGAACTATAAGATTGGACTAAGGTTACCTTAATAAGTATAGTTCAATGTACAGATAATGGGAATCATAAACCATTTTGCTTAGTAAACATTTTTAGTATACAACTAAGTCAAACCAGTGCAGTAATTTTTTAACTTGTACTCAAGCAATATGGATGCAAAAAAATCATATGCTGTAAAAATACCTAAATAGTGATGATAATAGACTGTGACATATGATGATTAATCACTTACAATTATGTTGTTAATTAAATGTATTGTTTGGCAAGGAACTACTTATTGATCCCCTAATAGAAATCATATTTTAGAACTACAAGTCCTTATTATTCCCGGCTATCCAGACCATATCTGAAGAATGGTACAGTTACATAGATTTTTGAATTATTTCCATTTATACTGCTCTACAGAAAGTAATTTTGTTATTATGGAAAAACTATTTAGTGAATTGATTTGAGGTATTAATGAAAAATGTTGTAATTCAAAGAAAAAACAGAAAACTAGCAACTATGATTCATCATTGAAAAGTCCCGGTAATTTAAACTTCACCATAACCTTTATTTGCCTTTCCTGAATTTTCCCTTTGTTTCATGTTTGCACAAGATGCCATTAAAGACTGTTTTTCCCCCACAGTCTCTCTCTGTTAACTGGTGTTCCATTATTTTTAGTTTTAGTTGAGAAACATGCAGAGGCCACAATCAGTTGTCTACATACACAGGATGATATGGTGTCTCTTCTGAAGACTATAAGGCAATACACGATGACAGATAAAAACTGAATGTAACTAACAGTGGAAGGGACAGGAGAGTGAGTTCTCAATGGGTACATCTACACTGTGTGTTTAAGTCAACTTAAGGGTCCTTAAGTTGACTTAAACAAAGCTCTGTCTAGATTGCAGGGCAATAAAGTTGACTTTAGCATCAGGTAAAGTCAACTTTATTACTTCCACTTATAAAGTCGACTTTACAGTTAAGTCGACTTTATTAAGTCAACGTAAGGCAATGTGGCAATAAAGTCGACTTAGTGCAGTGGGGCCATTAAGTCGACTTTATAAAGTCGAACTAAGCCAGGGCACCCATTTAAAGTTGTCTTTATACAGTCGACTTAATGTAGTGTAGCTTTACTAAGTCAACTTAATAAGGTCTACTTAAAGTCAACTTTAAGTAGACTTTATTAAGTCAATTTAATAAAGTTAACTTTGCTTTTATAGTGTAGACATACCCATTGGGTGCCCATCACCAAGATATTTTAGCTTTGTTATACCTCAGCAGAGTTAATAGTGAAATATACATGTTGTTGTTTTAACTTAAAAATAAATGTTATTTGCTATTATATTATTCTTCATACAAAGCACAGTATCCAAAGTTAAATGCACTTTAGTAAAACAGACTTTGGTATGTGTTTCATGGAATGCCATTTAATTTAGTTCTCTTCAAGAGGCTTTATAAAGTTGACTTTAAATGGGTGTCCTGGCTTAGTTCGACTTTATAAAGTCGAATTAATGGTCCCACTGAACGAAGTCAACTTCATTAAGCCGAATTAGTTAGTCCACATTGCCTTAAGTTGATTTAATAAAGTCGACTTAACAGTAAAGTCAACTTTATAAATGGACCTTATAAAGTCGACTTTACTAGACCCTAAAGTCGACTTTATTGCCCTGCAGTGTAGACAGGGCTCTGATTAAGTCGCCTTAAGGGCCCTTAAGTCGACTTAAACACATAGTGTAGACGTACCCAATGCCATTTAAAGTTGGCATGTTTACATCTGTGAATCTAAAACTCAAAGAAAATAGTTTGCATAAAAAGGAGCCATATAAAGAGGCATAGAGAAGATCTCTGATCATAGTTTTTCCTTCTGAAAAAATAAATTGAATTGGTTTTTTTATGACTATGACTGATCTGAAAGGTACTGGGTTAAACCTGTATATTTTATTCAAAGAAGAGTCATGAAAATGTATTTCAGGCAGTGCTGAGCAGAAAGAAGCCAATGACTTGAAGGTAGTTAATGTAGCTTTCAAAACACTTTCTTATACACTTTACTAAGACAAATAACATTTGCTGTCAGACATGTGAAGTAAACATCATTAGTGTCATTGGGTGTGTTCACACGGCAGTCTTATTTCAAAACAACAGAGGTTGTTTTGAAATAAGAAACGCCACGTTCACACAACGTACCATTGTTTTGAAACAACTTAAACCCCATTTGGTGACAAAACAATGTTGTTTCAAAATGATTGTTTCAAAACAATCCCGTCAGAACACGTTGTTTTGAAACAACGGTGACTCATTTCGAAATAACTGTTGTTCAAACATGCTATTTCGCTTTGAGCTTTTTTCCTTAATTAGAATGATCATTTTCTTAATTCAAATTAACTTATTTCGAAATAAGGCATTATTTCAATACAAGTTGTTTTGAAACAGCTTGTATCGAAATAACCCCCTGTGTGTGAACGTAGCCATTGTAACCCATGTGCACAAAAAGGTGCAATCTCTTTCAGGGATCCCTTATGGCTGGGTTATGTTGCTGGGCAGTTTTTGCAGCCCAGAAACCAGAACCTTCTGGTAAGAGGGTGTGGGAGCACATTGAGCATGCTCCACAAGTTTTATTGTTATACTGGAGTTACATGCCCAGAGAGAGGCCTGAGAAGAGCAGCCTGGAGAGGAGCAAACAGAGAGCTGCAGAGTACATTGGCCGAGGGCTCAGTTAAAGGAGCTGAGCAGGAATGGACTGCAGGATGTTTTCTCCCTGCTTTGGACTGCTTTGCAGGGGAATTGTCTCCAGTGGAACTGCGAGTTGGATGGCCAGTGACCTGAGTGCATGGTGCTGGCCACACAGGAGGAAGAAAGGACTGCATGGCATCTGCCTGAAGATTCCTGCAGCTAGAGATGATGAGGATTGCTTACCTTCTGCATTCAAGCCTCAAGGACTTAAAAGACTGCAATTGAGATAAGGGTGACTCCACCTGAACTTTGGGACTCTTGGGTTTCTTACTGTTTTGTTTAAATTCATCATGTTTTCTTAGAATAAGGTTTGTTTAATTAGTTAATGAAGTTCATTGTATGTTTATGCTGAGTGGTAGTTTAATGTGGGATGGGAACTCTGAGCAGTCTTCGCTGTGAGTCCTGAATAGACTGGATCCTGGCTCTCCAGCTGCTTTCTGCAAGGGTTTTCTCTGTGGGGCACTAGAGAGGGGCAGGTGAATGCATCTGAGCCCACCCTAGGAGGTTACATCATAATTACCATCATCCTCGGGGTGTAGGGTGTGTGGGGGTGTGTGCATGCGTGTGCGTGCGTGCGTGAGTGCAGATTTTAATTCCTGGGCTGCTACATTTCATGACAATTTTTTTAAGGCTCTGTTAGCAATATAGCTGAGTAGATCAGAACAATTCCATTTTGCAGCTTCCTTTTTGTGATATTTGTTTTCATTCACATGGAGGAGTTGCAGAGTGACTCTGATACTTTGCAGCCTGGGCATTGGCTTGCGACATAGGTGAGCCAGTTTTAAGTCCCTTCTCCATTTGATTCAGAGCCTCTGGTGATCTTTTCTGGACTACGAGCAGGGGAAAGGGGTAAGACAAGGAGCATGTGATTCTGCACCTCTCTCCAAAGGAGCTGGCTGAAGAAGCTTTCCTGATGAAACTGAGGAGGATGCTGGGCCATGGCAGGATTCAGAACCTGTGGCTGATATGTCACAATGGACCTCTACAGCCCCCTTCCCAACAGTATCACCTCTTGCTCAAGTGCTAAATTCTTGATGTTTAAGGTCAAGGACACTTGAAGTACTGTGTGCTGATTTTTCTTTCCTAGCTAACATCCCATGCATTTTTATAGCTCTGTGAGCTTGAACTGCGGTGAGGAAGACATAAAAAGACACAAACATAATGGCTTATAGCTACAGTATCTTCCTCTGTCAACACTATATAAACCAGCTGCCAGAAAATTCTACTGGCAAAACCTCAGTTATGAGGTTGGGGAGGAACAGGATAATAGCACTGGTGTAAAATAACTCTCACAGTTGTCATGGTCTACTATCTGAAACAACTCAGCTTAGTGCCACCATGGAATGCTTGTTTCATAATATATTGTTAGTAGCAATATGCCCATTCCTTCAGCCTACTCGTAAATGCTTGTATAACTAAGAAATCCTACCCTAATAGCACCTGAAAAATGTGTGGATGGTATTAAACTGGAACATAAAATCACTATTAAACATTACAGCACCTATCAAAGATGCTTCCAAATTAGCTACTGCCATAATATTGGAAAATGAGAGTAAGATCTGAAGCATTTAAGCATGGGTTGCACACACTGAAGTCAAGTTGTGGCCACAGAATGGGTAGGCAAACCCATGCTATTTTTAATCTAGCTAGCATTCAGAACAACTGTAGTGGAAATATGTGCTCCAACATGGGCTACCAACTGACGTATGTACCCAGGCTCCCCATCAGCTACGTACTGCAGTTGCCAGCCCATGTCACCATATTGTTATTTGGGCTAGCTAGATTGAAACTAGCACAGATATTATTATTGTTGTTGTTGCTTACCATTGTACTACTATACAACCTGGAATACTTCGCTCTCCTACAGTCATATCTTCACTTGTAATGTGGACATACCATGCTGAGAATGTCATTAGTTGATCTGTTGCTCCCCCTCTTCTTCCCTCCCCCCGCCAATGACCTATAAAGTTCCCAACTGCCATGTCCTCTTTGGTATTCAGACTTCTTCCATATCCACCACCTACAGCCCTTTGCAAGGCATCTTAATGATGGCATTTCTGTCCATATCCCATCTGACTGAGATCATGAGTAGTTGGACTCCTAAGCTCCTTACACTTTCAGCACCTCTCTCTAAAAATCCATGTTTCGATGATTTTCACCTCTTTCAAGGTCTATGTGAAATGTCCTAATCAGAATAGTAGTCTTGGCACAAAATGAGGTTAAAATAGCTAGGGACATAAAAGGTCACAAGAACACATTTTACAAACACATTAGAAGGAAGACGAAGGCCAAGGACAGGATAGCCCATTACTCAATGAGGAAAGAAAGCCAATAACAGGAAATGCAACAATTGCCAAAATAATAAATGGCTTTTTTGTTTCACTTTTCACCAAAAAGTTTAGCAGTAATCAGACAGCTAGCATAGTGAATAGTGTAAATGTGATACGCTCTGAGGTATGTTCACACACGGGGTTGGTTCGATACAAGTTGTATAGAAATAACGCCTTATTTCGAAATAAGTTAATTTGAATTAACAGTTTGTTAATTAGAATTAAGAAAAAAAAACTCAAAGCGAAATAGCATGTTCAGACAATTATTTCGAAATGAGTCACCGTTGTTTCGAAACAACATGTTCAGACAGCATTGTTTCGAAAAAATTGTTTTGAAACAATGTTGTTTCGTCCCCACATGGGGTTTAAGTTGTTTCAAAACAACAGAACCCGTTGTTTCGAAACAACGGTGCGTCGTGTGAACATGGCCTTTCTTATTTCGAAACAACCTCTGTTGTTTCAAAATCAGACTGCTGTGTGAACACACCCTGAGACTACAGTAGGAAAAGAACATAGGAAGTATTATCTAAACAAGTTAGAGGTCTTCAAGGTACCATAGCCCAACAAAGTGCAACCCGGAATATTTAAGGAACTGACTGTGGAGCTCTCACAGCCATTACCAATTATCTTTGAGAGCTTGTGGAAGAAGAAGGGATCGTAGATGACTGAAAAAAGGGTAAATATATTACCTAGCCATAAAAAGTGAATAAGGAAAATTCAAGGAATTATAGACCAGTCAACTTAACTTTGTTACCCAAAACGATAATGGAATAAATAATCATTTTTTAAGAACCCTACACCAGAATTGTTAACATGGGGGGATCACAGGCCAAATGCAGGCTTGAACCTCTTCCATCTAGTTTGGGACTGAATTCAGTGGGACCACACTCCTTCTCTAGCAAAGAGAGAGGTCTTGCATACACAGTGCTCCACAATGCCACATGCCACGTCTCACAACATCAAAGAGCACTGGGCATGCAAGATGGCACTTCATGAGACAAAATGGTATGATGGAACACACTTTCGAATACATAGTGCCACAAGCATGCCATACCATTTTGATTTATGGTTTGTACAGCCCACTTGAAGTACATTTAAATCAAACCTGGCCCACTACAGCAAACTAGTTTGACTCCTCTGTGGCCTACATATTAACAACAGGCAACATGGATTTCTCAAACACAGCAACCTAATATTCAAAGCAACCTAATATTCTTCGCAGACAATGTAACATGGAACATGCTTTGTGTATGGGGGCGGGGGAGCAGCAGATGCAATGTATCTTGACTTTAATATCTCATATTAGCTCATAAGCAAAATAGGGATTTATAGCTTCGATGAACCTACTATATGGCAAAACAAACAAGGAGTCCTGTGGCACGTAAAGACTAACAAATGTATTTATTGCATGAGCTTTCATGGGAGAAAATCCCATTCTACCAGATGCTACGAAGATGGGGGAACTTAAAGGGTATGTCCACACATCTCTTTTATTTCAAATTAACACTGGTTATTTTGAAATAAAAGAGATTAGGTCCACATGACATATTCTTATTTCGAAATGACGGGCTCCATCATTTCAAAATAAAAGCCGTCATTTTGCAATAGCTTAAACCTTCTTTAAATCGAAATGGCTGTTATTGTGAAATGGTTATTTCAAAATAACCATTATTTCAAAATAACACTTTTGCCCTTCTCCTTCCCAGAGTGCCCTCCTTTTAGCCTATGTTGGGTGGGGGCATGGCCCAGGGAGGGGGCCATGTTGCAACACCTCCCATGGTGCCCCTCTCCTAAAGCAAAATAGCAAGTCTTGTGTTTGGACATGCTATTTCGCTTTGAGCTTTCCACTTAATTCGAATTAACATTTTCTTAATTTGAATTAACTTATTTTGCAGTAAGGACTTTATTTTGAAATATCTCATTTTGAAATAACTTATTTCAATATAGCAATGTACGCGTGGACATAGCCAAAGAATGGGAGGAAATAAATGCTGGGAAGTGTAAGTCATGGGATCAGGTCATACTGTAACAGCAAATCAAACTAGTTGTTACAATTCAAATACTGGGGAACAACATATAGAGAAAGATGAGGTCAAAGCACCTGTTGTAATTAGGAAAAAAAAATCCAAAGTCCCTATTAAGTCCTGAACCAATACAGTCAAATTTTATCTTCAAAGCAGCTGACAAAGTGGGATTTTCTCCCACAAAAGCTCAGGCAATAAATAAATGTGTTAGTCTTTTAAGTGCCACAGGACTCCTTCTTTGTTTTACAGAAGTAGACTAACACAGCTGGCCCCTTGGAACTACTATATGGTAGGCACACAACTGGTTGAAAAATTGTACAATATAGTTATCAGTGGTTCAGTCAAGTTGGTAGGACATACTGAGTGGTTTCCCTCAAGACCCCTCATAGGTCCTGGCTCTATTCAATAACGTCATAAATTAGTTGTACAATGGTGTTGAGAGTACACTAAGTTTGCAATGATCCCAAGCTGGGAGGGATTGCAAGCATTTTGGCTCACAGGAATGGAATTCAAAGTGATCTTTACAAAGTGGAGAGATGGGCTGAAATAAATAAGAATAAATGTGAAGTAGTACATTTATGAAGGACTAATCAGTGGTACAATTACAAAATGGGAAATGACTGCCTTGGAAGGAGTACAGCAGAAAAGACTCTGAGGGTTATTGTGGATCACAGACTAAATATAAATTAACAACATCCATGTTGGATGTATCAGCAGGAGTGTTGTAAGCAAAATATGAGATGTAATTCTTCTACTCTACTCAGTACTAATAAGACCTCAGCTGGAGTACTGAGTCCAATGCTGGGGTCCATAGGGAAAGATGTGCACAACCTGGAGAAAGTCTAGAGGAAAACAACAAAAATGATTAAAGGGTTAGAACACGACTTTTGATGAGAGATTGAAAAAACAGGGCTTGTTCAGTATGTAGCAGAGAAGATTGGGGGAGGAAGGGACATGGTAACAGTTTTCACATACATAAAATTTTGTTATATAGAGAAGGGTAATACATTATTCACCTTATCCACTGAGGTCAGGAAAAGAAGTAATGGGCTAAATTGTAACATGGGAGTTTTATGGTAAACATTATATAAACTTTCCTAATGGTAAGGGTACTCACGCACTGGAACAAATTACCTAGGGAGATTGTGGACTCAGCATCAATGGTGGTTTAAGAATAGATTAGACAACCAGATGTCAGTCAGGCCTACTTAATCCTGCCTGAGTGTAGGGCCTTGGACTAGATCAAGATAGCTTCCAGTCCTATAATTTTATGATTCTATAATACAAGTTTTTACTTAAGAAGAGCAAGAAAGTGGAATAAAACAAAGAAACTGCTTAACAAAGCAGTGTTGTAGGGCCCTTTGGCTTAGTTCTAGAGAAAAAAATCTTACATTTCTAGCAACACGTATGTTCTAATAATTTCCTGATGATGTCTGACACGGGTGCCCCCTGCTATAATGGAAAATCTCTCCCCTTTCTCCTCATCAAACTTCTCAAATCCTAGATATTGGCATATATTATTATATCATAATAAGGTTGGGTGAACAAATCCACAAAGGACTAGCTACTTTCTGTAGGAAATGCTGAAGTTTTTCACTCTTCCTCCCACCCTGCTACAATACAATAACTGTTCTTGCATTTCATTTGTGTGTTAGGCTATGTCAACATTGCACATTAGGTTGGTATAATTTACGTCACTCAGGGGTGTGAATGAGCCACCTTTTGAGTAACCTAAACACTAAAGTGAACAGTGCTACTTCTGCCAACATAGCTACTGCTGCCCACTGGGGCAGGGGATGTGTGGTTTAACTAAGTTGACGGGAAAGCTCACTCTAGTCACACAGAGCAGCTACCCTAGAGAACTTGCAGTGGTGCAGCTGTGCTAGTGTAAGCTCTCCAGCGTAGCAATAACCTTAGAGCTTTCCTTCTTCCTGATTCCAAGCACAGCATTTGAAATACTTTGAGTACACCTTGCCAGACAATGTGATTTGATTTATATGTCCGTAGTTCTTGCCTACAGGTGTTAGGTGATGCAAATTTGAATTATCCAGTTTGTGTCTTGGTTGATACAGAGTAAACAGGAATTTGCCTCCTTTTAATTCCTTTTTATTATTTTTCCTTGACATGAAATACGTATTATTGAAGAACCTCAGGCTGTGCATCACAACAAATTCTTTGTTAACTCTCACTAACTACCTGCTATTCCAACTTTGAAAAGGCCTAAATTCCATCCAGTTGTATAAATATAAACTATCTGGTTTTGTTTTGCTCTTTAAAATACACAACTAAACTACACAACTTTTGCAAACATGCTTTTTACAATGCATGCCTTCCTTTAGATAGTGCTGGCCCTATATCAGATATGCAATGTAGGCAAGCGAGTACAAAAATCCCTTGTGTGTCTCTACAAAAAACTTGGACACAAATGTCCCAGGAAAGCAAAGCCACTACTTTAGGCTAGTACTCCTGATGGTGTTAGCCCCCATGATGAGGCCAAGATTTGCAGCTGGGGAGGTGATGGGTGAAGGATTGGAACTGAGCCCAGCCAGCACTTGCCCAGTACTGGCAGCACTTGTCCCAAGGAGCTGTGGCTGGCTACGCACTGTGGGCATTGCAAACTAGTGCCTGGGATCCAACCATAACAAGTGCCTTCCTTTTCATTGTTCTTGGATTTATTTTAAATTACATCAATCTTATTTACAGGCCTGGCCATAGCTTTCATCATGGTAATATCTGCGTACGTCACAAATATCTACACCCCATTCATGTAAGGTAGAAGAATGTTCAATTATATTTTACATATGTCTACACTTAGGAAGTTAGTTCGAATTAACTTAGATCAAATTAATTAATTTGAACTAATAATGGTTAATTACATCTAAGTTAATTTGAACTAACATGTCCTCACTAGAAATCCAGATTGAACTAGAATGTCCATGGACAGGACTTGCTAGTTCAATTGGGGAGGGGACACTATGGGAAATGTGGCTAAATGGCCCCAGAGACAGGCCATGCCCGCACCCAATACATAGAAGGAGGAAGGCACCCTGAGATAAAGGTCAAACTGCATTAATTCGAACTAATGGGTAGTTTGAATTAATGTGTCTCCATTGGGTTAAGTCAAACTAATAAGTTTGAATTAAGTGCTACTTTGAAGTTAAGCAAAGTTTTATAACGTCAAAGTAAGCATTCATTACTTCAAACTAAGGAATTCCTCATTAATTTGAACTAAATTGTAAGCATAGACATACCCACGGGCACTAAGTTGAAAAGAAGTCAAAGGGACTTTCCCAAGCATGCACAACTCTGTGGCATACCCAATATAAGTATGCAAATCTTCTCTTTCCTAGTTCAGTGATTAATTAGCACACCAACCATGTTTATCCTCCGGTGAGCAAAAACTCTGGCTAGTAACATGGCTCCTGGGATGACAACTCATGTCATCATGCCACCTTCTCCATAATGTGCAGATAGTTGTGAACCGCGCTAGTCCCTAGCATAAGTTAGAGCAATGTCTGATTTCTTCTAACTAGCACTATAACATAGGAGCCTCCGATGGCTATTACATTGGTGAGAGTAACTATGACACATAGGCCATGACTCTTCTTTCTTCTAGCCTTCCCCTTCTGCCAGAGACAGCAAGAGTCTGATGGGATTCCCTTACATAATGTAAATTTACTTTTAAAAAGATTTGTGCCCCTTTTGTGCCATAAAAGGAATTTAGCGTAAGGTACAACCTGGTCCCAATGTTACAGAATTAAAGTAAAGTGAACAACAAACTTTACACACCTAGACCTGTGGCATCACTGGTATTTACATCTGGTCCACAGAGCTGAAGCTCTGAAGGATAGCTCCTTCTTTTGGCTTTGTCCCCCCTCTTTTTCTGATTTTTTTCTTTTAAAATATTCTTGGCAGTTAATTGCAGAAACCTACATTAAGAAACACAACTGTACAAGATAGCACAGAAAATCAGGAAATGCTAAAGAGAAGGTTGAACCTGCCACCTTACCATAAGCCCCTCTGTTATGAAACAGCCTAATTACATTAGCACAAAGCACTTTTAACGTAAGACAATAAATTGTATCCAATTTTTTATCTATGATGCCAGTGACAATAAAACCATTAAACATAGGGGTTGTAGACTCAAAGCAGTCTTAAACAACACACTATGGCTGTAGCAAAAAGGGTTGACTTAGCTTAGAATTAAGCTAGTGGCTACTTCACTAGCAGTGATGTTTCATTAATAAATTAACTGTATTGTAAATTTGCTGTTTAATACGCCAGTTACAAATACATTAGTAAAGTGCAAATCTGTATAAAAATCTGCACACAAGGTCTTACTCATTACTGGAAGTTTAACATGAGCATTTGGAACTAGGATACTCATGGGGGAGGGCCAAGGTCTTGAGGTGGCACTGAGCATTATGATGATTGGCTGGATGAATCTTGCTCATATGCTGATTACCCTGTGAGGGGTTTGGAAGCAGTTTTCTTCAGATCCGCTTTGCAGTGCCCTTGGAGGTTTTTCACCTTCCTCTTCTGCAGGTGGGTCACTTGCCAGGATTATCGGCTGGGTATTTATGACAATAATTTCCCTGCCACTACAGAGGTGTTGGGTGCTGGTGCACTGCGGTACCTCCTGTTCTTGGCCTGTGGCAGATAACAGTTTAGTCTCCTATGGCTCTTTGATCTAATGTTGATTGTTGGGTTTAGTATGCAGGCAGTGGTGATCAGTGACATACAGGAGGTCAGACTAGATGACCCGTGGTCCATTCTGGCCTTAAACTCTATAACAGTATTTTAATTGAAGAATATGCAATGTAATTAATATTCAACCTTGATTACAGCAGTTTGAAGACAGGATACTAGAAAAAGACAACTTAGTTATAGTTCAACCCAAAAGAACCACAATCAAACAAGGACTAAAATTAGATTAACTGGATTTATGAATATGGCAAATGCACTTGAAAAAGTGATGAAAACGAGAAAGTTGTAGATGAGAAAATGTTAGACAAAGAAATAGCTTCTAATGGATTTAATATCCTTTAATTTTCAAGCATGTGGGAAACAAAAGAGATGTCAATTTCAAAATCCAAAAGAAAACATTCACAGACCTAAATCTGAGATCAGAGAGTTCTATTGGATTAATTCTGCTGAGATAGGAAAATGACATTCATGAACTAGTGACATGGTATGAAGTATTTGATTCAGTAAAAAAGAGGAACTAGTACAGATAAAGTTATATGCTCAAATAACTCTAATTGTGGATTTATAGTCCAGACAGTTGACCTATCATTTCTGAGATCAGAGCTTTCATTTATTTTTTATCATATTGACCACAATCATGCTAATCAGATGTTTATATTAATTGCAAGAAGAGTCAAACTAATAATTTCAATTTGCTTTAAAATGTGGCATAGTCCATATCATTAAACCAACCACACATACATTTCAGATATAGACAATTAGCTCCCTTTGCCAGTGAATGATTGTACATAAAGGCTGTCAAGAAAGAAATTGCTGGTTGACTAGATCTGAGTTAAAACACATTAGCAGAAATAAAAGGAAAGACTGGAATATCCCTGCTAAAATTGACCAGGCACTGATTTTATACTTCAACAAGTATCTATTTTTTTACCAGAAGAATGGTCCTAAATTAAAACAACAAAAATGAAGTCATTAGCAATCTGATCTGTTAACTAAATGGTCAATCAGCCTTGACCTTTAGGTCTACTTTACAACTGTGCATCGGGGAGAGAAGTCAAATCTGCTGAAAAACTGTGGTGAGTGGGAAGCCATAAGGCATGAAATGTGACAATGTGAAATTTTCCAACTCCACCAGCCTCAGCAAATAGCTATAGGCTAATAGGTCATATTCCATGGTCTTTATTATTCAGAGTAGCCTGCCTGTCCTTAAAAAAGGAATTGTAAAGGACTCAAGGAGTTATAGACTAGACATTCTAACTTCAGTCTCTGAAAAGATACTGGAACAAATTATTAATTGATCAGTTTGTAAGCACGTAGAGGATAATAGGATGATAAGTAACAATCAACACAGAAACATCAAGAACATATCATGGCTTGCTTGCCTCTATTGACCTGATAACTAGTTTACCTGATGGAGGTGGAGGGGGAAGCTGTAGATGTGATCTATCTTTATTTTAGAAAGACAGTTGACCTAGTATCATATGAAAGTCTCATAAGATAATTAGGAACGCATACTCTAGATTATGTTACTATAGATTGGTACACAACTCAAAGATTGTTATCAATGGTTTGTCATCAAACTGGAAAGCTGTAGTGGGTCCCCAGAAAGGTCTGACTTGGATTTGGTATTATTTCATATTTTCGGCAATGACTTGGATAATGGGGTGGAGAGTATACTTATAAAATTTGAGAATGATACAGAAATAGGCAGGGTTGCAAGGAATTTGGTGGAAAGGATAAGAATTCAAAAGGACTTTGATAAACTGGAGAACTTGTAGGAAATAATATAATATTCCACATACACAGGTGCAAAGTACTGGGTCGGGGGGGGAGACCCCTCACATGCACAAATATAAAATGGGGGATAGCTGGCTAGACAGTCAAACTGCTGAAAAGGATCCAGCATTATAGTGAATAAAAACTGAATGTGAGCAAACAGTGTGATGCAGTTGTGAAGAAGGCTGACATCATTCTGGAGTGTTTTAACAGAAGTGTTATACATAAGGGACAGCTGGTAACTAACGCACCACTTCTTTTCTCTGCCCTGGTGATGCACCTGCTGGAGTACTGGGTCTAGTCTGGGGCACCACATTGTAAGAAAGAGATGGACAAATAGGAGAGAAACCAACTGAATCACAAACTCCAGAATGAATCTTTAGCACAAGTTTTTACATTCTTCTGAATATAAAAACACATTGTGTACCTCTATTTTGGCAGAAGTATCAATCCTCCCTATGTTCAGGGTTAAAATTTGCCATGGATAAATGTGCTTTTTCTTTTTGTTGTCCAGCAGCAACGCTCAACTGATATTAAAATCTCAGTGTGACTAAACAAGTTTTTTTTTTCATGAAAAACCACCTGTGAGGTCATCTGAACAAGGGAATAGCCAAGGGCTAGTATGGCCACCAACATAAGTCAGAAAAGTCTCATGTAGGACTCCAGTCATGCCCTTAGATGTCTCCTGCCCTGGTGTGACATGGAGCCAGCACATGATAAATTGCCTCACATTACTGCTGAGTTGTGACCAATGTGTGGGTGTAAGGGTTAATCAACCAGAAGCCCTTTGATTCAAAGGGAGAAATCTATCACAGACTATCTTATGTGAAGGAACCTCACTTCAGCTATTGACCTCAGTCTATTTATAACAGAATTTTATACTTGGTTTTGTTTATTTGAATCTCGGCTAGGTGTTTTTAAATATGTACGTAATATCCCTTTTTGTTTGAAAGTAATTGCACTCGGTCAAAACCACCAGTTTCAGTTCCAGTAATCCCTGTTGGCATGTTTGTAAATAAAAATGCTATAAAATAAAAATTATTTCACTGTAGAATAGTTATATAACGAGGCATTGGGTGAGCTGATGCAACATATGACAACTTCTAGAGGGGTAGCTGTGTTGTTCTGTGTACAGCAAAAACAACAAGGGTCCTGTGGCACCTTAAAGACTAACAAATTTCTTCAGGCATAAGCTTTTTTGGGTTCCAACCCACTTCGTTAGAGTTATCTAACAAAGTAGGTTGGAGCCCATGAAAGCTAATGCCCAAAGAAATTCATTAGTCTTTAAAATAGCACAGGACTCTTGCTGTTTTTCTATAAAGATACGTCAGCTCAGCAAATTCTTACAATGGTCTACAAATAATACCACCATCACCACCAGTAGCTCTCAGAGTACTCTGACATTGATTTGACTCTTGTCTCACCAGTGAGGGATCCACAGCTCCTACCTGTAGCTTACTCCAGAACATTTTCCCCAATGTTTTGTTTTACTACTCAAATTGATTAAAATCCAAAATATATATGTCACCACTAATTTTGATTGATCTCAATTTAATTTATAGAAAAAAAACATAAGAAAGAATGCATGCTTGGCTGGATGTTTCTTTCCCAACAGTTCACGTGTAATCAAAGTGATGCCGAAACTGGTAAAGAAAGACAGATACCAGGAAGATGGAATCAAAATGCAAAGAAACAAGCTGAGTCCAGAGAAGTGATAGCATGGTCGACAATGAATGAATATGTATTACCCAACATCTGGGAAGAAGAAATAAACAGCCATGACGAAATGGAGGAGGACTGTAACCTAACAGCTATAATCATTACTTTAGAGTGATTATATTTTCATTGTGCATTCTCTATTATCCTAGTATAACTTTTTCCTGTAACAAAGCACTCATTTGCCTCAGGGAGGGAATAAAATAGTGTGATTGGGAAGTTGGCAGAGTATGTGTTCCATAAAGGGTTCTCCACCTTAAGAAGTACCCACATGATGAAACTGGTTAAGAACCAGCATTGTACAGCAGACCAAAATGACTGGCTGTAGATGAAGTAAACAAAATTAACCTGTTGGAAACAGTTGATTTCAGTCTGCAGAGTCACTACTAGAATTGATCGGTATAGTTTCCTCCTAGATAAAAATGAATTTAGTAATTGTAATGTAGCAAAATCAAACAAATTACAGGATATGTAATGTAATTAACACATTTTGTAGCAGAAGAATAAGAACCTACAAAAATTTACATTTTGTGTTAGATATGTACCTAGAACATCTGCTGTCCCATTGTGACAGGTGTTTATTAATATGGATATCTAATCATATTGCTAGTTGCTAATGGCTCACTAATTTATTTTCCAAATACTGCAGGAGTGTAATTAAAAAATTATCAAAATATTTCAAAAAATGTTAGTCATTTGCTTATGTATAACCCAAGGGAAATGCTCAGGGCTCTGGACAAGTTCATGTTTCAAAGACCAACACAGAATTATATCATTTCAATGTGTGAAATGGAACAATCTTGCTTTAGTTATATAATATGTATCTTGTAACATAAAAAATTATTTGGCCACCCTCACTTATGAGGTAAGAGATCCATGTTAGTCCCTCTACTCCAGCAACTGTTTTTAACACTCTGTGTCCACAGTGGAACAACCTCCGTGTGGAATCCTATATCAGAATATCCCATAGCTCACTCCCTTTGAACACTCACCTGCTAGGTGACAGAACCCAGTTCATACACCTTCTCCACCATAGGTGGGAGGGGACTTGAAAGAAAAATTACTTACCACTTTATAACAGGAGCTCTTTGAGATGTGAAGTCCTTATCCATATTCCACTGGGTGGATGCATTGGTTCTAGGCACCTTAGAGCACTGGTTTTCAAACTTTTTCTTTTTTTAGAACCCAGTTGAAAAAAAAGCCATTTATGGCCATGACACAACAGGTACATTTTGCAGCAATGCATTCCAGTCTTTTAGGGGCAGTAGCAGGGGGCACTAAGACCCAGTATCCTGTACTGGGTTCTGACCCATGGTTTGAAAACCACTGTTTTAGGCTGCAAGAGTCTTGTAAACAATCTGTTGGCCCATGCCTGCATCCTCTGCCATTCTTGCTCTACTGTGATTATAAAGGATGGGGGGACTGACTGCCTCTTCAGTTCCTTCTCTACCATAAATCCAGTCATGAGTCAAAGCAGATGGGAAAAAAGGTGGGTCACAGAACACACAGACCACACATCTTAAAAGAATTCCTCGGTTTGGTCCCCAAGTGCCCCTCCTCTACTTATGCTACATTGATGACATTTCCATCATCCGGACTTGTGGAAAGGAGGCCCTTGAAGAATGCCACCAGAATTTCAGCAATTTTCACCCCACCATCAACCTCAGCCTGGACCAGCCCACATGAGAGAGATCCACTTTCTGGACACTGAATGGGTGTGTACACACAGAGGTTGTTTCAAAATAAGAAACAGCACGTCCGCATAACATACTCCCATTTCGAAACAAGGGGTTCCCTTGTTTTGAAATGGGAGCCGTGTTTTGAAACAGCTTAAACCTACTTCCATTTCGAAACAACCCCGTGGGGACATGTTGTTTCGGAATAAACTGTTCCAAAACAACATTTGACCCTGGGAGGAAGGGCCACCCCCTCAGCACCCTGGCCAGGGAACCCTCAGCAACCTGGCCAGAGTGCTGAGGGGTGGCCCCTGGCCAGCAGAGGGGGACTGCAGACCCCGGCGGGGTGAAGCGGAGCCAGGCACTTCACCCCGCAGGGGTCTGCAGAGGACTGTAGACCCCGGCGGGGTGAAGCGGACCCCGAAGCCTCACCCCGCCGGGGTCTGCAGGGGTGAAGCGCCTGGCTCCGCTTCACCCCACGGGGGTCTCCAGTCCCCTGCAGACCCCGGTGGGGTGAGGCTCTGGGCTGCACTCACCCCGCCAGGGTCTGCAGCCTCCCCGAAGCGAAATAACATGTCCAGACTGTGGACATGCTATTTCGTTTCCCTTATTTCAAAGACACTTTTTTGTCTTTCAAAATAAGGTGTTTCAAAATAAAACATTATTTTGAAACGTCTTGTTTCAAAACGTCTTGTTTCGAAAAAAGCAGTTTCTGTGTGAACATAGCCAACTAGAAATAAGTGATAGTTACATAAACACCACCCTATACCAGAAACATACTGACCCCTGGCCTACCAGCATGCCTCCAGCTTTCATTTAGGACATATCACATGACAGTCTACAGCCAGGCTCTAAGATACACCAGCATTTGCTCTAATCCCTCAAACAGAGACAAACTCCTACTAGATTTCTAACAAGCATCTTTAAAACTACAATACCCACCTGGGGAAGTGAAGAAACATTTTGACAGAGCCAGACTGGTACCCAGAAGTCACCTACTACTGGACAGACCCAACAAGGAAAACAACGGAAGATCACCTTCAGCCCCCAGTTAGTCTCATCACCACATCATCAAGGAGCTGCAACCTATATTGGAAGACAATACCTCACTCTTTCAAGCCTTGGGTGGTGGGTTACTCCTCATTTACAGACACCAATCCAACCTGAAGCAAATACACACCAGTAACTACACACCATACGACAGAAACACTAACCTAGGAATCTATCCCTGCAACAAACCTTGACAGCTTGATGGATGAAGATGTGCAGTGACACGTGGAACTATCAAATTAATGGGTAGTATCAAAAAGGGGGCATGTGGACTAATCAAGGTAAATTTGAACACTAAAGGGGAGTGAGCCGATAGGCCCAAGCAAGGCATAAAAGCAGGAGCCCGAGAGCTCAGGTTTTGTGCAGCTGAAGGTGGTGAGGGAGAGTCCTCTCATTAGTTGAACTGTTCCATTACATTGAGAACATGAATGCTGTCAGCAGATCTGTTGACATAAGTATGTTGCCATTGCACTATGTTGCAATAAAGCCTGGCCTGGCACCTTTGTTTCTACAAGGATCTGTGGTAACGCTGGCTTCTTCGATCATGAGTGTTGCCTAAGTTTACTTCTTGCACACAGGCTCCAGATCACTGAGCTAATTAAGTACGCACTAAAGACCTGAGCCAAAGGTAACCCAAAGTATTAACCAAAGGAGCACCTTGTTTCAGGACCACCAAGCTAAAACCGTTCTGAGCCAGTCTCTAGATCACTGAGCTAAGAGCCCCCATTTAAAGATCCAAGCCAGGGGTAATCCTGAGGAGGTACACATACAGAGACAGATGCACGCAACCAACCAGACATCCAGGCCGGACACAGAACACCACAGAACTAAGAATGGCTGTCACCCCGGCATACCATGTGTTGCATCTGTATACAACATCCAGAGGATTAGTCTGTGTACAGCGAAAACGAGAGTCCTGTGGCACCTTATAGACTAACAGATTTCTTCAGGCATAAGCTTTTGTGGGCTCCAACCCACTTCGTCAGGAGCCCACAAAAGTTTATGCCTGAAGAAATCTGCTAGTCTATAAGGTGACACAGGACTCTCATTTTTCATCTTTATACAGTTTCCAATGCATGCATCAGTAAAGTAGGTTACAGGCCGTGAAAGAGTATGCTCAAATTAATTTGTTAGTTTTGAATGTGCCACAGGACTCCTCATATGAGTTATGTAGTGAAGTAGTTCGCCCCTTTGGGCAGGCAGGGGTTAAAAGCCCTGCAGAGGAGAAGTGAAGAATGAGAGCAGAGAGCTACAGAGCCGATCAGGGTGCAGCAGGCAGTATAAAGGCAGGGCTGTAGCCCCTGCTTAAGGCAGTTGGCCTCAGATATTGGAGGAGAGTGGTTGTACTGGGAGC
Source organism: Podocnemis expansa (assembly GCA_007922195.1). Lineage (NCBI taxonomy): Eukaryota > Metazoa > Chordata > Testudines > Podocnemididae > Podocnemis > Podocnemis expansa. Next base: position 26,492,088 of record ML681981.1, on the reverse strand, counting down.
AAGGTGTGGGAGACATGACCCTGGATAACTCCCAGAGATACCATCAAGCCCCAATCTTGATACAATGGCTTCAGGTACCTGAGGTGGTGTATATGGCCTAGGGTCCTGTTAGTTAGGGTGCTGTTGTGGGTGAAGACCGAAGAGGAGTGAGGGAGGTGAGGTGGTGCTCAACTGAATGAATAAGGTCCCTGGGCCAGAGCCTAGAGAAGTAGGTGGGCCAGGGTCCCATACACCTCCCCCAGAACACCAGAGGGCAGGAGACCACAGGGAAGCTGTGTAGATTGCTAGTTGCTGACACAAGGGAGTTGTCAGTACTAGATTACCCAGAAGGCTGGCGCCTTACCATGACTGCAGGTCAGCAGTGAATGGGAGACTTTGCAGCATTCCATGAGGAGGTATAATAGACTTGTGCTCTCTGGTCACTGGAGAGTTCAAGGGAGCTGAATATCCCCTGGCATTGCCCATGAGAAAGGGATGCTTTATACTATTTTTTACTCTGTGGCTGGGCCTAAGGAACATAAACTAATTCCCTGAGTCCATGGAATTTGCAATCTCTTGTGGTATCACCACACTCTCAGTTTAAAGTTACCTGAGGCTCTTTAAAAGTATTACCTTGAAAACCAAATATGACCTAAATCATCCACCTGCTTACATTTGAATATGAACACTGAAGAGCAGAGAGACTGTTGCCATATTCAGTGACCTTCAACAAATCTTTTGAGTAATATTTAGTGAGAAGTTGTCTGCATACACACATGGGAATTTGTTTATGAACATGTCAAGGAGAAGTAAATTTTAAGTGCAGGAAGTTCCAATGGTAGCATTACTGAAACAGCTGTCTTTTAAAATTACACAGCTAATATTTTAACATGCTAGACAAACAGAAGAAATTAATTACAGACTAAAGAACACATAATATGTGCATGTAGAAACCCTTTTAGACAAGGTCTGAATTGTAGGTACTTTAATGTTTCTGCCTCCTTTTCCATTTGTGTATTTGACTTTTCAGTACTTTGAAAAAAAACTAGACAAATATAGTCATTTGCAATGCCTAAGTCATGTTGTGACCAACCTTTCACCCCCCCCCCCGATTTTCCCTTACTTTTCTGGTTTTCATTCTTGTGAACATCATAGAAAAGAATTTTAACCACTAAAAACATCAGGCTCCAATTTCAGTTTGTGAAAGAAAACTCAGTATGTATTCAACTATTATGAGTTAGGCCCCCATCATGAAATTTCCTTAACTACCATTTATTTAAAAAAAAAAAAGTGCTTGTCTTCTGCTTTTTGAGTCTTCAGGGTTCACAATTTCAAGCTTTTCTTCACAGGCCTGAAAACTAACAAATTTTTAAGATCAAAAGTAAGGTTCTCCAATAACAAATATGATTTCAGGAGCTAAGGCTTTAAGTAAAATCCAAACATTTGAAGATTCTTCACATTAAAACTGCAAGAGTTGGCAACAATGACAACTTTATTCTGAAAAGCTAAAAGGAAAGTGATAAGACCATCAAGGTTCTTATTGTGCTTAGCTGGTAATGATAGGAAAGTTACAGAATTATTTGAAACCTAGTAGTGAAGGGGAATTGAGTGTAATGACTAGTAATTGGAGAGAGGACTATGATTACTGAGTAGAAAGCAGCTATCTTTGGATGCTGAAAAGAGGGTATTGAGTGGCGCTACCAACTGTATAAGACTTAGGGGTTTGTTTGGTAGACTCCACACACTTCTGGAAGAGATGTATACCTGATAATATAGCTCTCTATGAATTAGCTCATTGTGTATTTGTCTTCACACCACTGAATTCACTGCTGACAAGAAACAGACTACCTAAATCTTGAAACAGGAGTTGGAGCCAAAGAAAGGGTCTTCTGCTGCAGATTGCCCAGGGGTGGAAGAATTTACCCCCATGTCCTTGCAGGAGCTGACCTGCTCATGGCTTGGGTGCAGAAACTATGCAGAAAATGGGCCTTATATGCGTCAATCTGTTGTTTTAGGCTGCCTATTGGCAGCCTAAGACTAAAACTACTGGATCAGTTACATTCATTTCATGTTTGGAATGTCTACTTCACAGCTATCAGGGCCAGAAATTAATTTTTTTTAATGGAAAGATAGGTTCCATGAAATTTGATACATAAGCCCCACCCCCCACCCCCTGTAGTAACCCTTGGGGAGGAAGGGGTTAACACTCTGGTCAGTGAGTCCCAGGACAGCCAATAGGAACGAAGCACAGGTTTTTGAATTGGAGCAGCAGCCTGGCCTGTTCCTGTTTGGATGCAGCGGAGCTCCTGGGAGGATCAGGAGGAGGCCAGAGGGGCCTGAGGAAGAATCCAGCAACATCCTTACCAAAGATAAGTTAAGTTTGTTACTGACCAGGCGTGGGTAGAACAGGGAATGTTTGTTTAGGTGCAGTCAGGGTATTTTCTTTGTTTTTGGATTTCTCTGTGCTGAGCACATGTACCCCCCCACTTAACTACCTAAGTTAAATCCCAGAGAGCAACTCTCTGTGGTTTTTTATCTGTTCTTTTTTATTAAAGATTTTACCTTTTAAGTAAGTTTTGGATCTGTGTCCTGAAAGGCAAGAGGTTTGTGTGCACATGCCTCAGACTGCACAGGCTGCTACTAAAAGGGATTGTGTTCCAGTTTCAGCTGATATTCCAGCTGTGGTTCAGTCAATCTCCAGAGAGAGGAATAAAAGTGATTGCAAGTACCTCACAGGAAGGAATTCCCAAGTGTGCCTTCCTGGGTTCCCAAGAGGTTTTCTGCCTTTGGGTGGTGGCAGCGATACCACTCCAAGGCCAGGAATTGGAGGCCTTGGGGAGTTTTAAGAGCAGGCTTTAAGGCCAGTGGCTTTTCAGGCCTGTTGCGGGCCCCCACCTTCTGCACTCAGAGTGCCAGAGTGGGGAAACAGCCCTGACACCCCCTTCACAGGGAAAGTTACCTACTAGCCATTAGTACATGGATGCATCTCTCTTTGCTATATCAAGATTAAAGCTTTAGAAAAGATGCCTGACATTGACTTTCTAAGGTAGAAGACTCTGAAATTACCCTTCAGGGGTTGATGTTTTCTAGCCTAGAATTAGAGAGCTCTCCCTGGGGAATATTCCTGTTGAATGAATGCTCCTGGGCTTGAAATGTGCCATTTTTCTATACATTTTTCATTGCACTACACTACACTTTATTCCCAGCCCTAAAGTTCTAGCTGTAGTCTGGGTGTTTTGACCTGCAGGCCTGACTAACAGTTGAAGGGAACAGTCAAAAATATGTTACTGCTTTTTCAGGCCATACAGTACAGATAGCCTGCTGCTTGTTTAAATTACATAAAATCCTTAGGACTCCTACAACTGAGGTCAATGTTCCATTCCAGGTCCTGAGAATTTCCTTCTTTCCAGAGTAATAACCCTACTTTATTAAAAAGGTTGGGGGGGGGGAGATTTTACTAAAGTTAAGCAGTGCCTTAAGTTCAATTATTAAAAAAAAAAATAAAGCCATAACAGCCTGCATATTTGAAGGGCAAGTGTTTTCCTTTACCTTGCTGTGGTTTAAGCTTGGTTTGAAAGGCAACTCTTTTGCATCTAAAACTGCCAATGCTCCAGAAGGACTTAAGTCAAATGAACAGTGCACAATCTGACTTTGAAATAGAATGGTGGACGTGGATTCTGTTAGAATAAATATGAAGGTAGAATGGCCTAGAATGCAAGTCATCTGGTTCAATTCCTGTTTCTGCTGTTGAACTGCTATGAACAGCCTAAAAGCATCCCCTGGCCCATGTTCATGCCTGCCACGGTAGATGGAGGTCTGGGGCTTCTCACGGTGGCCCAAACTCCTTGGGCAGCTCTTACCCAGGCCAAGGTCTGGCTTCTAGCCTGGCCAAGTGGAGGGAGCTTTAGTGGAAGAACAGGAACCAAAGTCAGTGAGCGGGAGGGGCTAGTGATCAGTGGGGACGAAGGCTCACCTTCCAGGGTTATCGCTGCTGGCAGGGGCTTCACTCTGTGGCAAGGGAGCTGATGAGGATCAGCTCCCTCACTACAAAGTGCAGCTCCTCCTGGCACTGCTCTGTGCATGCCCAATGCTTGCAGTTTGGGGGATGGGGCAGGGCCATAACTAGGGCTGGGTGAATGGGGCAAAGCTCCAGGTGTGGAATTTTAAAGGACGCCGCCAGACTCTACCTGGCATCAAAGAGGAATGTGCCTTTGGCGAAGGCATGTTCCTTCTGGAAGCAGGCAGGGGCTGAGGGAGTTTCTCTCTCTCTGCCCCTAAAGGTGCCAGTTGTGCTCTGCAGTGGGGGAGGCACCCCCCCCACCGGGAAGTGCCCCTTCCCTGGCCCCCAACCTCCAGCCATGGCTGCCACCAAATTTTCAGGCAGCCATCGATTTTATTTCTGCAGAGGGAGCCACTGGCACTGACTTGACAGTTGAGGAGGAGGAGGAGCCAGCACAGTGGTCAGCAAAGGTTGATGACCCCCGCATTAGCCCTTCAAAGCTGTAGGTGAGGAACCTGCCAGTCTGCAGCTAAGAATTACTTTCAGAAATAATTTGATACTCTGTTCTGAACAAGTTTTTAAATCACACTATATGTGAAATTCACATGAGATCAGAAGTAAAATTTATCAGATAAATTTTGTATTATTCATAGAATCATAGGGTTGGAAGGGACTTCATGAGGTCATCTAGTCCAACCCCCTGCCAAAAAAAGCAGGACCACTCCCACTAAATTATTCCAGTGAGAGTTTTATCCAGCCAGGCCTTAAAAATCTCCAAAGACGATGATTCCACCGCCTCCCTAGGTAGCCCATTCCAATGCTTTACCACCCTCCTAGTAAGAAAGTTTTTCCTAATATCCAGCCTCGACCACCCCAGCTGCAACTTGAAACCATTCTTCCTTGTTCTATCCTCTGTTATTCCTGAGAACAGCTGAGCTCCATCCTCCTTGGAGCATCCCTTCAAGTAGTTGAAGGCTGCTATCAAATCCCCCCTCAGTCTTCTCTTCTGCAGGCAAAATAAGCCTAGTTCCTTTGGTCTTTCTTCATAGGGCTTGTGCTCCAGCCCCTTGATCATTTTTGTTGCCCTCCACTGGACTCTTTCTAATTTGTCCACGTCCTTTTTGTAGTGGGGAGCCCAAAACTGGACACTATTCCAGATGCAGCCTCACCAGTGCTGAATAGAGGGGAATGATCACATTCCTCAATCAGCTGGCAATGCTTCTTCTGATGCAGCCCAGTATGCCATTGGCCTTTTTGGCAGCAAGAGCACACTGCTGACTCATATCCAGCCTCCCATACACCAGGACCCCAGGTCCTTTTCACCCAGGTTTTATTGTAATCAGAAGAGTGATGCTGCTAAACCAAATGTCTGTTCTGGCCAAAGCCATGGGCATTAGCTAAGAACTAAAAAACACATACCTGGAAACCAAACAAGCTCATCTGAATTTTAGTGTTGCACAAAATGGGTATCAGTCTTACAAGAATGTATGAAATATTCATAAAGTGCTTCATGCATTATTCTCACTTGTAATGTTTGTATTCCATGTAATAAAGAAATATGGAACATTTGCTTTGTAACTTTGAAAATGCTTGCTCTGAACTTGTGAAGTCAGGCACAGGAATTGTCATCCCCGGCCTATCCAAGAGCGCTCTCAAAAATTCAGATGGCCATCATAAGACACCACATTGTTAATTGTCTCATCTATTGATGGAGAAGTACATGCAGATAGCATTCTCCTATCTCTTTGAATGCTGTAAGTGGGAAAAAAATATGACATGAAAACATTTTTCATCTCTTTGCTGTTTGAACTCTTATAGAGCCAGAAACATTAAACTAAGATAGAGATGCCTAGGGGTTACCTAAGGGTCTTCCCTGAAAGACATTATGTATTAAAAGATTACCACATCTGTCATCTTTAGAAACCACAGATAATTCATAGTACGTATATATTTGCTCGCTTTAACCTGTAACTAACTCCCATCTCTTTTTCTTAGTTAATAAAACATTAGGTAGTTTATTACATAAGAGGATTGGTGACAGGTGTTAATTTTGGTGTAAGTTCTAGATAGGGTGACAAGATAGCAAGTGAGACACAGAGCAGGTGCCTATATAAAAAAGTTTCCAAAGGGGCAGCTGTGTTAGTGTAGTTCAGCAAAACAAACAAGGGGTATGTCCACACATCTCTTTTATTTCAAATTAACACTGGTTATTTCGAAATAAGAGATTAGGTCCACACAACATATTCTTATTTCAAAATGACGGGCTCTGTCATTTCGAAATAAGAGCTGTCATTTCAAAATAGCTTAAACCTTTAAATAAAAACAGCTGTTATTTCAAAATGGTTATTTCAAAATAATGCTGTTCGGACATGTTATTTCTAAATAACCATTATTTCAAAATAACACTTTTGCCCTTCTCCTTCCCAGGGTGCCTTCCTTTTAGCCTATATTGGGTGGGGGCATGGCCCAGGGAGGGGGCCGTATTGCCACACCTCCCATGGTGCCCCTCTCCTAAAGTGAAATAGCAAGTCCTGTCTTTGGACGTGCTATTTCGCTTTGAGCTTTTCCCTGAATTTGAATTAATATTTCCTTAATTCGAATTAACTACTTCAAAATAACGATGTATGTGTGGACATAGCCAAGGAGTCCTGTGGCATTTAAAAACTAACAATTTTATTTATTGCATAAGCTTTTGTGGGAGAAAATCCCACTTTGTCAATCGCTTGGAAGAAGCAACACAGGTTGCTTTTGAACTCTGCAGCTCTATTAAGAAAAATAACATGTAAGTGATGATGGCTGAAGGTTGAACCAAAATATCTTATAGGTCTGCTTTATCTCCATTGGACTACACTACTACTTCACCTCTGTTTGGACAGTCAGTATGGATTTTCATGCAACTGCTCTAATAGGCACTAAAGGTGTCAAGCACACAAACACTGCCCTAACATATAAATATTGCCCTGTATTCCACAAGCATGTGCCAAATCAACAATCCGGTAATCACAATTAATCAGCTTTTTTCCATCAGCAATAATGGAAGTAGTAAAGAAAAACTGAGGTATCTGAATATGCCATTAGAAGCAGCCATTACTGTCAATTTCACCTTCATTACATTCATAAAAAAATTAATGACACTATTTTATGTCAAGTGTCTGGTCTTAATGATTTCATTGGCATGTGTATGCTTTCACAGAAGGAATGACAGAATGTAAAAAGTTTCTACTCTATTTTCTGGACATTCTCCAAGGTCTTAAGTTTCTAATTGGTTCTGACTGAAGAGAAGGGTACGCTGTAAGTCTATTGGACACCCCCATGTGCCTAAGGAAGGGTAATAAGTCTCTGCATGACTATCATTCTGTGATTGGAAAAAAATCCTCCTTCCCCTTGAGATTAGAATTAGATTTGATCCTGAGGCCCTTCTTTGGGCATCACACTAGTCAGCTGCGAGAAAGGGATTTTCAGCAGCAAAAAGAAGTTTTTCCATACCTGCAAGCTTGGCCTGGGCACTGCAGATTTCTTGCTATACTCAGCAGCAGTGTAGAGACCCAACTGATAAGTTAGACTATAAAATTCATTTTGCTGCTACTTGGCAGATGCCCAGTGCACATAATCATTGTGGTAACTGTACAGGGCAGGGAGTCCATGTCCCTGAGAAACTGGAAGCAGATGAGGAGAGAGGATCTCTTAAAGAAGATGGAGAATGGGGTTGGGGCTCTTAAGGTCTGAGACACTGGGAAAATAACCACTCTACACCTTTTAACCTTCATGTGCAGGAAGATGAAGGGGTCCCAACAACAGTGCTGGGACCAAGTTAACAGGGGGAGGAGTGCATTGATGGCAGCCTTCTACTAGGTGGTATAGATGGCAAAGGATAGATGATATTGCAAGAGTTGTTGCTCAGTAAAGTCTGTTAAGTCACATTGCTGGCATCTTGTTTTTCTTCCTGAGATGGCTGGGACAACAAAACCCAAGCAAATGCTTTGCTGAACAGGGATGCTCTTAAACATATGGCCAAAGGCCTGCTCACTTATTTTGGAGGAAAGAGTTAGGAAAAGAAGCATTTTCCTTCTGTTTTTGTTTCTGTGGGAATTAATTGGCTATTCTTACTAAAGCATGACTTGAGCAAAGTAAAAGGATAGGTTTGGCATTATGCCCTAAAAGTGGCATTGTAATTCTGATTTCCTTAGACAGAAAATTCCACAAAGAATACCCTGTTCTTGAATGTTTACCTTAGACCCATTAACCATGTTGCCTCTCTGACCAGAGCTATCATGGAGGAATTCAGAGAGAGTCAGTCTCTACTACAGTTAGGTCACAGGTTGTTAAAGCCTTTGAAGGTTAGGTTCAGGACCCTGAAATGGATCTACAATCTAGCTTTGGTGCAAAATGTTCCTGTCACACTGTCTCACATAATAGGCAGGCTGCCAAGTATCTGGTTGGTAAACCTGAATCACCAGGATAGTCAGCAAAATAGCACTGTATCTCTATGCAGATTACAGTAACTGGTTCTCTTCTGCCATAGTTACTAAAGGTTTCAACAATATACATATCTGATGATACTCCATACTTGAAAAATATACAACAGATTGTGCAGGTTAATGTGGTAAATGGGGACTTTTAGGATGGTGGGGAAGGTAAATAATAAAAATCAGTTACTACAAAAGGGTTTTTTATTTTAAGTACTTTGACCACTGGCAAAGTTACAAACGTAAATTTTTCAGAACATTGTGTAATGAATTAAAAGTAAAGTTGTCAAACTGTAGTTTCCATTTTTCACTGGTGACATTTCAAGAGACTATATCCACAAACTAGACAGTTGAAAAGAACAATAGCAATGTAGGCATTAATAAGCACATCAGGACTGGGGGAGAGTTTGAGTGAGACAGAGAAAAATGCTTATTGAAATACAAAATACAAGAAAATACAGCATTTGTAAGGAGCATTACATAATCTCTATAGTACTAAACACATACAGACTTCTATAATTCAAATGGTGAATAGGCCTTACAAGCACAATGTAACTCCACTATGCACTTACTGGTGTTTTGGGAGATTAATTGTGACAATTTATAATTCAGTTATGCATTGTATTACAGTGGATAGTATCTTATAATTAATAGCACTAGCACTTGGGAAACTGCCAGATAAAAAGCAAAACCATACAATTATTTTTGTTATAATGTGGCATTGTCCTCCCTGTTTCTGTAAAATCTTTTTACATTTCATAAAAAAGAATATCAGAAGTGTAAGCAAGGTCTAGAAACTAAGGATTCCTTTGGCCTAGCAGCTAAAAGAGGGGCACTCAATTTGCATGTGCTTTGTATAAGCATGAGGTACTCAGCACAATTGCACTATATATGGATGAATTTGCCTCGGTGCTAGGCATGATGGGAAATTGTATGTGTGGCTAGTTTGGATTACAGATCTCTGAATCTGGCATTTTTATTGAAGAGGGAAAACTAAATACTGTCTTTTGATAATATGCTACCCGTTGACTATGTCTACACTGCCAAAGATATTTCAAAATAGTTATTTTGAAATAACTATTCTGAATTTATTTCAAAATAATTATTTTGAAATACCATTATTTCAAATTTATTATTTTGAAATAGGGAGTCTAGTGGAGACTCTCTATTTCAAAATAAGGTAGGAATTAGTATTTCAAAATAGAGTCCACTAGACTCTCTATTTTGAAAAACAGGAAGGAAGGGAAAAGTATAGGGCCATTGTTTTGAAAAAAAAAAAGTCAATTCTGCGGCTTAGAATGACTTTTTTCAAAATAAAAACAGGTTTAGTTATTTCAAAATAGTGCTTCATTTTTTCATAATAATGAAACACTTATTTCAAAACAACAAAATGCCTACATGGACAGATAAAGTTTTTTTTGTTTTGTTTTGTTTTGTTTTTTAAATAAGCCTCCTTTATTTTGAAAAACTTTTCAGTGTAGACATACCCTTTGATTGTATAAAATGTGTTTATCCTAATCTGATGGAAAAATCACCATCAGCAACACAGATTGCAGGAAAGTGACTAACCCTCAGTTTTCATCAAAACAAACAAGGAGTTCTGTGACACTTTTAAAGATTAACAAATGTATTTATTGCATGAGCTTTTGTGGGAGAAAATCCCATTAATTTTTCAGTCTTGTAAAAGAAGCAGCAAGGGTGGGGTACTAGCTCTGTTGAAGAGCTATTCCTTAGATAATGCCTAATTCCCCTCCCATTGTTAAAACACAGAATTAATGACTCCTTGTGGAGTCTTTTGTTATTTTGATCAGAGAACAGTCTCTGGTGTTCTAAAAGATGAAGTCTGAAACCACTAGAGGGTTGAAACTTTTTCTTTCTAGGAGCTCAATTCACTAATTAATTGACTGAGGTACAGCAAAAGTTGGTGCATATGGCGAGCATCTTACACAGAGACAGTGGGCACCCCTGGAAGGTGTGAATGGCCTACAGTGGTGGGAGTGGGTAGCAGATGGTATAAGCATATGGGGTGAGAAGCCAGCAGACAGCACCAGTGGCAGGCATGCGTGACCAGCAGATGGGACAAACAGCCAGTGGATGGCACCAGCAGAAGGTGTGAATCAACAGTGGCAGTGCGAAGGCCTAGCAGATGGTGCCAGCAGCGGTGTGTGCAACCAGTAGGTGGCACAAGTGGACCCAGAGGTGGCAGAAGACAACTGGAGGGGATTGACTAAGCCCCCCCCCCAACTCTAAGAGGTGGACACTGAAACTGTGATGCTCAGTATCGCGTAAATGGAGAAGTGAGGTGGGGTGAGTTTTGCTTGTTGGGTTTTGTGGTTATCTTGCTTTGCACTGTGTCTCCAAATCAGTGCTGTTTTTTTTTTATATTGTCTCTATACATTCTCTTTATGTTACTATCAGACGTTTTACATACTACATTCAGACTCGTGATTGCCAGAGGGGAAGCATAGTCCCCTTAGGTCCCTAGAGAATAGTGCATGATTTCCCAGGAGATAGGGAGGGGGCTCGGGCCAATTGCTGGGGTAACATTGTTTGGGAACCCCTAGATCAGGGGTTCCCAACCTTTTCTCTGCCATGGCACACCTTGATACCTTCAAATTTTTCAAGGCACACCACCATTAAAAACTCATGGATATTCAAATTAACTTCAATTAATTATGAGTATTCATTAACCATGGCACAGTGTTTTGGAAATACTGCTATGTGGAGTAGTAGGGGTAGCAGAGCGGGGTGACAAAACATGAGAGGTTAGGAGTTGTGTGCAGTGGCAGGAGTGAGTGCAGGGAGCAGAGCAGGGCAGGAACTGCAGAAGAGGACAAGGACAGCCATGTAGGGAACAGCACAAGGGCGGCAAGAGAGGTGAAAGGAAGGGAGAACAAGATTGGCTTTGTGGGGAGGCAGGGGGAACCTGAGGAGTAGGAAGGTAGCGCAGGGGAACATGGTGCAGCACCCACTTCCCCCTTCTCCATAGTGGCTCCCTGCCATGCAGGGCAAATCCCCATCCCACTGCTGCTCCCTCCCACCCCAGTGGGTCCCATCCTCCCCTCCCCAGCCCCCTGCTGCCTGTGATGGACCCTCCCATCACTGCAGGGGCCAGAACTAGGCCTCCAGCCCCCAGCTACACCCCCACACACACAGCCACCCCACAACCCCAGCTACACACCTTCTGCTACACACCTGCTCCCACCCACCTCTGCTACATACACACACGTGCCCCACACAACAGCAGCCCTCGCCCCCCCAAAGCCCTTCCCTGGGCTGTTTGCAGGCTGCCTGACACAAGCTGCTCCACCCTGCAGGGGGAGATTCACAGACTCCTTGCCTCCTGTAGCTCTCTGCTGGCTGGGCTTAAGGTGGAGCGGGGTTTAAAGTGGAGCCATCGAAACGTTGCTTTCTGGCTGCTCGTGCTGTTTTTAGGGGGACCCCTGGAACTCCACATTCGGGTGCCTTCCTCCATATTTAGGGGGGCCAGAAGGCTGCCTGCCTAAAAATAGGGGGCCCCAGAACTTTGTTCCAGTGCCTTCCCCCTTACTTTATCCCCTGCCTTTTCCCACCCCTGCACAGCCCACTTGGCTGGGCTGAGCAGGGAGAGAACTTTAACTCCAGCTCTCAGGGATGCTCGCGGCACACTTTGGGTGTTGCCGCGGCACACCAGTGTGCCCCGGCGCACTGGTAGGGAACCATTGCCCTAGATATAGAAGTAGGCTCCTTGCTGCTATCATCTTTGCTCGGAAGAAGGTTACACAAGTTATGCATGCTTATTTATGGATGGACAAGTTACAAGTGTACACTATTTAAATTTTCTAGTCTCATTGCTATATTTGTACTTTGAAAATTGCTAGTTATAAAATCATAAGATTTTCTTTTCTGCCAACTCAGAATAACTGTTTGTCTCAGTACTTTCAGATCAAAGAGCCACTTTTTTTTTTAGAATATGCATACAGGCGTTTTATATGATTCCTGAAATTCAAAATGACAGGAAAGCTGAAACTATGTTTAAATCTGCAGAGTATATGATTAGATCATGTAGTACAACTATGAAATACTACAACAGACAAACACTTTGATTTTTTGCCATTATCATCGGGAAACTACTGTTTATAATCTGATCTGTCTACACAAAGCTGGGCAAACTGTGCACAAAATTATTGTAAAACCATTAAACTGGAAAATCAATTTCCACTTAAACATATTTGCAAACATTTCCGTATTTGTTTATCATAAATATTCAAATTTTAACAGCATGAATACTTACAAAAAGTATGTTTTTATACAAGTGTTCAAATACTCATATAAATAAATTCTGAATTGTGAAGTCCATAAAGAGGTGAATGAATTTCAAATGGTAAACTTGTGTATGCAATTTGGTCTATTGTCGATTCATCATATAAATCATTATCAATAGTGGAAATAATGCAATATGATTCATAGAGCTGAGCTTTTATAATAGTAAAGTGATATGTCCATCTTTAAATATGACTTTTAAATATTTAGAATTTGTGAGCAGTCTGAAGACTGACTTACTTGATTAAGAAATTTGTAATAATTCTCAACAATAAATACATCAGAATAATTCTCTCAAACTATATATATTCTTGCATGATATCCATCATCATAACATACCAGTAGGTCATGAACATTCATTGATTTATCTTTACAATGCCTCTGTGGGGTAGGTTTACTGTTCCCATTTTAATGATGGGGAGTAGAGGCATGGAGAGATGAGATGGGTTCTCCTAGAAAAAAGTGTCTACCATACTAATCATATACTACAGACTGATAGAGAAATTCATGCCCTTCATAAGCTATCACTAGGGCCCCATATGTCTCCATGAGTGAACACCATATAACAGGTGCACATCTCCTGCACAGCGGACAACTTAACTGCAAAAGATTTCCCTACATGGCTGTGACGGTTTGAAATATGGGAGAGGCATGGTGCCTTCTTTGTTCCTCTGTGGCAGGACATCCTGGGCCTGAGAAGGACTAAAGCGGTGCCAGTGGAAGAATGCACAATCATTCTTTATCCTGGGGGAGCATGCCTCCTTCCTGATAGCTTAAAAAAAACCAAAACAAACAAACAAAAAAAAAGTGCTTGTGCTGAGTCCATGAATGGAGCCCTTATATCAGAGAAGAGAAGAAGCTGTTACTTGCACAGCTGTATTTATTTATGCTCAAGGTAATTCTCTGTGCTGCTAGTACCAAGGGGTATTTACATAGGTATCTGTGTCTAGTAATTTATTACTTCTGCTAAGTAATTGCCCAGGTATTCGCTGAAATCACCTCTTCTAGCTTGTCTACACAGTCCTGGCAAACCATGCCAGAGTGATGTGATTTGTAAACTGCACTAACACGCTGCATGCTAACTGCCCCATAAAAACCCTACCAGCATGCTCTAAACAATATCTAGTTTGTGTAAACTGACTCCTGCAGCGCAAAGGAGATACTACATACAGATCTCCTACACTGCACACTTATTTCAGTGGAGTGTGGAGTACATACTTGCATACCCCATGGCACAGCATAGCAGTGTAGCTTGTGAGGCATGGCTTATGCAAATAGAGTAAACAGATGCCTGAAGGGTGTGGGTATGTATGCAAGGACATATCCCACATGCACTCTTCCTGCCCAAGCCATGCCTTGCTGTCTGTACTGCTATTTTTAACATCCTTGGTGCTGGAACCCTTCCCTTACTGGAGTGAGAGACACCAGCAGTGGGAAAAGGCTCTTCCAGACCCCACTGCTGGAGCCTTTCACTGTAGCGTGGAAAGAGTCTGGCAGGGAGAAGCTATTGGAGACTTACCTTGCTGTCTCCCCTCTCATTAGCACACATTGCTAAATATTGCAGTGTGGATGCAGCCTGCTTTTCACTGGAGAGTGTGTGTACACTGCTAGGTGTATGTAGCATAGACATCGTTTATAAAGCATGCCAGCAGTGTTGTGTGGTCTGATGGCAGATAGCACATTACAGAATCTTACAAATCACACAAGGAGACCTCCAACACTTAGGCTATGTCTACACTAGCAAATTAATTTGAATTAAGGAGCCTTAATTCAAACAGATTTGAACCCTATCTACACTAGGATCTCCCTAGTTTGAACTAAAAAATTATATAGTTCAGCTGGTTAGTCTGAACTAACTGCTTAGTTGAACTTATTTGCATTTTGAGTTCAAAGTAGCACAATGTAGAGATGCTAAATAAGTTTGAACTAGCAATTAGTTTGAACTAAAAAAGTTAGTTCAAACTGAAAAAAGCACAGCTAGTTCAAACTAAAAGTTAGTTCGAACTAAAAAAAGTGCTTAGTTTGAACTAGCTTTCTACCTACTTAGTTCAGACTACCCAAGCCTGAACTAAGATTTCATTTGTATACATAGCATTAAAGAATAACAAATTTATTTATTGTATGAGCTTGGGATTTTCTCCCACGAAAGCTCATGCAATGAATAAATGTGGTAGTCTTTAAGTGCCACAGGATTCCTTGTTTGTTTTGCTGAACTAGACTAACATGGCTGCCCATTTGGAACTTTCCAAATCAGTCTCTGGAGCACCTTGCTCCACCATAGAAGCCCTTAGACAGTCACAGACACTCAAAACAAAACAAAACAAAGGAAGGGGGAAATGGAAAGTAAGAAATGTTTGTTATTTACTACAGGAAATATTCTGAAGGAAGTACTGGCTGCTTTTTTACAGAGATGGAGGGCTTTTAAAGAAATCTTTTAAAGTGCTTCCAAGAATAATGTATTGCTCTTATTTTTATGCATGCTATTTGTTTACCTGTATACAAGGTAGATGAACCATGTCGCTATAGGCAGTGTACTTAAAATATATAAAAATAGCAAACGCCACAGGGATAATTATGTAAAATGGAATGAATTTTCCTGGCCCTTTTTAGAAATGGAACATATAGCTGCACTAATAATGAGAGGCATTTTGTTTCACAAGTTATACAGCTAAGAGGTATTCTGTTCCATAAAAGAAATGTGAGTTACAAGTGGCCCTGCACAGTGCAGTAGTAAATTAGCAGCAGCAGCAACAATAAGTTCTGCAAAGGCTAATTAAGCATCAAATTTTAAAAGGGGCGGGGCAAAGTTTATGGCCCAAATATTTAACAATGGCCTTCTTTTTGAAGCAATGTTGCATCAATATTTTTGCACAGGCAATGAAATCTCAGTGCAAATATAACTACTTACTAAAGAAGGCTAGGCCGAAATTCTTATTGTAAGTCTAAAATTTAATATTTGACCCCTTTTCTTTGTCACTCCATCTCCCATGACTTCCCCTGAACATACCTACCTGAAGGACTCTCTTTTTAAAATGTTATTTGCTAATATCTGTGCAAGAATGTACCATATCTGAAGGTCTGATGGCAGATAGCACATTACAGAATCTTACAAATCACACCAGGAGACCTCCAACACTTAGGCTATTTCTACACTAGCAAATTAATTTGAATTATGGAGCCTTAATTTGAACAGATTTGAACTCTATCTACACTAGGCTCTCCCTAGTTTGAACTAAAAAATTCTTTAGTTTGGCTGGTTAATTTGCATATGTTGCCTTATTACAGTTTATAGTCGTGCTGAGAGGGAGAGGGAAGACTGTAGCTTGGTGATTAAGGCACTTATCTGGGTGGTAGAAGACATGGATTCATCTATTCCCTCTGCCTGATTCAGAAGAGGGATGACTCCACATCTCCTCTACTTTCCAGGTGAGTGCTTTAATCACTAGGCTACAATGTCACCCTTGATCTCTCTCTCTTTGGCTCAGGAATATTATGCATTTAAAGAAAACGGAAAGTGCCAACAGGTGAGTATGAGAGCAATGCACCTCAGAATAACCTATTGTCTGGTGGTGGTGATGACTCTCACAAGACTAAAGCAGATCTGAGTTCATGGCTCTGCTTTAGAATGGAGACTCAAACCTGAGTTTCTGGTGTGCCAAGTAAGTTCCAAAACCAGTGAGATAAAAATTATAAAGTAGGGGTGGGAAGGAGCAGACATACATGGTTCTCTGAAGCTGACCCCAAAAACACTTCCCCACACTGAAACTAACAGGTCAAATTCATGAACGGTCTCAAGTTGACCAAAACTGTATATTTTGGTAAATAAACTAGTCATTTGAAAATTTTCACCCAGCTCTAGTCGCATTAATAGACATTACAGTGGTTCCTAAGATAGTGAACTTTTATATCATAAATACTAGATTTTGTCATCACTAAATGACAAGCATGTAGGCGAAAGAAGGAGGCTGAACAAAAAAAAGTGAAGTAAGTACACAAAAATGGCATTAACAGCATAGCAAGTAAAGAACTGAACAAACTGAATCATTTTTGATAAAATAATATGGTATAACAGTTTACTAGAATATAACATTTTCTTTAATTAAAAGCCAAATTAGAAATATGAAATGTGGAGGATGAAGAGACATGCTGGAAGCATAAATTATTAGTTTTATTTTTACCAAGGGACTATATGTGACCTTTTAACTAAACTAAAAGTATAGTATTTTAATTTGCAGTTACACACCTTGAAAGACATAGAAGGTGAACAAATACAGAAAGTTTTCTACAATTTTGAAATAAAGGATCTAGCTGTGAATTCTCCATATTTCCAACAGCAAAGAGCAAGAAGAATAGGAAAAAAGGTTAAATGCATCTTGTGCACACAAAATTTACAGCCAAATGCATATTATTTATCTAATGTACACATACACACACAAAAATAGTGTCTGGGCCAGTGGGTAAGCTGAAGGAGGGAAATGTCACCTTCTCTGAACTTGTTTCCTTGCAAAGGAGTCAACAACAACCCCAATGCTTGTTCTCCCTGAATGCAAGGACAAGACAGATTTGTCAGTGCAGAAACACTGAACTTTCCAAAAGGACTGGCTCACAGCTTCCCCCATGCCCTGCACAGTAGAAAAAGGCAGAGAGAGTGCAATTCTGCAGTGGTACAGTTCTACTCTGCCATAAACTCCACTCAAGGCCTCCAGAACTCCGCTAATTCAATTAACCAGAATACAGCTGAGGATTCCAAATGCTGCATCCTCCTCCCCAGCACAGAATATAGCTAAGAAGCCATAACATAGTTCATATATATTCATTTTGATCT
This sequence comes from Podocnemis expansa, assembly GCA_007922195.1. Lineage (NCBI taxonomy): Eukaryota > Metazoa > Chordata > Testudines > Podocnemididae > Podocnemis > Podocnemis expansa. The sequence continues at coordinate 26,474,516 of ML681981.1, read as the reverse complement.
TCCTTCCTAAAATGATGTGAACACAATAGGTCAGAGAAATGATCTGGAGTAAAGGAAGGGAGAGAAGAAGAATAGTACCGTCCAACATTGGAGAGTTTTTATTGAATTTTGAGTCATGAAAAAGCTGATTGATATTCACTGGTGAAACTGAAGAGATTGTCACAGTCATAAAAGCTTTTGGTTTCACATAATAATTTTTTTTCTTTTAAATATTACATGGAAACACCAATTACAGCTGAGTTGATGGAGAAAAGAGTATAGGCAGAATATAGAGGTTACTTGCTGGATTTTAGAAATTATAGTAATTTGATGAAAGAAAATTGTATTGATGATACAGGAAAGGTACACAATGGAGTGGGAGGAATGGAAAGCCTGAGTAGTGAAAATGCGAACTTGAAACAAAAAAACAGCTTTAAAAGAAAAATGTACTTACTAGCACTGAGCCCCAACAGGCAACATATGCAACCCAATCCAACTACTAAGATTACATCCTTCAGTACTAAACTTGTCATCTTATGACTTCTTCTATGCTCTAAGTATACATATATAATTGTCTCTTCCCACCTTAATTTTACTATGGACTTAATTTTACTTCACAAACATATAATTTGATATTTGTGTTCTAATTGCACCTAGTGGCTAAAATCCATATTCTGAGTGTACATATACATCAGTTAGTCACACTTATCCACAGTAATGTCTCTAAGGAAACAAAATAGTGTTGGCTTCATTACTTAGTTCAATAGGAGTTCACTCTACTGGTGTCTGACCATTTTAACACACCTTGTATATCTCCAAAAATGCAAACATCTTCTGACATCACATTCATCGTTCTTCTTGCCTAACTGCTTCATTACATCCTGTCATTTAGCTCTTGAGAACAGACCTGTCTAGTTACACATTTGAAAAGGAAATTTTAATTTACAATTCCTAATTAAAAAAGACAAGGTAGATGAGGTAACATCTTTTATTGGACCAAGATTTAGAGCTACACAGAAGTCTTAAGGGCTGACAGGAGAGCTTTATATAGCTCAAAAACATCTCTCTCACCAACAGAAGTTGGTCTAATAAAAGATATAAGCTCACTCATCCTGTTTCTCCAATATTCTGGGACCAACATGGCTACAGCAACACTGCACACAAGACTCGGAGAGCTAGATTATAATGAACAAACCCTAGGAAAGTAGGAAGAAAGACAGAACAAGGGTTACAGCAATAAAAGCATGCAGTTGTGTTTGTTATTAATGCATGTTAGATTATGAGGATTTCATTACTGAAGTGCTCAAAGCATAATAAAGCATTAATGACAGCTGCTGGCCAGTGCTTTACAAAAGAGGGAATGCCACTCATGCTCCATAAAACAGTAAATCTGCCCATCCATCATAAAAATCTAACATTCTGTCTTTTTTTGTTCATGTCACACTGCTAACTTGCTATAGGTGCAACCATAGAACCTTACATATTTTCTCACCACCGCGTATCTGTGTTTTGAATTACTTTCTCCTTAGTATTGCACTTCCAGGCTCTGACAAATTTTGCTATTCTATTAAAGTATTTAACTATGGTAAGTGCTTTTCTATTCTTTAGCTAGTCTCATTAATGTTAACAATCCTTCCCAGTTTAGTATTGCCTACATATTTAATTAATGTGCTGTTTATCATAATTTCCAGATAATTCATGAAAGTGACAAATAATTATGATCGAACTACATACATTTGTTTTTATTTACTTTTCCACTTTTTTTAAATGGGCCTTTCAATTGTCCACACGACAGCTCTCATCCAACACAAATTATAATAGTTTTCAAGTAAGAGGTTTTGAATGTTGTTGTGAATCAAACTCTTTTCCAGATCACAATGCATGCACACGTGCATGTACACACACACACACACTTCCTTCATTCATTAATTTCACTTACTAGTCTTATTATCCATTAGATGTTTATAGATTTGCCAACAAAAAGATTAGTTTTACACTAGTGATTTTAACAGAAATGCAACTAGAAGGGGAGCTAGAGCTGGGTTAAGGTTAAGGCTGTGATGGTGATTGGGCATAAATATGAGTTAGGACTAGAAAATTGGGTGTGGATTAGAACAGGAATTAAATTAATGTTAACATATGAGGAAATGTGTAGGGTACGGTTAGAGTCTGAAGGGTCTGTGGGCATAAGACTTAGATTCAGGGATATCCTAAGGACCACAGGTGAAGTAACGTCTAAAACTCTTCAAGAGACCACCTTAAGCATAGCTGTAACAGCAGTCTTTGCCCCTTCAAATTGTGATGGGGTGAAATTCATCTGCTGTACTCACCACACACAGTCAATCATATTTATGCAGTAAACTGTGGAAGATGGAGTCCACCTCTGGCCCACAGGCAGGGCAGGGCATCAGGCAGCTCTGCAGCCCACCTACAGCCACTGTTGCAGGCTCTGGCATAGAACAGCCATCATGGCACACATGCAGAACATGTGGAGGGCTTCACAGTTACTGGATCTTGTCCTCTTTGGTACACTCACAAAACCCCTTTTTCAGGGTGTATCATATACATCTTGTACACGGGAGGCTGCAGGTCTGCTACTAGCAGATCAGGCTTCTGTAACAGATATGGACTAAGTACACAGCACCTTCTCCGAGAGATACCCAGCGATGTGTCTTCCAAAAGGTCCTTCCACATGAGGCTGAGATTAGTTTAAATAAGGTATGTTATTCAGAATCAGCCAGTGGCTAAGCAGTATGATAGTCTGCCCCTTTACATTCTACATCCATACCTTTGTGGCTCTTTTCCATCCGTTCCGCTCTTCTCTGGCACTAGTTTATTTCTGACTCATGACCAGATGTACAAGACATCTCCAACGAGATTTACAATGACATTTAATTATCCCAGAGCTGAAATTATGTGACACAGCCTTGATTAGCTCTGGAAGCATTCTGAAGTTCATGGGCTGGTTCACCACAGAAATAATTATAAAGGCAACAGCTATGCATTCAGAGACCATGTGACCAAAGACCAGCATTCTCCTCAGCCAGCGTGTTGCAGTGTTGGCTATGTTTAGAATCACTGAAACCAGAAGGGACCATGAGAGTTCGAGTCCAGTTCCATGCACTCAGACTCTGTAGTATCCCATTCCTGGGGATGTAAAGTTCCCCCTTAGCACCCTGTTAGATATTAGCCTTCCCTAATGCACTGGAAACCTTGCATTTGGCCCACCTGTATTGCCCTCATTCATGACTGAACTGGATTTAAACAGTAATCTTGATTCTACGGGCTTCCCACTTCACCTAAAAAGTGAGCTTTTTTTATACTATTATCCCAAATGGAATTCATTAAAAATAAGCAAGGAGCCCTGGGGCACTTAAAGACTAACAGATTTATTTACCACATGAGCTTTCATAGGAGAAAATCCCACAGGACGCCTTGCTTTCTTTGCTTTACTAGACTAACACGGCTGCCCCTTTGGAAATTAAAAATAAGAGTGGTGTTCCCTCTTTGCAATACCAAAGTAAGACAATTATCCTTTTTCTTCAGCAAAAAGAAACTTCTCTTCACACATTAATAGATTTCTTCCTAATTGAAAATCTGCTGGAAAAAAAAAGAAGCCCTGATCTCATTTACCTCTAAATCTTTTAAAAGATCATTGAAAAAAAGATTAATCTTTCATCTGGCCTTCGTAGTCAACCAGAAGTGGGATTTTAATATATTTTTCCAGAGTGTCATTAGAACTATCATAGCAGATTGGCTAATTTCTCACTGTGTACCACGAGATAATAAACAGCAGGAAGAGAGAGCACAATGAGTGACTTAATGATGAAATAATGTCCCCCTCAAAAGTGAAAGCTACACCTTTCCCAACTTCTCTAAGGTGGTTCAAATGCAAATGTAAAATGATAGGACACAAAAAAAACCCACAAAAATTCTTCTGCAGCTGTACAAAGAATTGTGTATGTGCATGCATTTACACCTACATACCCCCCCCCCTTTCACTTTCTTTCTCTTCTCCCACTGGGAAACTATTCTGACTTGCCATACCGCTCATGATTCAGGAGAAGCATGTATAAACCCTCTCTATGCTACTTCCAAGAGGATGCAAGTTGTTACAGAGGGCCCTTATTTAATCTCTGTTCTATGGAAGGTGATCCTCATATTTGCATACTGCTACAGCTCTTCATTCCTCACTTTGAGCATGTGCATGTATGATGTCACATCAGGCATGGGACTGCCATCTAGTGAGTAATATGCTGCACCTCACTAAGGGGCAGCAGTGTGTTCACCCTCTTTCCTTTGCTTGTCAGGATCTGCTAGTAGGCAGAATATTTGTTCTGAAGTAATACATTGCCACACCCCTCCAAATGCAGGTGTGTGCTGTAAAAGTACAGTTGTGCCCTACATTTTGGGACAAGTGAGTGAAAGAAAGCAATTATTAAAAGGCATTGAAAAGTTCCTTATCAATTGTCATAACTCTGGAATGGTCAGAAATGTCTTGACTCAAGAAGTGTTATTTTCTCATTGGAAGAAAAATGAGTGGACACAGGACATAGGATCGATAACATAGACAAGTCTATTTATTTGAAACATACTCAGTTCCTTCAGAATATGGCTTTGAGGAAAAATGCTAACTTGAAAAAGAAGAGCTCATCTGTGAATTACTTATTTAAAAGCCGTTGCAATTCTTTGTTAGGACAACTCTTGTCATGTCAGCCAGCTATAACCCAGTCTATTTGATTGCAACTGCTTGAGAGTCCCACTGTCAATGAAATATACCTACTCCCCTGCCAAACCATTAAAACTTCTGTCTTGTTCAGGGGTGAACTGATTGTTCAGATGCCAAGATTTTGTGCTAAAAGAACAGTCCACAGGAGAGATGCTTTCTCTCCCGCACAGATCTCATTCCCCCCACCCCAAAATTTCCCCAGACACAGAACCAGCTTTATCCAACAATGACAATTCCACCTAAAAAGTCCAACAACTCCTACAGTCAACACAGATTCTGCTGTATTCTCTTCCATTTGATGTAGATTCTTATACTGAGCCCATTAACATGGTAAAGTCTACAATACAGTTGTAAACAAAAATATAACTGTATTTTCTGATATCTTTTGTAACTGGATTCCGCAAGATTTTTTAGTCTTCTGAAGTATAGATGGAGCTTCAGGAAAATTCATCTCTACCTCAGATAAAACCAAAGGGGTGGGGTGCCCATCTATGAGTGAAATATTAGATCAATATCTGCCAGTAGCAGTACACCTTGCATAGCCCTCCACTTTCCCCATTCTGCTCAAGTTCCACTCCCCTGGGGCTAGAGATTCCCATAAAAGCTTTACCATTCCATTGTGTTTTCTATCATAGAATCATAGGGTTGGAAGGGACCCCACGAGGTCATCTAGTCCAACCCCCTGCCAAAAAAAGCAGGACCACTCCCATTAGATCATCCCAGTCAGTGTTTTGTCCAGCTGGGACTTGAACACCTCCAGAGATGGAGATTCCACCACCTCCCTAGGCAACTTATTCCAATGCTTCACCACTCGCCTAGTAAGGAAGTTTTTCCTAATATCCAGCTTGGACCGCCCCAGCTGTAACTTGAAGCCGTTGCTTCTCGTTCTGCCCTCTGTTACTACCAAGAACAGTCGAGCTCCCTCCTCCTTGGAGCAACCCTTCAAGTAGTTGAAGGTTGCTATCAAATCCCCCCTCAGTCTTCTCTTCTGCAGGCTAAATAAGCCTAGTTCCTTCAGTCTTTCTTCATAGGGCTTGTGCTCCAGCCCTTTGATCATTTTGGTTGCCCTCCTCTGGACTCTCTCTAATTTGTCCATGTCCTTTTTGTAGTGGGGAGCCCAAAACTGGACACAGTATTCCAGATGTGGCCTCACTAGTGCAGAATAGAGGGGAATGATCACATCCCTCGATCTGCTGGTAACACTTCTTCTGATGCAGCCCAGTATGCCATTGGCCTTTTTGGCAGCAAGAGCACACTGCTGACTCATATCCAGCTTCCCATCCACCATGACTCCCAGGTCCTTTTCTCCAGTGCTGCTATTTAGCTGATCACTCCCCAGCCTGTAGCAGTACATGGGTTTTTTTTTCGTCCCAAGTGCAGGATTTTACACTTATCCTTGTTCTTTGTTTTCAGTAAGTCCCCTCTCTCTACCCTCAAACATCCTGGATGCTCCCAACCCCAGGGTTCTACCCCTAAACGTTTTCTAACTTTTTTCCATGGGATCCAGTTGAAAAAAAGTCATTTATGTCCTCAGCCTAACAATTACATCATGGAGCAAAGTTCTCTAGACTTTTGGTGGCAGGAGCCAGGGCTGCCACAACCCAATACTGGGTCCCAACCCTAAGTTTGAAAACCACTGCTCTACCCTACCTTCAGGCCAGCAGGCAATCTTACAAACAGCTTCTTCCTGTCCCACTTGACTATAACTCTCCCCCTCTGTTTTCCTGCCCTGGCCTATATAGCTCTCTGTCCAGGTCACCAGCTGTCTCAATTCACTTCATGAAGTTTGGCTCTGACTTTTCTTAATCAGTCACACAGCTGCTCCAATCCCTTAGACCAGGGCTGACAGAGCAACAGAGGGTTTTATCTCCTCTGCTCTGTCCCACTGCTGCATTTAGGACACACTTTTTTAGCTCTGTGAATCCTACCACTAGTCTATCATGTATCTTCCCCATCCACAGTTTTGATATGATTTGCATGTAATAAAATCCTGAACTTTCTTCTTTCTATTTTGTGAAATTAACTTGCTAAGGGGTCATAGCAGACAAAAGAATGAGCCATAGCTCCTCAACAGCTTCCATTGTGCCCCCTCTCATGGAACGGGTTACTCATTGTGAGACATCTGACCGCTTACCCTGGCCTGTGGGAAAGGGAAACAGAGGCACAAGCTCCTTCACCTCTCTAGTGCCTACCCACTCACATGCTTGTGCTTGGTGGAGAGGTGGGATGGATGGTGGGAAGCAGCCCTTGGTCTCCTGTCTGCAGCTAGAGCCATAATCAGAGCAAGGACAAGCCCTGAATTAAGGAAGGTGCCTTCTTTTCTCTTGCACTGCTGAATAAAAGTTGAGACAATCCAGTTGTACAGCTAACTCATCCAGTCAGGACTCCAGGGCAACACTTTCTGAATGCTGAACAAAATGTTTGGAAGCTGAGAAAAGCTAATTATTGATTGTTGTTTAGATAGACTTCCCCAAGAATTGTACCCACTGTGAAAGTTCAATTCAATAGAATAATCTTGTTAATTTCAAAGCAGGAAAGTTGTTCCTTTAAGAAACAGAGTTATCAGTTAAGTCAACTCTGTCCTTACTAAATAAGCGAAATCCCAGGAAAGACACTTTCTATTTTGAAACTGAAAGGCTTGAATTTTGAATTGAATTTCCAAGAAAGAAACAATCCTTTAGACAATGCTATACTTAAACTGTAAGCAGAAAAAACAATGAATATATTTCAAAGAGGGGAGAGAGAGATGAGTTGGTACAATCTAGTAACCAAGTTCCAAAAGAGGAGGATAATTTTCCTGGATTCTCTTATAATTATACCAGCATAGTGTTCTATGAACTATTTATATATAAAATGGGAGGTCTGAAAATTTTCAGAACTCAGTAACTAAAATTAAGTTCCTAAGTAGAGCCCTGCAAATCCGTGGATATCTCTGGATATCTGCATTATGTCCGCATCTGCGGATACAACACGGATATCCACAGACCATTTCCTGTGGATGCAGATCAGATATGGATCTACATATTTTTATACGCACAGAGCTAAAGCCCTGCAAATATGTGGATATCAGTGGATATTCGTATTATATCCGCATCCGCGGATACAACACGGACATCCGCGTACCATTTCTTGCAGATGCGGGTCAGATATGGATCTGCATATTTGTATCCATGCAGCGCTCTATTTCTAAGTTCGTAGCTAGCATGCTAAATAAAAGTATCCTTATTTGCAGAAGTATGAAGTAAAACAGAGCAAACAGACCTCTTCCCCCCCCCCCAATTTACTGGCAATTGTGAAAAAAAAATCATTTGGGTCAAACTAAAACCTAAATTTTATTGTTTTTTCCTGGTAAATCAAGACATGGGGGGGAGGGGGGGAATTCTGGTTGAACAAAAGTGACGTTTCATTTTTATTTTTGACATTTTAAAATCTTTTATTTCTTAAAATAAGATTAAATGATTTTTAATAAAAGTTATTTTGAAAAATTAAAACATTTTATTTCAAATATATCAAACTGAAACATGTCAGCTTTAATTTTTAATTTTTTAAAAACTGAATCAATGTCGTGAATTTGCAAAATGTTTCACTGTTGCCACATTTACATTTTTTGGCTGAAATATCTTGTGGTTAAAAGAAAAAAAAAAAAGGTTACCCAGCTTTAGTTGTTAGCCCCTTGAAGTGCCAACTGATATAAATGGGATCTGTGGCCCCTGTGAAAATTAGTCCAATTTTAGTTAGGAATCTAAATATGGATTAGGATGCTAATACTGGCACTTAGGTTTTTGGTATCTATCTCTCAAGTAAGATTCATTTAGATTCTTTTTCTTGAAATAAATTTCAAGGGGAAGCATATGTTTAAGACAAATCCATAAACTTTTTGTTTAAAAATCATTTGATGTTTCCTAAGTTATACTGAATTTTAGAGTCAGGACTATCATTACCTGAAGCATTAAATGCACATTTGGAAGGGACTACCAGATGGTATATAAGCTAGATACAAAACGCAAGTTTTGCTAACCCTTGTGACCACTGTTTATTCAGTTTGCAAGTAACTAATCATTATTCTACTGCAAAATAAAGCAGTAGTATTCTATCAGTGGAAATACATATTAACTTTTGCAGTTAGTGCTCTTCATTTTTTATTAGATGTAGAAAGTCACCAGTCAAGATCAGTTTTTCTCTACAGTGGTGTACTGTGGCTTTTCTTCCCCCAGCATAATTTCAGCATTATTTTTTTAAAAAGTACATGCCTCAGGGCTTTTCTACATCAACAATGAAACTGTGGCAATCTGGGGTGTGAATCTATCCTGCACTACAAACAAGGAATCTTGGTGTTCCTGTCTGTGTGCATTGTACTGATGATGTACGTTAACAGTTTGTTAATGTGCATTGAGCTAGTCCCATTTCAAGAGGACTCTACCAAAGCATTCTTCATTTGAAATTCTTAAAGAAAATAAAGTTTCAGTACTTGAAATATTATACCGTTTCCTTATTCATTCAATGGCATATACAATTATCTCAGACTTTCATGGGAAACACTCCCACAGTGTTCTTTTCCCCTCATTCTTTGGGAAAGCAACAAGATCTTTGATCCTGAAGAACCTTCTGAACTTCTCTTTTCCCTGTCCATGCCATCCTTGAAACAAAGTCCTGGTTGAAGGTTGTGTGACACTGATTAAGAGGGCCCTGCAGTGACAGGTTTGTCCTGTTCCACTGGTTTCCTTGGGGTAGATTATTCTACTATGAGGGGATATTCACACAGGATTGTTGCAAAGGAATAAAGATCTTTGGTGTCAAAGGAATAGTTGACTTCTCATCATCAGTTTCTGGGGTACCTTTGAAGTTCCGAATAGTGGGGAATATTGCTCCAATGGGATCCTTAGAAGCCAAAATTAGCCAAGGCACTGAAAGTTTTGGTACCAGAAAGCACACTTAAAGCACTGGGCTCATCAGGCATTGCTACCAGAAAGCTTGATCTATATAGCATCAACTCTCCAAATTCAGACCCCCTCCCTGCTTTGCTTGGCTTTGACGCTGAAGATGGCCTGTTCTATCCCTTCCAACAGCTAGAAGGCTAATCTGATGATGATGGATCATGGGATCTGAGTCATCAGGCCTCTTCTCTGAGGAACAAAGGACAAGGAATGACATCTAACATTCTTTATAACATCTAACATACTTTGGGGCATTCAGTGAATAATTAATAAAGAACAACAACTTGAATTGACATTATAATATACAAACCAATTTTAAAAGTATAATTATGATGCAGGAAATATTTGCTATAAAAGGTCACAGTAATAACTAGCTCTTATATAGGACTTTTCATCAGTAATACTTTACAAAGGAAGTATTATTATCCCCTTTTTATAGATGGGGAATCTGAGGCCCAGGGAATGAACTACCTTGCCCAAAATAGTCTTAACTTAACATTAAATTAGTACTCATTAATTTATGAGGCATTGCCTGAGAGGCACTATCTTTGAATGTAAACAGTTACTCTGTTTATGAGCAACAAGTTCCAGAAGGATAGTCATGTTAGTCCATGTGCAGCATAAGCAATGAGAGTCCTGTGGCACCTTAAAGACTAACAAATTTCTTTGGGTGTAAGTTTTGCATGCATCTGATGAAGTGGGTTGGAACCTCGAAAGCTTATTCCCAAATAAATTTGTTAGTCTTTAAGGTAACACAGCACTCTTGTTGTTTCAGTCCATGAGTGGCTACAGAGAAGGAAGCAGTAAGGGGACATGATGGGTGATTTTCTAATGAAACATTCACAATGGAGTTTGCATTCTTGGCCCAAAACACACATTAAGCAATAACTAAATGAAACTTGTGGTATATAATACAGAAATAATAATGTGATATAGAAGAAGAATCTGTTAAAAGGTTATTAGAAGTTGACATATATGTAATTATAAATTTCTTTTCACCCAAAAAAGAGAGGAAGTAAGGGAGCAAGTTTGTGGCTGTAGGCTGAATATGTAGTTGGAAGACTCCATTAGGCCCAAAGCAATATTCATTTATTCTACTTCTGCTTGTGGTTTCTGAAGCCTGAAAAGCATGGTGACAATTTTTCTTTTCTTTGTACTTTGTTTACTAGAATTTCCTCAGAAACAGTAAGATTGACCCTAGAGATGCTGTTAAAGGGAATCTAGAAATATCTCTACCAGAATTTTTTTTCCAGTACCAATAACTTTCAGCAAATATAAGAGAAAAAGAAACTGACATTCTAACTTCATATGTTCTCCTTGCAACTGGGCTCGAATTAAGCTAGTGGACCTAGCTGGGAGAGATTCAGTCATTCAGAATAACATATGCCTAGCTTCCAAATCATCCATATTCATAGGTCAAGACACCTGTGGCTGATATTAGGCCCCAGTTAAAAATAATATGTATTTTAAAAGATATTTAAACAACATTCAAAATCAATATAATAAACCATTTTAGTTTAATATCCAGGTATGTGGTACATGAATTCCCTATTAGCACCAATGCTAGCTGCTATAAACTTACAGCTATGTCCCCAAACTCTGTCAGCTGCTTTTATGTCAGTCATATACAACAGTTTTCTATGAAAGAATTGTCCAGTTGATGTCTGGGGGTATTAATTAATAATTAATTATATTAACTATATTTGGATTTCAATAAGGCAATAGGTAGTATATCATACACCAAGTTTGAACAAAATTGGTAAAAGTGCAATAGTATGAACTAACACCTAGATAGAAACCATACACAAGAAATGATCATTAACTGAATGACCACTAGGTAAGGAATTGTTTAAAATGATGTTCTTCAGGAACAAGAATCAAGACTAAATTTCAAATACCAACTAGTTGGAAGACTTCAAATAACTATTTCAAATATTTCAAAGATTAACTATTTATGCAGAAATAATTCCCATTGATATAAATGAGTTTCGTCTGAGTCAAAAAATTTTTAAGGCCAGCAATGACTTAATTTATTATTGTTTCAAAACTGTGAAGAATAACATATGCATACTGCTATAGATTGAGACTCCAGAAAGTAGGGTTTTGTAACGTATTATGTAATGAAATTAAATTAAAATTAGTTCAAAGTAACTCATGTGGAAGAAAACATGTTAGACACCAGAGAACAAGTGGGGTAGACAGGCAAATTTACAATTTTTCTGAGTAACTTTTGATGTAACAAATAGGATGTCTCAACCTTTTATTCCTTTCAGGTCCTACTGTTTCGAATCATAGACTGGTCCAGCCAGTTTGTGACTTGGCCATCAGTGTCCACCATGAGGTTTTCACATGGAGGGTAGAAGGAAAAGCCACTGCTGTCCCTTATGACTACACAGTTGCTCTTTGCCATTACTGAAATCACAAGGAGTAGCATGAAGTGATAGATCCACACTTCCTTCAACAATGAGCCTAATTATTCTTTACTTATGTAAAGGACTTCACTTTCTAAGATCTAAAACTGGCAACTGTCTAGAACAGATCAAAAGACATACACTACAAGAGGGGGACACCATCATTGGAAGTATTCAAATGAAGTCTAATAAGAAATCAGATGAAATAATACAGGAAAACATTCTGCACAGGACTTGGAATCAAGCTGAATAACTATATACATCTCTTCAACTATAATCTAAGAGTAAAAGATTGAAGAAGAATATATCTATTAAAACATCTACAGTTTAGTAACATCTCCAAAGTCTACACCTTGTAGGACAGATTTTCAACTATGCTTGAGCTCTTGCTCTAAGTTGTGCCCAACTAGCTATGGTCCCAAGGCGCAGTTCTGAGAGCAAAGGACAGTTGCCTTGCAACACTTCTAAGGCCACAGACCTCTTTCTCTGGTAATGCCTCCACACTGTCTGCCAGGTGTGTGACAAAGAGTTTCTATGTCAGCTCTGAGTCACCCAAGAGTCCTCTTGTATTAGAGAAAAAGAGAGAGAGAGAGAGAGAGAGAGAGCGAGCCAGAAGCACTGTGTCTAGTGCAAAATTTGAGGCCTGACTAAAGGCCGTAAACCAAAGTCAGTCCAGGTATTAAAGCAACTGCTTACAAGTTCACTATCCAGTATATGAACTTAGCAATGTTTTTGCTAGTATACTAGGTGGTAAATATTTACATAAATATTTCCAGATAGTACAAATACATCCCAACCTAATACAAGACAAGATGGCTTGACAAAATAATGGATAAGAATGTTTTGTTCAAGATATCAGGAACAACGGGAGGTAACAAACAGGTGAAATAAAACACATATGGTGGTGTGTAAACTGCATTACAGTTTATCTCAGCCTATAAACATCAGGGTACTTTGCCTTAATACTTTGTGTAGACTAGGTGACAGCAAAATCTTTTGCTGCTGACTTAGTCATTCCTCGCCATGGGTACCAGGACTATACCTCCAAGGCAATAAACCTGGCCATGTTGTTTTGAAACCAAATTATGCCTTTGGCTTTTCTTTCTGAGTAACATTGAGGTCTGCTGAATTAACACGCTGCTCTATGTACTAATAATGATGGCACTCCAAGGAGAGAAGCACCAAGGCAATGAATGACATTCCAACCTCCAACACTTAACCACACTGGGGAATACCATCAAGGTCTGCTATGTTAGCTATCTGCACAGAGATGAACAGGACAGTGAAAGAACACACACACAGAGACCAACTGACAACACCTCTTATGCCAGGAAGATCCCCAAATAACCACATGAACTTGATCTCCAGTTACTTTGCGCTGGTTGAATGGGCCAAATGAGTCAGATTATAGTGGATCTGGCTCAATAACTGCAAATAGCTTCATTGTTGTTAACTTGTTTGCTTTTTTTCTCAGATCTTTTTGCCTATCCTAAGTGCATTACATAGTGGAGCATGGTTTTTGAGTATTTCTGAGAGATGCTGGAATAAATTTTTGGTCCAGTGCTGTAGGTGCAGGAGCTATGAGTAAAGAAAATTAATTTTTGTTCTAAAAATGTTGTGCTGGGAGGTAGGCATTGTTTACAGTCATCTGAACAAACTCCTTTCAGATTTTAATTTTTTAAAGGAACCCAGTGGTACCTGATGATATTCAAACAAAGAGGACATGAAGTTCCCAGGAGGAATGATAGAACATGGAACATTCCACAAATATTGTATTTATAAACAGATGGAAAGACCAACAGAACCCCTTGATTTCATTTGTGTCTAAAGGGAATTAATATACATCTATTAAATGCAAGACAAAATAGACTCCTAATATTGAGATTGTTTTCATGTAATAGCATGATCAGTTACTAACACCACCACAGAGAAATGTTGGCCCTTACAATGGTCTGCAACATGGCAGAATGTCTTTTTAAACTACATGATACAGAATAAGGTATACTGCAAAGAGGTAAAGTAAGCCAATATAAGCAATAAAAAACAATGTCGAGTTAGATATGCATCAATCCATGTGTTACTTGCTGGTCATTTGCAATGTACAGTACATGTTGTATGAATGACTGCCTTGTCCTAGATGTTTGACAGCATACTACCATATGTGTTGTAAAACTTAATAGACGTTGTGTAAATATCATACTCGTACTTTAAAATGAGCTGTTTCCTAACAAGAGAACTTAAATTACTTTGTCAATTTATCCCTTTTGCTGAAGGTAAGAAAGAAAAGATGTTAAAATACTAAGAAGATCATCTAGATCAACATCCTTGAGAAAAATGTGGAAAAAAATAAATCAAAATGAGGCCAGAGATAGGCAACATGTTTTTTTCTCTCAAAGATAAACACAGTGAAAAACTTTTAATATCTCTTCTGGTGTTTGTTTTTCACATCTAATTCTTTCAGCCTCAATTATATTAGCTTTGCCAATCAGTTTTACAAATATTTTGTCACCTGCCATTAAAAACTTCTAGTATTTCTCATTTTATCAATGTGACAAGTGCCTCTAATACTTATAAATATTGAAGACCATTTTCTGCATAATTACCTTGTGAAGTCTGTCATCTCCATCATAATCACACACATCCTCTTAGCCAAAATAATGATGTCATTGCTGGTATCATCCCATATTTCAATCTCGGCATCAAGCTCTCTTTTGACTTTCTTGAAGTCAGCCACTTGCTCAGCTATCTTTTCTTTTTCTGCCTTTGGCAGCTGAGTCATTTTAGCCTGAAACACAAGATAATTTTATTTGCAAAATATCTGTCTCTTCTCTCTTACTGACATAATCACTGGACGTTCCTAAATATAGATTTTAAATACACATAGGTCTGAAGCATCATCTCCAATCCCCTTTGAATTTCACAACTGCGCTTTATCTCTATAACAATATGAAATAAAGTTCTGAAATCAAATACCCCTGAATTTGAGAAGACTGAGGTCAATTTCATGCCCTGAAGTTCAAGTCCACCTCTAATTCTCACCTTCTAACCAACAGTTACCTCCTCTTACTTTTTTTAATGGTATTCATCAGTTGTCTTGGAACTTTTCTGCATGTTTCTAACAATGGGAAGTCAACCAACATTCTATGGTCAGTTCTCATCCCCCTTAAGAAAGTCATGATGAGAAGCATATTAGAATCTCCTATCACTTCAAACAAGACTCCAAGGGCATGCTATATCAAAAAGGACTAAGAATAAAATATTGATTATTATATCCTATGAGCATAATAGTAAAAAAAAACCAATCAAACCCACATATTCAGAACACTGATGATGCAGCTATCTTCTTGAATATGAAAGTGATCTGGGTGAATGCAGAAAAAAATACTTAATTATTGTAAATAAAGCCCGCTGTACTGCTTTGCTATAATTTGTGGCCCCTTTTACTGATTTTTTTGTGAACTTTAATGCAAGTGATTTTTTTCTTCATCAGAATATTCAGACATAAAAGTATCCCAAATAGAAATATATATTTATGACTTTATTCCCATCAGACACTCCCTTCTAGCTATTTGGAAAGCTCTTTCTGGAGTCAAAAATGGACAGCATCCTGTAAAACAGACCATCCAACTGAGTAAGAGGAAGCTTGGCTACCCAAAATTCCCCCCCCCCTTTTTGTTTCAACCACCTCAATTTCTCCTCACTGAGTGAGAATGTTTACACATGGTACTATATATATGTACTGTGCCCTCAATTCAAGAAATGGCAAGACAGATCAGAAATACCTGACAAAATTAACTAGCTTTTGTCCTGTAGGTTTTATTTAAATAATTTGTTGTTTAACAATGTGGGAACATCCTTTTATGCAAAGCATGATCTAGGAACTGAAATCTAACGCTCTGCCAGTAGTATGAAAAGCAGAAATCAGAGCACTGCCATCCTCATCATGCATTGCAACATAACCTAATCAGAAATCACAAACCACATTACAGGATTCCCTCATAAATTTAGAGTAGCATCAGAAAAGTATGCTTATTATTACAGATAGGAGAGGTCATAGCCTCCAGTTGCTTCAGGCACTAATTTCTCCTCAGTCTCAGTCCCAATGTGATCTTGTAACTCAGGCAAACATGCTGGCCTTTTCTACAGCAAAATACAAAGGCTTAAGGGAATACAAAGCACTTTTCCTCATGAAGTCAAGAAAATGAAGGATGTAGAAATTAATCAGGAGACTCTTTCCTCCACCCCTTTATCCATGCGTACAAAGATACAGATGAAAACAGCTGTAACATGATCAAGTCCAATTAAAAAAATGAGGAAAGAGAAATAATTCTGACACAATAAATACTCTCTCAACCATACTCTTTGGGTCCTACCACTGGATGAATCCACTTGGGGCTGAAAGACAATTAGGAAAAGACCAAAATCCTTCAGGCTGTCCTAAAGGAACAGCCTCCACACTCTGAGCTGCCGCATCCTGATCCAAGAGAAGTATAGCCTCTGGCTGTTACTGCCTGGTCTTTGGATCAGGCCCCTGCCAAGCTAATAAGCTTACTCTTCCACTTGTGTATACCTCTACCTGCCTCAGGAGGTAAGAACCAACAGAGTCCATAAACCAAGCAAAGCCAAAAGTCTTATGCTCGTGTCTATGCATACATCTGAGGAAGCACACAGCACTTTTGGGGGACAGTTCAGGTATGTCTACACTTACAATTTAATTTGAATTAATGAGGATTAATTTGAATTAAATTAAAGCATGGCTACACTGGCTTTCATTAATTTGAACTAGGGAATTCCTTAAGTTCAAATTAATGAAAACTTACTTTAAAGTTATAAAACCTCGCTTAACTTCGACATAAGGGTTAATTTTCAAACTTAGTTAGAACTTACTAGTTTTAATTAACCCAGTGTATCCATGTTAATTCAAACTAACCATTAGTTCAAATTAAGGCTTTTTGACCTTCTTGCTCCCAGGGTGCCTTCCTCTTTCTATATATTGGGTGGGGGCATGGCCCTTCTTGGGGCCCATCTTGCCATATCTCCCATGTTGCCCCTCTCCTAATGTGAATTAGCAAGGCCATGTCCTTGGATATGCTAGTTTGAACTGGTTTTCTTAGGGGGGGCCATGTTAGTTTGAATTAATTTAATTCAAACTAATCATTGTTAATTCAAACTAACCTTCTAAGTGTAGACATAGCTTTCTAGATCTCTGTTAAAATTTTCTTTGTTGTACCATGCATATAGCTCACATCTGTCTTTAACAGGAAGATCAGCAAATGAATTGACTAACCTTAAAGTCTTCTTTGCTGATGAGCCTCAGGGCAACTATCATAGGCCCTCAGATCACTGCAAAATTCATGTATGTAATACTCTATGAGAGATGGGGCACATACCATGGTTCCCTGTATTATCTCTGTGTCTAGAGAGCTTATGCATTGAGACACTCAAATAAAATGCACAAAAAGAGCTGCCTGCATGTCTTTGCGAATAAGATTGTTTAAATACACACAATGCAATTACTAAGTGTGAATGTGACAAAAGAAAAGCTGAATAAAAAGTCCACTAGAGAATATGATTTACATGTCATTCTTCCAAAATCATGGAGTCCAGTCTTTTTAAAAAAAGGTATACGTAAATGCAGAAAAATACAATGATCTTTCTTATTGAAAATGGTAAAGGAAAAGGTTTAAGTGTCATAACATTCTCTATATTTGTTTTCCACCTACCATCTCTCTTTCCCTGAAAGGTTTTCCAACGTGCATCTTAAGAGCTGAGAGCCAATCATTTGTTTAGGAACTTATCCTGTTTACAAAAAAAATATTTCATCCAGCAGTAGGGGAAAAAAAAGACACTAGCACATGACTTCAATGATTAAACAAACATCTTGAGTAGCAAATCACAAATGTCACATACTCAAAGGAACAATCTGGGGGCTCTGGGTGTGCAAAGGGATAACTATCATATACTTGATTACAAGACAGAGGTCAGAGAGAGCAGATCTAAAACAATCCATTTAGGGTTGCCTGTTTTGATGGCACATATTCTTGGAGGTTTTATCACCTGACAATCTTTATTTAAAGATTAATTTCTTGAGACTGCAGGGCAGTCCTGAATCCATTGGCTAAAGGTATTCCACACAAAGCTTTTGACCAGGTACAAACTGAAAATAAATATATACAAAACACAGGTGTGACAATTTGGAAACTGAAAAAAGGGCTAAATGTTGTCAGAGACCCAGTATCAGTTCTAGTCCAGCAGGGATCTTTTTGCAGGGTAGGCCACTGAATCTGAACACAAGGATCTAAATAGATTTCTCTCTCTCTCACACACACACACACACACACACACACACTGCTAGCTTGAATCTGTAAAGGTTTCTTTTGTTCTTAAAGGGATATTAATGGGTATGTCCACACACAGCTTTTAAATTGAAATAATCCTTGTTATTTTGATTTTAAAAAGTGTAGTTCCACAGGAAGTTTTCTTGTTTCAAAATGACGAGCTCCATCATTTTGAAACAAAGAAAGTTAGATCAATTCAATAAAACCTAGTTTCAAATCAAAACAATGCTTTGATCACAACTGTTATATCGAAATAACACCAAGCGGATGTGTTACTTTGATTTAATGGTTGTTTTGATTTAACAGTTTTGCCCTTCTCCTTCCCAAGGTGCTGTCCTCTTTCTATATATTGGGTGGGAGCATGGCCCTTCTAGTGGGCCATCTTGCCACACCTCCCATGGTGTCCCTCTCCTAAATCAAACTAGCAAGTCCTGTCCCCGGGCATTCTAGTCCGATTTGACTTTCTAGTGTGGAACTGTTAAATCAATTTAGCTGAAATCAATTTAATGATTTTTATGGCGATTTTATTAAATTGATTTAAGTTAAATCAATTGAACTGTCTGTGTGTGGAGATAGCCAATGTGCAACTTGCCACCACACCTGAAAATATATCATATCTTCCCTTTAGAGAATACTCTGGAAAGTATATTCTTAGACCGCTTGAAATGCCCAACATAACTGCTATTCACACATACCGTGAGAGAGAGACTGCACTCCTGTCATTTTTTCATTATTATATGCTGCTGTCAGTTGAAATGCTTTTAATGGCTATTCATCATTAACAGCAAGATTGTCAGTTAGATGTCTGCCTCAAGTAACATGCAACATGGACTTGAACTGTCCAAAGAGCAGAGCAGGGAACTGACTATAACTCAGAGTCACAATGTGGCCCCTGGTTCCCCCTTGCTTTGCAGTAAGTTTCTTACTATGAATCTGTACCAGAAGTATGTTACTTCCCCTGCCCTGCTGACTCAGCTATGTAGGCTAGACCATTAGGAAGAGGTAAAGCCTAGGCAGGCCAACTGACAGGAAGTCTGGGCTCAGCACAGCCTATTCTACCTGTGGCCCCCACTCATAATTCTCCCCAGCTCCACCCCAGACTCTCCCTACCCTACTCAATCCCCTCATCCCCACGTCCCTCTTCCATGGGTCAGTCCCCCTCCTCTTTTCCACAATCCCCCTTTCCCCAGGCAATGAACAAGAGCTAGGGGGTTGCTTTGGTGTGGGTATGGAGATGGATGTGGCAAGGGGGCGAGTGGGGGAAAGGAATATATGTAGCAAGTGAACAGGGTTGAGCAAGGAGGAAGGACACAGCTGCAAGCAGACCAAAGAGAAAGGGGCTGTGGAAGAGAGAAGGGGGACAACCAGGTAGGTGGGCTGGTGGGGAGGGATGTGGTGGCAAGTGGGCCAACCAAGATGAAGCCTGAGGTGTGGTGGACTGTCAGCAGAGCCATGGGCAGAAGAGGGAGTGAGAGAAGAGGCAGTGTGGTACTCTTCTCCCTTGAGGCAGGATGGGGAGGGGAGGCTTTCATCCTGCTGCCCAGTATCTGGTTAAATTTGCCACATTAATCTGCCCCCCCTCCCAGTCAGCAGGCCTAAACCAGGGATATACCCACTTCCCATCTCTAGAAAGACAGGAAATAGTGGCACTGTGCTAATATTTCTCTTTTCCCTTGGATTTCAAGTCAGTGGAAACATTTCAAATATGTCCAGTGTAACCTGCAAATTAACATCTATGCAATTAAAAAAAACCCAATAAAATGTAAGAGGAAAAGTTACCTACCTCATGGAGATTCATAAAACTTCTTAAAATATGCTTCTATTCATATTAATCAAAATATTTTAAAATTAAAAAGCCATTAATCTGATAAATTATTAATATTTGCTGCAAGATCCGAATTTTGTAGTACAAGAAAAATCCATAAACTCTTACGGATTGCATCACCAAGAGATTTTTTTTCCTTATCTGAAAACACTGCATTTCATTTCCCTCAGAAAACTTAGGAAAGCTCACATCAACTAAATATGAATTATTTTAACTAGTGCTGTCAGGTTGAAGGCAACACAAATGCAGACATGGTTCAGTTACCAGTCAGATGAAAAGAAATCTACAGCTATGTTGAGTAAATTATTTAAAACAGTGCAGATTAGTTTAGTGGGAACAGAAAACAGGCTTTCTCCAATCTTGAATTCTGGTTATTCTGTCCACCTTTAGCCAAATAAATTGAGTTCAGTACAAAATAGACTCCATGCTTGGGGACATTTAGAGAGTACTTTGGTGCTAAGGCTAATGACTCGGACACTTAACAACCCTAACTGGTAATAGATATGGAAGGCAGTGACTATTGGTCTCTCTCTCTACCATAGAGTCTTGCTTCACATAAATCATACAAAGAAGTCAGACAATGGAGCTCTTGATCTCCTGGGGATTCTCCCTGATGTCTACTCCACAGAGTCAGAAACAACAAGTCAAAATAAAACTTTCTGTACTGTCAGCTGAGCCAGTATTTTAAAAGATAAATGAACTCAAAGCGCTATAGAAATAATTTTTATAATTCTATATTCAGAGCAGAAATTTGATATCTTCTGGTACTGTCATCATGCTCTTATTTAAATTGCTTTGGTTTCCAAAACATTTTTATGTGTTTATGGACTCAGAGGAACAAGCCATGTCTACACTATCAGCCAAAATGGTAAATTACTCCAGTCGTGAGATATAGTGTATAAGTTTTATCAGGTATAACAGTCACTCCAAGATAAGGGAAAGACAGTTGTTTTGAGTTCTCCCTTCCCTTTAGGATTAACACAACTCAAAGTCTAATTTTAGAAGTAAAAAATATGTTTTCTGCAGGCTGGGTGACCTTGCTGTGAATGATTTTGGTATTTAATCAGCTGTACACAGTGAAGGGCTAAATAGTCCCATGTACATGGAGAGAGAAGATCATCATCAAAATGCTGTATTGGAATCTTGCATGCCAAACCCATTACAAAATCATTTCTTTTACATGATTTATGGTTAAGAATTTTGCACAGGATTTAGAGACCCAGAGTTATTTAAAAATTTACCCCTAAGTTTTCTTATCACAACCAGTCAAAAACTAAAATCAGTGAGCTGGATACTCTGGTGCATTCAAACCATCTCACATGGCTCTACTGCAGCAAAGCAACTCAAAGCACATAACAATTTAGCTATTAAAAAGGTAGAGGAGACACTATGCCCCTTCTCCTGCCTATGACCCGTAAGAGAGACATAGTTAGCCTGGACCCTGGCTGCCTTATGGGTCACTCAGAACCACTGGAAGTCAGCATAACTGGAGTAGCCTTCAGGTGAATGGGACTAATGCTAGGATGTCCGCAGGCATCTGGAAACACAGAACAAGCTTAATGTCAATTTTGTATCTACTTCCTAAAATGTTCTGAGCACTTCTTCAAGCATTGTAGAGTATCAAACTCAATATCATTATTTGTTGAAAAAACAAGTGGTTCATAGATTGATAATATACAAATAATTAAAGGAAAAAAACATCATTTTTGAGATGTTGCTGGAAAGCAAGCAGCAGGAAAGGCACGCTATACAAATACCCTGAAATATAAGAATCCCCACAGACCTTTGGCCTCCATAGTTCTGAGCTGAGGGCTCACTTTCATCCCACTACTAAATGCTTGCATCTCTCAAATGTG
Source organism: Podocnemis expansa (assembly GCA_007922195.1). NCBI lineage: Eukaryota > Metazoa > Chordata > Testudines > Podocnemididae > Podocnemis > Podocnemis expansa. The sequence goes on along the minus strand of ML681981.1, from coordinate 26,452,444 downwards.
ACACAGCACTTGCATGACCACTTACATTAAAGTAACAGATACATTTTCTAATATAGTGACTGTTAATATAAGACTGTGGTTACACTCCAATTACAATATAATTACACTGTGGTTATTCTTGTTTATAACAAATTACCACTAATTCATACAACTACAAGGTTAAGAAGGTGACTGAATTACTTATATTACTCTTTGGTTTTATATGTTATGCATGCATTTTTGGAATTCACATATATTAAGCAGATTTTATTTACATTGCAATTACTCTGTCACATAGTTAATTTTCCCAGTTATATGAATTACCAGCAATTATAGGTTTCACAAAGCATAACTATGGTGTAATTACAGGCACTGGATTAGAAATTGTAACATACATTTTTGTGCAGTATTATTCCTGTTTGTTTTAAACTATAAAAAAGCATGAATCTAACCAAATACACAGGCAGACCAAAATCACAATAAGCTCTTTGCAAGCTGAGGAAGCAGCTATTTGCTTGTAACTGGGTGAATTATTCTAGCTGAGAGTAATGCAAGTAATGAAATGGAAAGAAAGAAAAACAAGGAGTGGAGGGGGAGAAAGGATCAAAAGGAAACTAGAGTATTGTCTATTTTATATAGCAAATATGGAACTATTGTGTCTCCCATCCTCTATCTGCTGATGAAGCACTACCAGCTAGAGATCAGATCTTGTCGAGGATGATTACTGGTGTCCACTAATACCCTCAGCAGATTGTATATAACCAGTGCCACTGAGTTGGGGGAAGGGGATCAGGACATTGACTCCATTAACATGCTGTGCTATGACTTTGTTTCAACAATGAAGCTGATGGAAATCAGACAATCCATGGAAAGGACATAGAACTGCTGGCAGTCAAGAGACTGATAGGAGCAGGGTGGCCAGAGCATGGAACCTATGTATGAGTAGGAGCAGAATCATATTTCAAAAATTAAAAATGAGCTGAGTATGGAATCATCTTTTGAGGACAGAGCTGTTGTCCCTGCTTCATTATATAAAGATGTCATAAAAAAATACATGTTTGCCTCCTGGCTATTTACAAGTGTCTTAGATAGTCACAAGTGTGTACTTAGTGCCTGGGAATAAATACAAAACTTCACACTTTGATAGCAGGGTGTGACACCTACCAATCATAGAATTACTATTTTATCACCTGAACTGCCACTCAATCACACAAAAAGATAGGAATGGATTTATCTACCTTCAAGGAAAAGGAATACTTATATACAGTGGACTATTGGTCAAACTTCTGAGAGGTCAATGCCCTGCCTGACACAAGAAGTCAGTGAGTATAAAACTACAGATCCACTTTGGAAGATACATTAGTCTGGACACCATATTCAATGATGACACTATGCAATTTGCCTCAAAAGAATTCAAGGTATTTACAAGCAAATGAGAGTCTGACCACCACAACTGCTTCCTAGCAAACTCACAAAGTAATGATAACATGGAATCAACTGTGAAGATGATGAGAGACTCTGACACCAGGCTGGTTTTGCTAGTTCAGATCCCTTGCATACTGGCACACAAGAATATTCTATCAAAGGGATGTCAAAACAGTCCAGCACAGGTGCTAATGGAACAAGTAGCAAAACCATGTTACCAAGGAACGGACACTTGTTACAACCAGAAGGATGAGAACAGCATTGAGTAAAAATGGCCAGCAATCAGAGAAAGCAAACACTAGAGCACAATAGGTCAGCTAAGGACATAACTAGCTATGGAAGACAGGCACTCTTGTGTGGCTCCAGCTGTTAGAATGACACCTGAAGAAGTGGTCTAAAAGAGCAATGAGTAGTACAGAGGTACCCAGGTCATTTGAAGTGACTATGCAAAGGGAACAAGTAATCCAAAGGAATGGGAGACACCTATGACAGAGCAGACACAACACTCAGAGTCAACCTTCAGTGATACAGAGACCATCACAAGCCAAGTAAGGAGTCCTGTGGCTCTTAAAGACAAACAGGACTCCTTGCTTATTTTGCTGAATTAGACTAACATGGCTACCCTTTTGGAACATCACAAACCAGACACACAATCATCCTGAGGCCAACTGCACAGGGACTGAGGAGACTTCTCAGGGAAACAGTTTGCTAGACTTGAAGACAAGTGACAGAGAATACAAACAGGCCATTCCTGATGTGGTCTTCTGCTGAGGAGAAAAAAAATCATCTCAAAGACCATGCAACCAGCTAAATCTGTGATGAAGATAAGAAAGATTGTAAATGACCTATGTGCTAGCAAACTCTGGCCAAAGGGACAGAGGTTGGGGGTCCCGGCCTCAGATATTTTTTTTAATGTTTAAATTAAAATATTACAAAATAGGTAAGATGTATCATGATCAGTGGAACTGGAATCAGAAGCCCCTATTCCCTGGACGAACCATTATTGACTGTATGGGAACTGGGAACATGTGTAGTTAGGCTGGAAACAACTCAGCCACAAGGAAAGAGAGCAGTGCACAGGATTTACAAAGTTCCATTTGTTCAGCTTAACCCGCATTTGCCTTCACTCTTTTGTAATTAAATACAAAGAAGTTCCACAGAGATGGATTGTGTGGACATATGATATTCAGAGGTAGAAGGGGCTGAATTATTTTTAAGTTTCCTCAGAACCTAAACTTATTGACTGCTGTCAGCAGTCATCACTTCCTAATTTAAATGCTGTGAGCAACCCATTTCCAGAAGTCCTGCATTCGTCAAACATGTCCAAGGACTGCCTGCCTGATTTGTGCTGTAATGTATTTATTTTCTGTGTATTTTTAGTCACATCATAATTAAAAAACTTTTCTCTTCATGAGAATAATAAAGTAATGGGCTTTTCTGATTCTCACAATATCATCTTATGCCTCTCTTTTGGGGGGCTTTTTAAATTGATGGAACCTATCTTAACATATAATAATTTAATTTCCTTTAAAACTATGTGTGCCAAAAGTGTTTTGCATGTTGGAGTAAAATGGAATATTTTTACAGTCCCAGAAGGTTGGTGAGACAGGTCTATTCCACCTCCAGAGACTGATACATTCTAGACTCATTTTGCTGGTAATAATGTGAGTGTAAAAAAGTATCTGAATATTAGAATATTTTTAAAATTGGTTAGGGAGAAGGAGTTTTCTACACAAAGTAATTAAATAATAAATAATAATAATAATTAATAAAAAATAATTAATAGCTTTCACTGATTGAATATTTATTTTCTTCCAGGGTTTTTTTTGTCAGAAATGTTTTAAAAATTGTTCAGTGTTTCTTTCCTCTTTCTCTAATGTTCCCCCTTGTTTCCAGTTGGACAAAGTCAATAAGTTATGGAAAGTATTTTTGCCCCTCTCTTTTTAGCTTTCCCCACCTTTTCCACTGTTCAGGCAAGGAGAAGAAAGTAGGTTTCCCAACAATTTAAAAAAAGTTAAAATTTTTCATTTTTAAATTGAATGGAAAAATGAAAGTCAAAAATTTCATCATTGACAAAATACTATTTCTCAATAAAATAACTTTACATTTAAAAAGGCCTCACCAGCCCTAATGAGTATATTCTACTGATTTTTTTTTTAAACTATAAGGGATGGGGAAGGAAAAACAACTTTCACCTTTTTCATACCCCCATGTGTAAACAACACAAATGCACACCCAATTACTTATTCTAATCTTGCACCATCTTACACATTACTTTTTAATTAAGCCTATTTTATTTATCTAATTTTAACCAGTTCCCTTTTACTGCTCTGCCAGGCTAATTCAGTCCTCTCCTGGAGGGGACTTACCTCAAGCACCAGAGGACAGGACTGAGAAAACTGGTTCAGTTTCTATGCCACCACTGGCCCATCTTTCAACTAGAGAGCACCTCAAGGATGCCAGTAAGTGACAACTGTTGCACTGTTTATGATGTAGGCAGGTATCCAGCCACAAAGAGTCAGAGTGAAGTCACCAACCTCATTTTACACAGGCAACTCAGCAGCTCCCAATGATAGCCACCCTTAAAAACTTCAGACCTGGGCTAGATTTCAAACCTGAAGACAGAAAACTACATAACACATTGCTAATGCACTGAGTCTTCCAGCAGCTCTAGTCCTCTCCTTTACAGAGATTATGAGAACATATAACTTAGGCAGAGGAATGCAATGCTTTAGATAGCTCATGGCTCTTGACGGGGATTATTGAGTTCTGTATTAAATGTTAAAACCACTATTAGCAGAAGTACTTAAACTCACAGAAAAAATTACTGGCACTACACCTTGAATTCTTGTCAATAGGCTTTCAAGATTCTGTGTCAGTTCTGGCAAAATTATATTTATGAAAGGATTAAAAAAAAAAAAGTTGAGTTTTTTAACCTATAAAGCTACCAAAAATTTCCTGTTAAGACAGTTATGCCAAAGGGAAACTCATCTAAATGAAAATGACAATGTTAGTTTTAGATAAAGAATTTTTAGATAATGCTTTGCTACCTAAAAATAAATAGTTGCTATATTTGATTGTAAGCTGATTTCTGTTGTAGCTATTGCTTTGTGTGTCAGAATATGATGCAAGTACCTTTAGCGTATGCCATTGAATTACAAAGGGTTTTTCTTGTTGTCATCACCACCATCCCTGTTGCATTTGCTAAATGTTTACTGGGCTTCTTGTCAATGTTTGTTTTTTTTTTAATTTAAGCTTTTGCGTATATCTTATACATACTTTCCTTTTTCCTTTATTACAGTTACATAATAACAATTTAAAAGATTAATATAATCTTTAAATAAAATAATTTCTAAACTTCAAGCAAGCACAGTTCTTTACACTCAGTATAGTTCTTGCACATGAAATGAAGTAATATGCAAAGTCTGTGGATTTTCTCATTTTAGATGTAAGGCAGGTTTAGAAGCTGTGCCTAGCAGCTTCTAAGGGGGGCAGCTAATCTGCATGGATTTGGTATTTGCATGAGCATAAAGAGCATATTAGCATAGTCACACTATGGGTGCAGGACAATATGGGTAATGGTGTTTGGGTTGATCTGATCACAAATCTGTCAATATCTGTAATTCTACTGAAGAGAAACATGAAATACTGTCTTTCATAATATGCTACTCTCTTGTTTGTTCAAACTCTGTTTAGGCAGGTTAAAGGATAAAACCTACCATTAGCAAAAAGAATCACACCCTCCTTCCAGCCTGGCAAAGTTAAGACAGGGGTGTGGGTTTAGCATTAGCTCAGTCTAGAGCTGTGCTCAAGGCTTTGCCTCACTCTATTGCACTATTGTCAAGGGACGCACCTGGCCAGGCTTCCTGTGAAGCCTTTCTTTTGTTATTTGAATGGGAGAAGCTGTTTGCAGCTACATAAGGTTTAAGAGCTGAAATCACAGAGAGGCAAACCCTCTCTCTGAGCTCGAATCACTGAAGAAGAGCAGCGATGGAGTAAGTGACCAGTGGGTCATGCCGGTGGACAGCAGGCAGAGCCAGCAGATGGTGTGAGCAGCCAGCAGAGGGCCAGTGAGCCTGAGTGATCAGCAAGTGGCACCGGAGAACAGCTGGTGTGAAAGACATTCCATACATGCCCTGGGTTTGTTAGGAACCTGTTTCACACTGATCCTCCAGATCAGTGCTGGCTTTGCTATTGGGTTCACATGTGCTGTTATGCCGTGTGGGATCATGGTGGGAACCTGTTCTGCACTGATTCTCCAGATCAGTGCTGATTTTTGTTATTGAGTTTTTTATATTCTGTTTTTATTACTATTAAAAGTTTTGTATGCTACAGTCAGACTCATGCTTGTGTGCAGGGAAGCATCAGCCCTTTGGGGTGCCCAGGGAATAGTGCATGATTTCTCAGAAGACTGGGTGGGGGCTCAAGCTGGTTGGTGCTGTAACATTATATGGAAACCCCTAGGCTATGTCTACACACACATCGTTATTTCGAAATGAGTTATTTCAAAATAAAGTCCTTATATCAAAATAAATTAATTTGAATTAACAAAATGTTAATTTGAATTAAGGGAAAGCCTGCTATCGAAACGGCTGTTATTTTGAAATGGTTATTTTGAAATAAAGCCATTTGGACATGTTGTTTTGAAACAGTTGTTTGGAAACAATGGTGTTGTTTTGAAACAACATGTCCAAATGGCCTTATTTTGAAATAACCATTTCGAAATAACAGCCGTTTTGAAACAATCGGGGTTTAACCTGTTTTGAAACAACAGTTCTTATTTCAAAAGGACGGGATCTGTCCTTTCGAAATAAGAAAATGTCATGTGGACCAAATATCTTTTATTTCGAAATAACCAATGTTATTTCAAAATAAAAGTGCTGTGTAGACATACCTCTAGAGATAGAACCAGGCCCTTGTTCTGCCAGCTCGCCCTGGCAGAAAGGTTACATAGATATTGCAGAAAATGTTTTGACTTTCCATTGACTTCCAATGGTTGTGCAAAGAAAACAATGAACAAATTCACCGAGAAAGAGACAGGTGCACCCTATTTATGCTCATTCAAGAAGAAAGCAATGTAGAAGAAACTCTGAGATAAAGCATAGGCAGGATGTTGTCTGAGAAAAAGCATAATCTTTGCTTTAGTCTTTTGTAAACTTGATATATGTGTTCACTGAAACACTGCCCACATTTTTATAGAAGTAACTCATATCAGTAACTTTTAAATTTAATTGAGTACATATCTCCCCTAGCTTTTTCTCAACAGATGCTTAAAAATAAGCTCTTTCTTCATCATGATTTACCAGGATAATATGCCACATTTTGTCTCAGTATGTGGTCATAATGGCATACCTTTCTTCAAACAAAATGACAGGTCAATTACACTGTGAGATTTTCATTCACTCTAGATCCATAAGAACATTACATTGCATATTATGGAAAAATATGAAATGGATTGGCATAATTCCATTGACTTCAGTGAAGCTGTATCAGGATCTGGTCCCATGTCTTTCATTCAAGGGTGTGAAATTGCTTTTACAAACAATTATTATTATTTTCTGTAACTGCTCAAAGATCTTAAAGCTAAGTTAAATTAAACCTCTTAACAACCTGTTTTGGTTCTCTAAGTCAGTGGCTCCCAACCTTTTCAGTAACATGGTACATTACAACGAGAAACAATTCCATGATACACCCACTTTTTTCAGCTGAATTGATTGCTCATAAATGTCACATTTACTTACTTTAACTATGGTTACGATCTTGCTAGAGAGGTTTACAACACAGTGCATAGAGCAAGCTAAAGAAGGATCAAATGCATTAATATTTCAAATCCACCAGAAAAATCAGACATCTCAATTTTGCCTTTTGGCCACCTATGTTTAGAATGTTCACATTTAGAATTGAAAGACCAACACTTTCCTTTTAATTTGATGATTGATTTTCATGTTTTATGACTTGTAATTTTGGTTAGGTGGAATATTGTTTAAGATGAAATATGTTTGTTTTATACTGATTTTCATTACCTTTGTACAAAATTCCATGGCAGACGTGAACAGTTCTCACAGCACACCAGCGTGCCCTGCAATAACTTTCCATAGACTACATAAAAACCACTATTTAGACCAGGGGCGTCAAACTCATTTCCTATGACAGGCCAGATTTGACTCAAATGTGCTTCAAGTGGGCTGTACGTACCATAAATTGAAATGCTACAGCACTCTTGCGGTATCACAGAGCGGTGTGTATGTGAAACTGTGCTCCATGATACCACTCTCTCTCCCTCTATAAGGGAGAGAGTGTGGTCTCACGGAGCGCAGTCTGGCATACCCAGAGCTCCATGATGTCACAAGACCTGACACTCTTGTGGCATTACAGAAGGCTGGGTATGCAAGCCAACTCTCCCCCTCTGGTAGGCAGTGTGGTTCTGTGAAGCGCAGTTGTGGGACAGAGAGAAGAGGTTTGCGAGCCTCATTCAGCTCATGGGCTGCATGTTTGACACCCCAATCTAGGCGAAGAGCACAGTGCTGTGATTTGCCAAGGGCTACATAATATTGCATGCTGCTCTGATAAAGGATTTGATCAAACTGAAATTAGCCTCTGGTTAAAAAGCAGAGATTTTGGTGAGGCTGAACTCAGCCCTGATGATAGGAGTTGAAGCTGTTCCCTAAAGCCTTGACACCAAACATAAACTAAAGAGGTTTTTGGATCCATACAGAACATATGGCTTGTGTGTTGGCCCAGAAGCAGGTCCAACAGAGATGCTACACACATTTTTACTAAGGAGATTAGTTTTCACTAGCTTCATACAGAAAGTAAAAATTCAATATCCTAGAATCAGCATTTCCAGGAGAGTGAAGTTACATTGAACAAACCCATCAAAAATTTCACATTTTTGCTGCAGAAGTTTTTCTCTAACTTCATCTATCTCTCTCAGTGAGACGTTGGCATTATGGTACCATTTATTAGGCAATGGCATTCTACTTAAAGAGACAAAATATACTGAATAACACTATAGCTGTTTTTTTTTTTTCAAAGAAGTGTCAGTTTAACATTCTGCACCATAAGCCAAGTAAATATTTCACCAAATTAACAATTGTGCTCTAATTTTTAAGGTTAGCTCTGCAGTGAGATATATACTATAGCTGGATTAAATAAAACAATTCTTAGTAAATTTATATAACAACTATAATTAACTTTTTATGCTTTATTGTGAAATCACTCTCTTCTTTTATTTATTTATTTTATACATTATTTTTACTTAAAGCTGGCCCCAAATGCATTCTAATTGTCTTTTAATTTTTTCACTATTTTTTATTTTCATAAAGAGAGTAAATATTTTGATTGTCAAAAATTTCAGTAAGTAAGTGCAGGAATGGAAGGGGTTCCCTTGCCCTGCAGCCTCTCTGCTTCAGTGCCCCTTTGGCCAATAAAAGACTCAAAGATCCTTCTGTTTGCAGTCTCCAGTGCTTATTTACAAGGTATGTGTGACTCCCCACCACATTACACCACGTTACAGCGCCTTGCTTCAGCGAGCAGTATCTGGGGCTGTTCAGGGAGACAAATGAAGCATCCACATTCCCTTTCCCTCTCGTTCTGCCTTCCCTTTTCCCTTCTGGGCCAGCACATATACCCCACTTGTTGGGTCAGCATGGCAGCTCTTGCCCATTGGCTGATCAAGCCTGGGTAACTGTTTAGCCTTCATAGGCTGCCAAGTGCCTCCTCTCAGATAATCAGACTGTCACCCAGCTAAGCAGCATTGTTGCCCCTCAGATACAGAGGATAAATAGAGTGAAAACGGGCTGGCCAGGGCATCACTCCCCAGCATCCTATTACAAGAGAAATGTAAACTTTCTTGTAAAAATCCATTTTTAATTAAGAAAAAGTTTCACAACTATTTTTTTACTAGATCTATTATAGTAGTATTATATTAGTTATCTCGAAGTACTTACTCCTCCTTCAGGAAGTAATACCATTATGCACACATTGCTGAACCTAAGTTTCTGACCAAATCCTTTTTAGGGCTGTAGGTCTTTTTATATGGTATATCACAAACAAAACCAGAATGCCAAGATATGGGTTTACTCTAACTTTGGTTAGGCAAACTCAAAGATTAATAAATTGAAGTTGAATTCTAGATATGTAAAAAGGTGCCTGGCTGGTTTAAATCATCACAAGATATGAATTTAATCAGTTCAGTCTTTTTCACTTTTAATAGGTATATATTTCAGTTTTACATCCCATGCATATTTTCAGAAATTTATTAAGAGGGTGACAACATTTTAAAGATAAATTGCCTAACTTAGAATTCCTTCATAGGACCAGTATTACAATTGGACTGTTCTTTTGTTGATATTGTAGTTGTTGCTGGTTTTTGAAACATCTTTCAATGACTTTTAAATTAGATTAGTCTGATACATACCCTGTCAGTTTTCCCTTCTGTTTGAATAGTGGTATGACTGCATGTGTCATAGTCATCTTCAAGGTCCGATACATCTTCCAATTCCTCTGGTGTCTAAGAGAACAGTATGACAAAAATGATGATGTACTGTTTTATGGTTAGTGATTGTAATATTACATAATATCAAAAAGCTATTAAACTTGTTATAAGTGACCACTTCAGAGAACAACAAAACTCAATCCGCAGAGTTATGCTGATAGTAAATATTCTTTAAAAAGTGGTCTGGGAAATTATAGATTATATTAAAATAGTCATTTAACAGTAGTGGTTTCTATTTTGATGATGATATTTTCTACATTTGTCTGTGTTTACATGTATTCTAGTCTGGTATTATTGCTCTTAGAAAGTTTATATTACAGGTAGCCTCTATGTGGTCATATATAAATAAGATTGAGCCCGGATTTTCATCATCAAAAGAAAGCTTTTCGATTTCTCTTCACTTCAAAAAAATATCTATATATGCCCATCCACCCATTATTACGTAAGGAATAGGGCAACTTGCATAGTAGATCAGACCAGTGGCCCACCTAGTCCAGTATCCACTAAGAGACAGTGTCCACATGTGGTAATTCAGAGGCTGGCAGACTGTTATGATACCATCTCCCCAAAGAGGAAATTTCTTCCTAACCCCCCAGTTAAGACAAAAGTTGACTCACACCCAGAAAGAAACATGAAGAGCACAGAGAAGCTAACTGTCACAAAGAAAGTTTGTTGCAGAGCAGAGAACAGAACTCAATTCTTCTGAGGTGCAGGCTAGCACCTTAATCACTCAAACAGTCTCCACCAATGTACATGAGTAATTCATAATCATCTCTCAGTCAGCATCAGCCCACGCAACAGTAATGCACAGCCCCTCTGGAATGCCAGCAAAGATTCCACAGAAAGTAGTGGCTATTGGATCCTTACTGGTAGGGGTTAAAGTAAGGGGGAATACCCCATTCTGGGGGCCATAAAAATAGAGACTGGACCTGCAATGCTGCATTCCAGGGCCCCCCATTTAAAAATAGCAGGCCCGGGAACACAGCACTCGGGCTCCATTTTCTATTTTAGGGGAGCCCACACTGAGCCTCTAAAACTAGCAGGCCCCAGAATAGTTTTCCACCATGTTCTGAGAGGCAGGGGAGCTGCCCCATCCTGGGCTGAGGCTCTGGCCTCAGCCTGCTCTGAGTGAGCATGCTCAGAGCCTCTGAGCATGCTCAGGACGCAGCCTCAGCCTGGGCCAGGGCCACTCCAGTGACCTTCTGGCCAGGTAAGGGGGCCCTGGGGGGGGGCGCTTGGGGCAGTATTCTCTCCAAGACTTGAAATTAGTGGTGGTGTAGGGGGAGGTTTGGGGGGTCTCACTAATTTGGTATGATACTGTTACTAGCAAACAACGGAGGGTGGGAAATTCAGGGGGTGTAAGGGGTCCTCACTAATTTGGCATGACACTGTTATTAGCTGACACCTGGGGGGTTGGGAAATTCAGGGGGGTAGAGGGAGGTTTAGGGGGGTATAGCGGTACTCACTAATTTGGTATAACACTGTTACGAGCTGATAACTGGGGGGTAGGGAAATTCAGGAGGGTGTTGGGGGATGTAGGGGGTGTTAGGGAAACCCCTGGTGCATAGACAGGCAAGCTAGCCTGGTGGGGAAAGGGCACAGGGGAGGAGGTTGGCCTGGGGCATTGCAGGAAAACTGCATGCCACAGCAGGGGGCTGGGAAAGGGTTGGGGGACCAGCGGCAAGATGGGGGCCAGGGGCAATAGATGGGGTGGGCGGTAGATGTGTGGGAAGCAGTAGCTGGGGTGGCGGGTAGGCGTGTGGAGAGCAGTAGCTGGGGCAGAGGTCAGTAGCTGGGGTGGGGGGGCAGGCATTTTTGGGGCAGTAGGTGGACTGTGTGAGGGCGACCCACACCAACATGAGGTGGACCAGCTAATTTAGGAGGGTTCTCGGGAAAATTGTACTTTAACCCCTGCTCATCAGGTGCAGTGAAAGTTAGGTTTTGACTGAGCACTGACTGGACAACATAGGGATTTGCTTTGAAGAATCATTTGGCTATCCACTTGCTTCTTCTCTGTCCACACAATCATATTTTGTGCAAGCACTCTTCTTTCCATCTCCTCAGGCTCCTCAAGATTTCACCTCAAAGCCTCCCCAAACTGTTTGTAAAACATCAAGCTCTTTCATACACAGCAGGGAATCCTCCTCCTGCTCTGTCTGAGTCTGTTTCTCTGCGAATTCTGCAGTATACCACTGTTGTGTGTTGGAGAAAAATAAGATCACCATTCCTTCTCTTCTGCCTTGATATGCCCCCAAATTCTATCCCTGTGGTCTCAAACTCCCCTCCCCTAAAAATTTAGAGGATGTTCAGAACCAAAGTTTTGATTTGGCCCCTTCATTTGTGCAGAAACAGATTGTTTCTGCTCAGAGCTATTGTTCTGTAGAGTGGTGTAAAAATACCTAATTTGGAACTGACTTGTACAAATCAGTTTTTGAACAACAGTAGATAAAATGGTCACCTCCACATGGCAGTAGCCATTTATACAGGCCCCACACCTCTTCATCTCAAAGTGGTTCTCTCTCTCTTTCCACTCGCAACATAGTGTGTTCCTCCACCCAGTCTTCTGCTCTAAAGACTTCTCTCTCATTGTCCATTCCCCCAGTCCTTATCTACTACCCAGGTTACTTAGGCCACTTGTTGAAATCCTGAATTTTACACAAAAATGATCCAGCAAATGAGACAATATAGATGTGGCTGCACAAAAAGGTGTTTTATTTTTTTTAAATAAAGCAAGCCACTAGTTTTGTTTTTTACAGTATCAGTCTAAAGAAAGGGTGGAGGCATACAAGAACATAAAATTCTTGTGATTGTGTAGTGTAAAAGATAAGAGATTGACTGTTTGCATGACCTGTAGAGCACTATAATTATAGAAAGAGATTTCCATTGGTGCACTGCAATTCACATTTTTAAAAAAGACAGATCCTCAGACAATGCACAACTACCAAAAGATCCATTATGAAGAAACTACTCCTTTTGTAGGAACACTTGTCTGGACTAACTACAAATTCAGTCAGAAAGAAATATTAGTATTCTTTATACGCATAGATCCTAAAATTGAGTACAACACTAAAACTGAATCTTTGTCAGATGCCCAAAATAAATTGCAGATGGGATGAATTTCACGACTACACAAAATAATGTTTCCAGGAGATAAGTTACTTAGCCCTAATCTATACTTTCCATGTTTCTCACTGGCAGTCGACGGGAAATATGCAAGTTATGTAAAATACCTAGCATATCTCCTGAAAACTCTCTAACTAGCTTGAACATGTTAAGTTAAGCCAACTGCAAATGACTTGCGGCTGGCTTACAGCAACTCCAGTTATGAGGCTGGAGCTGCTATGGCGACTTCCAGAGTGCAGCAGCAAGTTTATACTCACTGCTAAATCACACCCAGAAGATCGCATTGACAGTGGCAATTTTACAGCCATCAGTATAAACATAACCTTAGTGTATAGTTAGACAGTAGTAAATTTCAAGCTGCGCATAATATCTCCTTTAATAAGAAAATGATGTGCACAACCTCTACTATGTATGATCAACTGGTTAGGCAAATTTTATCATAAAGCCTACAACATTTAAGACACTCTTCATTTGTAAAATAAATAAATAAAATATGAGTGGGTACAGTCACTCTTCAGAAGGTTCAGAGAATTAGTAATATGTTGTGATTTTTTTTTAATTTTAGGTCACAGGTGATAATTCAGTATAAGTCAATAATAGCTGAAAGATGTTAACATCTAAACAGCTATTTGATCATTCACAGTGTGAAATACGTCAGATTCCTAGTGGACATGTCTCTGTTCAAGAGCAACTAACAGCACAATTAGTTCTAATTGAGATCCTCATAGGCAGTCTCAGGAGGGAGACCAAATATAGGAGGACATAAAAACCAAAGTATCAACAAGTTCCCCAAAATTACATTGGTTGGATCACAGGGACAAGCGATAGTCAGTCTTAGAGCAGTGCAAATAACTGATTTTTCAGTTTGCTGGCAGTTCTGAAAAATTAAAAGAGAGAGTTCATTCTGCGTTAACCCAGAATATTTTTTAAAACTATGTCTTTGCCAAATGAAAATACAGAAAAAAAAAATCTTTGAGTGAATAAAGTGTTTGCTTTTCATTTCAAGCTTTTACTAACTCTTAAAATAAACCTATAGGAAATTTCAAAATGACAAGCAATTTTAAATTGAAAAACTAAAATGTTTCCTTTCAAAAATGCAGAAACAACAGGGTTTTTGTTTTAATTTAAATTTGTTTCAACTAAAACAATTTGACAAAGTTGAAATTAATTTAGAAAATATTAAACTGGACCCAACTGTATTTTCAGCCAAAAAATTCTAGACAATAAATTTTGCCCAGATATAGTCAGACCTGATCTAACTTTAATATTCATAACAACCAGAGGCAGAGTTCCATTTCTTTTTTAAGCAAAACATGAGATATTGGATCTTAAGTTCACTATCTTATGTGCAGAAAACTACTGTAAATAATGTTTAGATTTTTCTAAACATTTGTTAAATTTTTTTCTCTACCTCTGAGGGCTGTCCAGTTGGATTCATGGTGGAAAGGCAGCAAGTACAAGGGGGAAAAAGTACCTATAAAAATGTTTGACATACAAGCCTTTCCAAATAGCTTTTCTGTAAAATATGTGGTATATAGAGAACACGTGGTGGTGTGGCATAAAGATTTTACTGGCATGGACCCAATTGGGATGGTCTCATTATTTACAAGTGAGCTATTTTAGATCATCCCAAATGACTTTCAGTAAAGCCTTTATAATACACCAATCTATCATATATTCCATACATACCACATATTTTAGACAAAGACTATTTCAGAAATGTTTGAGAGGTTTTTTTTCCCAAAATTTTATTGGTGCTATTTTTCATTTTTTTCCTTCTCTACAGCCAAATTGACTTGGTATCATACACCTAAGTGTAGAGGCCTTGGACGATGAAGAGGAGAAGGAAATGACATTCATTTTAGAAAGCTCTAAATAAAATATACCCTGAAATAGGTTTTCTGTATATTATGTTACTATTCATACCCAACTTAGTACCTTGGGGGCACATGAGGACTAGAAGCAGAAGACTGAAATCTCTGGAAGAGGGAGGAGGATTCCTAGTTGTCTAATGGTCACGAGTAGAATGGCAAATGTTTTGTAACTGGATTCACCCTAAAGCAGAGCTGTAACTACAGCGGGGCCAACGGGGCAAAGCCCCAGGTGGCCCAGAGTGGATCAACGGAGCAGCTCTATTAAAGGAGCAGCTTTTGCATCACTGGCTCCAAGTGCCGCTAATGGGAAGGGATGAGTTCTGATCAGAACGTGCTTCAGGTTCCAAAAACCGGCATTACGGCTCTGCCCTAAAGTTCTCTGTTATGCTGAGGAACACTGGATTGCTTTGAGTCCCCAATTACCACAGGGTTTCGTCCAGGCATCAGATTTGTCACAGAATAAATATGAGCCTTCAGGCTGATCTAATTTATTTTGACAGCCAAAAGACCCCAGCAGTCCTTCCTACGGCTGGGATCAGTTGGGCCGTGCCCTTTTTCCTAGCCAAAGGAGATTCTCTAACAGGTCTAGCAAAAAGACTCCTGTGGCACCTTGTAGACTAATGGATTTCTTCAGGCATAAGCTTTCATGAGCTCCAACCCACTTCATCAGATGCATCATGGGTTGGAGCCCATGCGAGCTTATGCCCAAAGAAATTAGTCTATAAGATGCCACGGGACTCTTTTTGTTTTTGCTGTACACAGACTAACACAACTGCCCTTCTAGAAATTTCTTACAGCTTTGTGACACTCAAGTATTATTCCTCTGCACAAATAAGTTCTTCCATTATCCAGATTTTCTGGGTTTACGAGTACTTTGCACTGTAGGAGAGGGATGAAACTGCATCTGTATCCCAAAAATCAGGGATCTAGTATCTAGCACTAATGGGTTGTGAGTTATCAGAGCTTAAACCTGTCACCAGTTCAGGGAAGAATATTTTCCTCTTAGAAACAGTCTCTGATTTTTAGCGGGGAAATTCTCCACACATGGCAGACAGAGAAGGAAACATTTATCTGGCAGCCTCCCCTCCAATGCAATTCATCACATTTTTTTTTTAAATTTTTCATACTGGTTTCACCACCAAGAATTTTGTATATACTAATATATATAACATACATGCATACATACTCACTCACACCAAACCCAGTGTGTGCCTGTATGCATATATGTTACATATATGAACAAATAAAATGGGAAATTTGACCATAATCTGGTCATTTAATGTATTAATTTGGATTCTTACATAATAAAATTGTATTGAGCATCTGAATTACATTGTGTGTCTGTTTTGCTGGAGTGTAA
This sequence comes from Podocnemis expansa, assembly GCA_007922195.1. NCBI lineage: Eukaryota > Metazoa > Chordata > Testudines > Podocnemididae > Podocnemis > Podocnemis expansa. The sequence continues at coordinate 26,436,186 of ML681981.1, read as the reverse complement.
AATACTTAGAAGAGGACAAGGTCTTTCTCTATGTTTTGCGTACATCAAAAACAGGGATGGTGCTTAATAAACAACACACAATATAATGTCCTAATTTCCAACAACTGAAGCTATGTTTAGGACATCGAGAATGTGTTCATTGCTCATAAGGAGGGACAGGGAGATGTTTTCATAGCATTTTTTCATAGTCTATCACAGTGTGAGCATACAGTTCCTGTTGACCCTGAACAGCAATATCAAAGGTTCAGAGTGCAAAGAACCCTTTCAAAACTCCATCTAGAGCACAATTCTCAACACAAGAGCTGGACAGAACATTTTCAATCAAATGTTGTTTCTTCTAAGACAAAACGATTTGTAAAGATAAATTCTGCCAGTTTTTATGTGAGATGGGGGCAAGAGAGACTCTTCTTTTATTCTATAGATTGGCAGTAAGAGCACTAGCCAGTGAGAGAGCCAAGGGCAAGACATTTCTCTGCTCTTCAGTGCAACCTAGGATGAACAACTATTTTAAATCAGGTAAAGGTGCAGAGAGCCAAACACAGGTACTTGTTCACATCCTATATTAATACCCTAAGCACCACCATACTCCCACATGCCGTCCCACATGGAAAAAAACCTCCAGGTTTCAGTCTAAAAATGGACATTTTGATACTACTCCACTTTTGCAAACATTTTCAAAGGGGGTTTTCACTCTGTTCCAATGCAGAACAGAAACAAATTTGCAAAATTTTGAAAGTTGACATAGAATGGAATTGTCATTCTCCCGTCAGCTCCATTAATCAACAGCAACTTCTCTTTCTTTCCCAAACACATAACAGGCCAATCAATATAGCTAATAGAATATTTACCCTACTGTATTCAGTCCAGGCTTATGTCACAAACTCTTGTTATGTTAAGACACAAAGTCCATACACAGGGAATTGTCTAGATTTCCAACTGGAGTGTCTGTCTCATGTTGCATGTCCTGATAAAAGAGAATGCGCACAGCCACCTACAGCGTGTCAGAAGAACTACTGGAATGAATGCATGCAAGTACTCCACCAAAATATTTTTAGTAACAGATTTTTTGAGCAGCTTTGATTAACTTGTACCCTGAGCCACCTTAAGAGAATTCATAAACATGACTATTTCCAATTTAAGAATTTCTACTTTCTTCTGTGAACAGATTGCTTGGAACAATATAAAGGACATGCATTTCCTTTGTTTATGACAATATTTTCCAATGTAGAAGTAATAAATTACTATTATATTGAGCTAGTCAAATGGTGTTTCAGAAAATAATATATTTCTCAGTCAATTGTAATACAATCTTTAACTTTTTTCAGATTAGAAACTGAAAGTTTAGGTAAGTTAAAGACTTTTAGAGTTCAAAAACCACATTTCCTATTTGTATAGCTCTCCTATCATATTTTACTTTCAGCAATCAAACTGAGAAACTCTTCAATTCTGACAGTTTATTTGTTAAATTTTTCCATCTTTTCCATCAAATATGCATCCAAAATGTGTCCCCATCTATTTAGGAATATTATTACAGCATTATTGCTGAAATTCTGCACAAGTAATAAGACTGCATCTTCTCCAGATTTGAGTAGAATGAGATTACCATTGCATTCTCACTGTTTTTTCTCATGAGACATTTCACATAGACTGAAGGCTATATATTATTATTATATTCATAGCCAAGTCCAGTATTGACATATTTTACACCTTGCTGAAATGCTTGCTCTAAAGTACAATGGTAAATCAGTCATACCTCATCCAGATGAATTGCAACCCTGAGCTAAATTCTGGATTTGATTAGCTGAAATGAAAGGCACCATTCTGATGACATATCCCCTATACTTGATTTACTAGTAGCACCATAAATATAATAAAGAATAAAAATAGGCTTGACTTTCATTTTCTGATATCTGCATATGTATTAATGTTTCAGGTTAACTTTTCAAAAACGGAAATGTGGTACTCTGTTTTTTAAAGCAAGAATGAAGAACAAAGTTTGGCTGCTTTTTAATTATGTTATACATAAATGCATTTTAATACTAAAATATTTCCAACAAACAATTGTCCATTCACTTTTTCCAAACACATCTATTAAGCCATTATAGCTCTAATAGATATAGCCTCAAAAAAAAAAAAAATTAGAGCCTAGGCTAAATCTCAGGGTAGGCATTATCTTAACTTTACCATAATGTATAAACAAATAGACACATCATGTGACTGAAGGAAGGCATATCAGCCTGGTATCTAGCTTTGAGTCTGAATGGAAGCAACAGAGTAATATGGATACAACAGTTCAGAAGGTTAATAAAATTCACTTGTTCAACTTATTCTGTGCTCAGCCTCTCTTTGACAATCAAACACTCCTGTGCCAAATAATTGCTTTTTTCAAATTAAATGGTAAGTATGGTAAGTAACAGCTGATTAGGTATCACTGAGCAAGATTCTGATCCCAACTGTAGCAGCGCAATGGGGCTTGTTAGGACCACCACTGCACATAGAGATGGTACTAACTCTACATGTCATCTTCAGGCTATTTCAAGAGCTGGGTGGAATTTTTCTGCTGAAAATTTTGACTTCTGTTGAAAACCAAACCCTGCAACCTGACTTTTTTTGTCCAAAATTTGCTTAAAAACCCACATTTCTGACCAAAAAAATAAAAAATGTTCAAGAAAACAGGCATTCTCAAAATGTTCATTTAATTGAAACCCCAATTCTTTCACTGAAAAAAATATTGATGGAACATTTTTGAGCACTCCTAGTCATTGCTAATCAGTAATGTAACTACATGCGTCCCTCTTTGCTCCTAGCACATTATGACAACTGAGAGGCAACTATTTCCATCCCAAATTTGATCTTTAAAGACCATTTCTTCTGCTATGGCTTTCATTTGAACAGATCAACTATATTATACATGTATACAGCTAGTCCTCACTTAGTGACCTACTCGTTTAGTGACCCCTCAGAGTTATGACCAGCTCTCTGATGAGTTGGTATTATGGCGATGTACGAGAACTCGCATCAACTCTCTCAGATTACCTATATTTACAGTACACTATGCAAACTAAGTTCAGTATATTAGAGCTTAAAACATTTAAAATATATATTAAAAATGTTATAAATGATGCAAAGGTGACATTAAAACTATCTACCGATGGTTGAAAAACCCACTACCAGTAAAGTACATTATGCTTGAAATACCGGTAAGGGCTGCTCCTCGTTTAGTGACCAATTCGTTTATCAACCGGGTTTCAGGAACGGAACCCGGTCACTAAGTGAGGACTACCTGTATATAGAAAAATGGGACAAGTGTATTTTCTTCCCCTGCCCCAACTCTCCACTAAGAAACAAGTATGTGGTTTTCACTTACAGCATTCCTAGTAATTAACCTTTGCTCACTACTTTTCCCTAGAAAAGTTCAGGAACCAGCAGTGGCTGGCAATAGCCATGGAAGAGCACAGAATGGCCCCATGTTCCAGTCTTGAACTCTCTCCTCGATCTAACACTGGCAGAAATAGAAAATCTGTCCTGATGAAGTACAGATTATGTTAAAAAATGTTACTGCATTGATCTGTAATGTTTATATTAAGTTAAAGGGGTGGAGGAGCAGTGGAGACAAGTGTGTCATTTTGTGAACAGACCAGATCTGGAATGTTTCACCCTTGTCATCTAGACTATATTGCAAGTTTCCTATGCTGGGCTGACTTACATTTGTTCCATCTAGTGGGAAGCCAATTTAGACATGTGATTCACAATGAAAATACTACTGAGGAAGTTTAACACTTAGTGTCAAACTGACCTAGCTGACTTCTTTTAAATTTTTATCAGCAATTACAGTAATGGAGAATACTGCAGAACTTATGTATTTTCTTTTTTATATTTTTGCTTGAACTACTTAGAAGACACATTTATAATCTTAACTATAACTACAAATTTTGAAAACAGCGTCTCATTAAGTTACCAAGAGCTTGTTTTCTTCATTAGTCCCATGTAGATTAAAAATAACATCGTCACAACCATGGTGGTTGTTACCTCCAGAGCAAAAAAACTTCTCATTTCCATTTTGAATGTTCAAAAACTCCATAATTGCTTTCTCCTTTCAGTACAACCTAAGTAAGCCTATATATATTTAAACTGTGCATAGAACTTTCCACTGGGGATAGGCTAATTTGCCTACCTAATCGTATAAATAAAATACTCTTTCATAAATGTAAATGAAATACTATTTTAAAAGTACTGTACTAACTTAATCCACACTATCCTAGTTTAATTTAGTAGAACCAAAAGTTATATGTTGCTGATTTTGTCTTTTTATTCTCAGCACTATGCTGAAAATAAACAGCCTTCTGAATGTATCTACAAGTGAACGGTTTGTGAATAACCAAACTTCTATACAAAATATAAATTATCAAAATGTGCAGTGACAGCAGCCTCTATTTTAGAATTCTGTACAAGAAGAAATTGTATTGAAAGACATTTATGACTTTAAAAAGAATTAAAGAGCATCATTTTAAATTCTCCAGGCAAATCACTTCAGCGTGAGCTCTACGAGTTCTCTACAAGGCCTCTCCCCATCTTCCCTTATGTTCCTCTTATTGAATTTTCAAATTACTTTTTGTATAATCAAAATTTTATAGGCACTTCTGTTTCTGTGAGATAAACATGATGGTAAACGATAAAAACTTCCATATCTGAAACAGTCTAGGGGAATTCTAGAGTTAAAAAATTCCTTATGATCATACAAAATATGGCCCTAATTCTGCAATCAGATTAAATGCAAATAGACCCCCATACTTCCATGAGGAGCCATGTGGAAGTTAATCAAGTTCTTCCACAAGAGTTCAAGGGTCTGCCTGGGTGAAACAAATTACAGGTTCAGGGCCTATATAGGTAGAGGCTCCTCTGATCTGTTCCGCATTAGACCTTCTTATCAGGTTCTATTTTTAAAGAAAAGGGGCCCCTTTGCCAAAGGTCCTCTGTGTCCCATATATGCTAATGAATTTTAGAGAAAGCAACATAAGCCAGAGTCAAGTTATTTTCATTTTTTAAGGTGTGCACGTATTAATCACATTTCCCTTAGCCACAGCAAAGCTTTGTCACTCTCCAGCAGCAGTACCTAAAGAAATGCACAATCTTTGTTGCAGTTAGCGGAAAAAACATTAAAACAGAACTAATCACTTCTCCCAAATCATTGCTGAAAAAAACTGAGACCATGGAAGTACCAACTTATTAGGTCTCCAGCTATGCATTAAAAATATGAATTCATGGGGCGGGGGGAGTCTTAAGAAAGGTACAAACTGTGAAGGCTACAAAGCTCATGCATGTGCTTAACTTCACTCACATGAGTAATGCTATCGAATTCAAAGGAACTATGCATATGAATAAAAGTTAGGCACCTGTATAAGTGTTTGCAGTATTGATGCCATCAACTTTGACTGAATTCCTGATCCATAAAATATTTAAGGACCTGATCCTGCATTACTAATAAGTTGTGGTCCAAAGAATAGGACACTAGTTTGAGGTTCAACAGAGCTGCTATATGTTCCCAGTTCTCTTAGTGATCTTCTGTGCTATTGTGGACATATCACCTTGCCTCTCTTTGTTTGAGTTTTCCCCTTCCAAGCTATATGTATCTTGTTTATTCATGGCCTGATTTGCAGAAGTGCTGAGGACCCATAATTTCTATTGAAATGAATGGGAGCTGTTGTTGTTCAGGATTTGTAAGTCTTTCAGAGCATGGACGTCTCTTACTATTAGCATGTGAGGCATGTATCATGATGATTTAATTTAGAGTAGATCAAGGTTTAAAATTCCACCACAGGTGAGGTCTATGACTACACTCTAATGAAGAAATCACGCTGACTTCTCAATGCACATCCATGGGTTCTTCTCCAGCTTAAATAAGTAATAGAGAGATAAATTCACTTGGAATATTTTGGTTAAATGAAAGACAGAGAATTAAAAAAAAACTCTATGTTTACAAAAATTCTTTGGTCTCTAGAATTACTTTTTTCCCATATGTTTTTATGTGTTCTCATGAAAAAAAAATCTTGTCTTTGGGTTATACACAATCAAATGATCTAACCCAATTTCAAAAGCTCAATTACTAATGTTATGTGTTTTATGAAAGGGTAAATTGGACCACACTAGGAAAATTCATCTCCATGTTCTTAAAGGACACTTATTTAGCGAAAATAAATGAGCTTGATTCATTATTGAAAAGTCTTTGAAACATGATCATTCACTGGCAGAAAGATTTCATTTTTCCTCACCAGTCTCAAATTTCTTTGGGCTTTACTTCTGGATTTTCCATTTGAGCTGGTATAGATTTATTGTCCCACATTATTACAGTGATAATCTCCTCCAAGTCTGACAAACTATTCTCTACAACTTACTAAACATTCAGTATGTTGACATTTTCCCAAAACAGCTTAAATTTTGTTATCTGTATTTAACAGACAATCCAGTACTGAATCAATTTTTTTATGTAGTAAATAAGGACTCTTGGACATATCTTTCTTCTCCATAAAAAACAGATGCTTCACAGGGAGTGAGAGGGTTTGTGAAGGAACAGAGGTTCCATCAAGGTATTTACAAAACCCAAAGCATGATTTGAAATCTCTTTTCACACAGGTTGGTTTCTCCTTGGACATGTTACTACACTCTGTTATCAAGAATGAGTGCATCATCAAACTTACAATTTCTAAGCAAGTTTAATGCCCACTCTCACTCCACTCATCAAAAAGAGAAAACAACAATCAGAAAGCCAAACAAACACTCTACAGCAAAAGCTTGTCTTACAGGATATTTAACCATAAGGAGTAACTTGTAAGGTTTCTACAGCAAGCTCATAATTTGTCAAGATTCACAATCATTGTGAGATGTATGTACAGACAACATTTATAGATTAATGTATTTATAACGAAAGCATGATTTACGGTGTTTGAATAGAAATTAGTTACCAGGAAGTAATGTGTCTCGATGATGACCCATTCAAGAAATATGGACTTGTCAACCCTCCCTAGTCAGCTGATAAATTAAGCAATGTTCCTTTTGCCTACTTTTCCTGCACCCTGTAACTTTCAATGGAAAAATCATCAAAGACAGCTGCCAACAATCAAAATTACTTGGAGGTGAAAAGAAATGTAATAGCAGGAAGGATATCATTGTGACTATGAATAAAGACAGAAGTTTAATATAACAGAATTTACAGAAATGCACTCTGTATCCAGAAAAAATAACGTGTATTTCCTTTCAACTTCTTAACATTTACTCACCAAAGTGTCTCCACCAACCTGAGTTGATGGGAAATGCCCTCCTGTTGACTCAAAGCTATTCTTCCTGAGAGGATGGTCTTGATATGTCAGCTTCTGCATCAATTAAATGGGTCTTCACTGACTACTCAATCAATCCAGAAAGACCAAACTGACAACAGCGAATTTGCTGCTGTCAGTTAGACCTGACTAAAGAAATGAGTCCTTCTGGCATGCCAGGGGTATATTCAAGAACACAAGGCAATGATCAGATTCAGAGCAATCTCTGTTCCTTAGGCTCCTACACAGCATCAGTCACATCAGCTGCTCTCCTACAGCAGAAAACCACCAAGGCCATTAGATGTGTTGCCTGATTTCTTGGGTGTCTAATAATTTGAATGGAGTGGGACTTTCTCCCACGAAAGCTCATGCAAAAAATAAATCTGTAAGTCTTTAAGTGCCACAGGATTCCTTGTTTTTTGTTTTTTTTTTGTTTTTTTTTGCTGGACTCGACTCACATGGATGCCCCTCTGGAACTTAGTTATAGGCTTACCAATGGATCTAATCAAAAGATAATGAGATTCTAGTCCTGGAATCAGACTATAAAAGAGTTTTTACAGGGATCCCAGAAGTGCACAAGAGGAATGCTCACACTGATAACTGAATAAGCTTTTATTAAGATACTATAAAAAGACAGACAATTGACTGATTATATTAAAATGATTAATCAAAGGGGTCATGGTTAGAATTACAGTTTTGTTCTAAAGACACATGTGGTATATATTTATAGTATATGTTTTGGGTTAATATACTCACACCATTCCTTGATAGCCTTGTTGAGAGAGATGTCCAGTTCCTCAACTCTTGAGTGGATGGGTAAAAAGCTAAACAATGCTAGAGAGCTAAAAGCTATAAAGCTAAGGCTAAAATTACATATAACATTAACGTATAAACTAACAAAAGATTTTAACAAACACTAACTAAAAGAAGTTCAAAGAAGAAGTTGCTGACAATCACACTCAAGTAATAATTGTCCTTTTCACACCCTACATGGTGTGGGTCCTCCTATGTCTAAACTTGGCTTCTGCACCTCCAAGTCATTAGGGTACACTAAGTTTATTTGGGGCAACAACTGGTCAGTCCCCTCCTGTTTTGACACGTCCTGACATGTCTAGGGAAGAGGTCTCCAAACTTTTTCACCTGAGGGAAAAATCTGCTTTTACTTAATAACTAGTGGGCCACACCCCCACCTCTCCTCCCGCCAGCTTCCCGACCCACCTGAACACTGGCTTCCTGACATCCCCCCCAGCCCCTTCCCAGCTAGTTCCCCAACCTCCTGGGCCCCTTCCTCACTGGCTCCCCAACCCCTGGACTCCTTCCCCCTTACCTGGCCAATGCTGCAGGGGCATCCCAACTAGCTCCTGGGGCAGACTGCTCCTGCCCTGAGCCACACATCTGAGCATGCCCACATCAGGAGATTTTGAAAACTCCCCAACCTGGCTATATTATGGCACCTAACTCCCTCAAACTCCTCTGGAAGCTCAGTCATTATGGGTGTGTTCACACAGCAGTCTTATTTCGAAACAACAGAGGTTGTTTCAAAATAAGAAACGCCATGTTCACACAACGTACCATTGTTTTGAAACAACAGGTTCCATTGTTTTGAACTTAAACCCCATTTGGTGATGAAACAACGTTGTTTCTCAACGATTGTTTTGAAACAATCCCATCTGAAGATGTTATTTCGAAACGACGATAACTCATTTCAAAATAACTGTTGTCTGAACATGCTATTTCGCTTTGAGCTTTTTTCCTTAATTCGAATTAACATTTTCTTAATTCGAATTAACTTATTTCAAAATAACCCCCGGTGTGTGAACATAGCCATGTTTTAGAGAAAATAATTCTCAGGCTACATAATCATCAGATATATCAAAGTAAATCTACAAGAGCAAGAGCAAGGTGAATGAAATCAAGAGAGGAGAAGAAAAGGAGAGAAGGGAAAGGAAAAGGAACAGAGGATACAAACATGCAGTTTTCACCCCAGACTTCTTAAATAAATGCCTTTTAATAAATATCAAATAAAATTAGCCTGGTAGTCACAAACTTCCCCATAGCAAAAGCATTTTGCTCCATCTATATACAATCTAGTTGAATTGTGAACAAGATTAGGTTTCTGTGCTTGCATAATACCCACTGCCATCCTTCCTACATAAACCTACCCTCAACATTATCTAATTTTTATTGAGGTGCAGACCTCTCAGTTTCAACATGTTCCTCACACAAACTAAGAGAAGAAACACTTGCTAATTCTGTACTACTTAGCTTTTTATTATAACTTTCATTCTAGACATAAATATTTCATTCCTAATTCTTAAGGTATATCTACACTTAGACTTGAATTTGAATTGATGACAATCAATTCAAATTCATTTAAGTGCATGGCCGCACTCACTTTCCTCAGTTCAAACTGAGGAACTCCTCAGTTCGAATTGATAAAAGCTGACTTTGAATTGGTCAAACCTCCTTTGACTTTGAAGTCCAGGTCAATTGGAACCCAGTAGTTCCAACTGACCCAGTGTGGTCATGTCAGTTTGAACTCACTGAGTTCAAACTGACAGGGGTTGACCTTCCTTCCAGGGTGCAGCCCTTCAGCACCTGGGGCCAGCAGCCTCAATGGTGCCTCCACCCCCACCAAGCAGATCAGGCTGGAGGAGGGGGGTAATGGGGTTCCCACCCCCTGGCTGGGGACAGGGACCCCAGTCCCTGCTCCAGCCCCGCTGGCCAAGCACGGGGAAGGCACCCCTGTGTGCGGCTGCATGCCTGCTGGCATCACACAGAGAAGCCACCCCTGCACGCAGCTTCTCCCCGGCTGGCCACACGTGGAGGTGCCTTCCTCATGTATGGCCAGCTGGGCAGAAGCTATGTGTGGGGTGCCTTCCCCACATTCGGGGCTCCTGCCGTGTGCCAGGCTAAGGGATTTGCCTAGCCCCGCACTGACAGTGAAGCCAGGGTGAGAGAGAAGGGATTCCCCCAGCCTGTGCTGACAACACAACCAGGGGGGAGAGGAATTTCCCCAGCCTGTGCTGACAGGGGCGGTGGGAGTGCCTGGGGCCCAGGGACCCCTGAGAGGGGAAAATACCCCTGCCAGGCTCCTGCTTTTTGAGCATAGTATAGGGAAAAACATCCCCTGCCCAGCTCTAGCTGCATGACGGCCCTTCTAGGGGGTCATGCTGCCACACCTCCCATCGAATTAGCAAGTCCAGTTCAAGGACATGCTAATTTGAATTGGAGTATCTTGTGTGGCCATGTCAATTTGAATGGACTGAATTCAAACTAATAATTATTAGTTTGAATTAACTAGTTCAAATTCAGTAATTCCAATTGACCCTCTAAGTGTAGACATAGCCGATGATCAGGAGGGTCCATGTCATTTAACACAAATCCAGTCCCACTTTAATTATTTAACTGAGAACTGCATGTCAGCTGCCAGTTCAGGTGGAACTAAACACTCTATTAAGCACCTCACTGGGCAAGCCAGCATTCATGTCACAAAACTCTAACTTGACTCTGACACAAGAGATTGATAACTTTCTTATTAGAGTAGATTTTCCTCCTTGAAATAATAATTCAAACAGTTAAAATCATAACTTTTACCATTACAATGCTTGCTATTTCTCTATATCACTGGAACCCCTTGAGTGATGTATCTAGCTTTAATAAAACTAAGTCAATGAAATAAAGGCTTGATGCTTAATTAAAAGTTCCATGCATCTTTTGCCAAACAGGAAAGACTATACCCAACAGCCTTAAAAAAAAAAAAGTTTAATGGGCAGGGATTTCAGTATGTTTCCTGAAACATAAAATGTCAAAGTTTCTTTCTTCTCTATCCCATTTCTCTGACCTATCAGCTTAGGAAATTCACTTCTGGCACGTACTTTCTCCTTTGCAGTGCACTTTCTCCTTTGTTCATGAAGTACCATGCCAGACATCGTTGGCAATTTGACATAGCACATGATAGATCAAACACAAAAAATGTGTTATATAGAGTGATAAGGTGCACAGAGAAATAGACAAAAGGCCAAGAGAATGAATAACTGTGTGGTGAGGAGACAAGCATGAATCCCAGCATTCTGTGATTATGTGAGGCATCTATATTTGTCACATTTATGAATTCTGTTGGAAATTATGAAGAGTCTGTGTTTAAGCCCTTATAATTATCCTTATTTTATTCTTCTATTATATGGCAGGGAATCAGGTGGGGTGCCTGAATCTGTCTCTGAGCAGGATAGTCATTAAAGACTGTCAGCACTGCAATAGATCTTACCTGAATGGAATAATAGGATGACTACATCATAAGGGAAACCAGTTTTCTCCAGCTAGTCTGCGGAGAAGTAAGATATTTTGTCTATTTCTTTGTGTGCCTTATCTCTCCACGTAACAAAGGGTACAGGTTTTTTGAAGAAGAAATATTTTTGATTGCTAGACCAATTGGAGCTGACTGCAGAGATCAGAGACAGAAACACTCCATAATTTAGAGGAAACCTGAGCTGGAGAAGTCAAGTTCCAGAGACATGACGTGGATTGGAGCCCTGAAAGAACACTTGCCCAAACCCCGAAGAATATTCAAGAGTGGTAAGGAAACAAAGGCAGGGAATGGTGTGCAGAGGCTTATTGTTTTTCCTGGATCCATACTTTTGTGCTGTCCAAAGTAAACAATGACTATATTAAAAATTACAAAATCTGTGTCTATTCATCACATGTCCCTGATGTGGAAAACCAGAGTGCCCACAAGGCTGGAACTCAGGGAAAGGGTGTGTTTAACTTAAACTACTGCAGAGTTTTATAAGGAGTTTAGGACCTGGGGCACTGGGGCCATGGAGTTCCACTTCCAGAAGAGGGTACTAGACAGAGAATATGTGCCCAGAAGTGTAATGAAGTGTCTGAAATCAAGAACTGTGGAAGAGACAATCAAGATGAAAGGAAGATTATACAATAAATCTCCCTTTGTTTCTCTTTCACTATGTAATTCAATATAGTTTTTTAAATAATAAATACAATAATAATCTCCATTTTAACTGACATTATACTCAAACAGAGATATTAGAAAAATCAGCTAGGGCAGCTCTTCAAAGGAGAGTGGCATTTTGGCACTTAACTCCCTCAAACTCCTCTGGAAGCTCCAGTCATTATGTTTTAGAGAAAATAATTCTCAGGCTACATAAGCATCAGATACATCACAGTAAATCTACAAGAGCAAGAGCAAGGTGAATGAAATCAAGAGAGGAGAAGAAAAGGAGAGAAGGGAAAGGAAAAGGAACAGAGGATACAAACATGTAGTTTTCATGTGATCTTTGTAATACATAGCTATAGCTCCTATGCAGCGTTTTAATAATTCTTTGGAGATCACAACCCATATTTACTCACTGAAAACTAAATATTGATTTATACAAGTTGCACAGTCCTAGATAGCAACTTCAATTTGTTCTTTTCCTTTTTATTTCAGCAGGATGATATTTTTGACAATTAATAATGTTCTGAAGATTTTTTTCCAGGCAGTAGATAAATCCCTTAATACACCATCATATCCCAGAATAAATAGAAACAGAGCATAAAGAATATCACAACCTAAAATCCAATTAAGTCAGGTAACAACCACTTTCCAAAAACTCTGAATAACTGGCAATCTTACAGTTCTGAGTGAACCATTCCATTTCCCGCTTTCCCCAACTCATTGTTTATTTCCTAGAATCTAAAATTATCTGAAGATGTTTTTTGTTGATAAACAAATTGTGCACATAAAATGTAGTAAACTTGAAGTATGTCAGTCCAGAGCCATGTGAGAATTTTTCTATTTGGACAACAGCATAACAAATTAGAAGTATTTTTCATTTTATAGAGGCAACAGAACAAGAAATGCAACAATATTTGATAGGAGGATACTGGAGGAAACCAGCTCTTTGGGTCAGCTGTTTTCTGTTTGCAGTGAAAAGGCCAGAGCATTAAGAAGGCAAGCCTGTGGATGGAGAGGATGCAAGATGTGGAGCTATAGCCTTATTAAAGGAATGGAGTGGGCAAATGAAAAAGTGGTGCTCCACCAGTGTAAATTACGCTGCCCTTGTTAGAATAGAAATTTGCACTGGCACAGCCATACTAGTTGCGCAGGACTGAGGAGGTACAGTGACTGAGGAGATAGGGGCCTATTCCCAATACAGACAAGTTTTAGGGACAAGCTGACATCACTTTACACAACAAACTATTATACTGTCTGAAAAAGGATTCTAGTTTGTTTTGTTCTTGATCAATATTATATACAGGACTTTACTGCTTCTCTTTGCTTACTAAATATTAATTAAACCTGAAACCTACTTAATCAAAAATCTAGTGGAAAAAGATGCTAATTCACACCTACAAGTCTTCAGCCCCAGTGAAGCATATGGCCATTGGGTGGAAGATTGCTCGTAAGCCACCCCAGACTGTTTTGAGATTATGCCAGAAGGGATGGACCCAGAGATATAGTAAGGCTGTCATATGTGCAACCAAGACACAGGTGTCTGTCCTCTGCTTATCTAAGTTCTTGACTAAATAATTTGCATCTGATTATACTATTATTATTTGCATTATGATAATGTTCAGGAGCCCTTTTCATCGACAAGAACCCCACTGTGCTAAGCATCGGACAAACAGAACAGAAAAACAGTCCTTGCCCCAGAGAACCAAAGCACAGCTCAGTAGTGGGACAGGTGGTACGATCAGTGGAATACACGTGTGTGAGGACAAAGGATCCACATTCTGTACCTGACTCTGGCATTGATTACTCTCATTGTTCAATAAACTTTCTGCTTTAGTTTCCCTGTCTGTGCCAGTGGGTTGGCAAATACTCCACTACCCCATAGAAATGTTGTGATAACTAACTAATCAGTTTACGTCTGTAACTTTAATGCTGGTACTTAGCACAGTGACATGATTACAGTGGGCAACAGTCAGTTGAGATAGTCTAAAAGAAAATCCTAAATGCTTCTCGGTTGTCTGTTGGTTTTGATCTACAGTGTGCCACAAGATACTCTTTGCTGAGTGGTAACATGGAAGTAGGCTTCATATTTTTCTCCATATGAATAAACCTTGTACTATAGCACTATGCATGTTCTTTGTAGTTATTCAAGCTAGTGCACACTAGTACAGAACTTTATTGATCACCACAAGCATAAGCAAGCATTCCTCTCCTCTCCATTATTTAGAGTATTATGCAATTAGTTGGCAATATTATAACCTCAAAACCATTAGGTGCAGGCTAGTTTCTGGAGACAAAATAAAAGATTAGATGAACTTGACTGATCAGATACAGCATCTCATATGTTGATGTTACTGCTCTAATTCCCTAGTAATTACAGTACTTGCTATACCAAGCAGCAAGAAGGCCTCAAAACCTAATAGCTTAGTTACATCAAAGCAACAATGCTCCAAAGATGCACTTCCAATGTAATCAATCCATTAAATGTTGTATAGTGCTCCCCTGCTATACACACATCTTCCTTTACTCTTGATATATAGCACCTTCATTAATACTGAGTAATGATGGATCTCTTTTAAAGAAAAGTGTTCTCAGACCCAGGGGTATTCAACTATTTAGAAGGGCAGTAACCAGTCTGTCAACCATAGAAGAAATCATTTCAAGTAGCCAGCACTTAAAATTACTGTCTTTCTTTTATCATACTCTGAGGACAACATTTTTTATTATCCAAAGGGCTTGTTTCCATGGTTTCTTGTTCTTTTGAAGCATTTTCCTTGCTAATACCTAAGCTTCTTACTTGATCCTAATACCTGACTTGCACACTTCTATATTTCCACCTGCTCTATGTCTTAAAAGTATGCTTCAATGAAACTGCAGTAAAGTGGTCATTGAGGGGTTAACTGTGTTTCCCAGGTATTAGGAGATGAAGCCATGCTGATCCCTTTACAAAAGAAATATAGAGCTTCCAAAGCAATAAGTAAGTACAAAGGAGGCAATAGCTGCTAAATAAAAACTAGATACCCTTACTATTCTGCTATAAAACTTTTAAAATGACACCTTTCCATAAACAGAAACCAAAACTCTTACTACTAATTAGAAAAATTACCCAGTTACATTTTCCTGTTTTGTTCCTGATTTTGTTGGTGGGCCAGAGAAGACCCTTACCACAATAGGATCAGATTCTGCACTCAGGTAAGCCCGTATATAATCAGAGTTAATTAATGCCCTTCAATATCATGGCACTGTTCCAGATAAACACTGAGTTATAGCATACAGTTAATTTCTTTCTTTGAAAAAAACTATCTTTATAACTTGCTAGTATATTGCGTAAGTATGGCAATTAATCTGTTATGTGATCTCACAATGTAGTTGTGCTAAAAGAAGCAATGTAAAGAGGCCTCCAGCCAACTTCATAATCAACTTTGGCCTGGAATATTCCACACAGGAGATCCACTTTCTGGACACTACACTACAACTTAGTGATAGGTACATAATAACTAACCTACACCATAAATCTACAGATCGCTATACTTACCTTCATCCTTTGAGTTCCACCCTTGATGCACCACTCGATCCATTGTCTACAGCCAAGCCCTAAGATATACTGTATTTGTTCCAATCCCTCAAAGACCAATGCCTTCAGGATCTCTTTCAAGCATTCTTAAAACTAAGTACCCACCTGAGAAAGTGATGAAACAGATTAACAGAGCTACACAAGTACCCAGAAGTCAACTACTACAAGAGAAGCTGAAGAAAGAATACAACAAAACGCCACTGGTCATCACCCTCAACCCCCAAGTCAAACCCCTACAGCACATCATCAAGAAGCTACAGCCTATTCTATAAGACAATCCCTCACTCTTTCAAGCTTTGGGAAACAGACCTCTCCTTGCTTACAGACAGCCCCCCAACCTTAAACATATACTTACCAGCAACTACAGACCGTACAATAGAAACATTAAAGCAGGCACATATCCCTGCAACAAGCCACACGGCCAACTTTGCCAGCACTAAAAGACACCATTGTAGGACCTAATCAAACCAGCTATACCATTAAGGGCTCATTCACCTGCTCATCATCAATGTGATTTATGCCATCATGTGCCAGAAATGCCCCCACACCTTATACATCAGACAAACAGGACAGTCCTTGCGCAAAAGAATAAATGGACACAATTATTACAACAGAACTCACAATGTTCAAAAACCAATAGGGGAACACTTCAATCTCCCTACTCATTCCACTGATGATTTGTTAATAGCTGTGCTCAAACAAGTGGATAACAGATTGAAGCTTCAAATACAAACTACAGAATTGGAATTCAATTGCAAATTTGACCCTGTAAACTCAGGGCTGAATAAAGACTGTGGGTTCTTTTCCCATTACAACAGGCAGTTTTGCTTTTCCTGTTCCCCCACCCACCTCCTTGCTAATTGCTGTGCTCTACTGTTTGAATCCTAACAACTGCTTTGATTTGCTGTTACAGTCTGACAAGATCCTGTGACTTACACTTCCCTGCATTTATTTTGCTCCCATTCTGTAAGTTCCCTGTCTTCAAGCCGCTGACAAAGTGGGATTCTCTCCCATGAATGCTCATGGGATAAATGAATTAATTAGTCTTTAAAAGTGCCAGAGGACTATTTTTTTGTAATGTGTGGTTAGCATCATTTTAAAATCCTTGAATGGTCAGTAGGCATAGACCCTGCCAAAAGGAAATGGTTGTTACAGGCACAGGGGCTGAGCGTGGCAGTCAACAAGGGTGTGTCAGGATACACCTGTTTACCACAAAAAGTGGCAGGGTAAAGGAAAACAAAACAAAAGGTTTTTTGTTAAAAAAAAAGGCTTTTGTTAAATCACAAGACACAAACATGAACAGACTAGTTTTCTAAAGTGCAGTGATATAAGACCTGAGTTTCTCAACAGCAGCTGAAGTCCAAAATGTTAATCTAATTAGATAAACCTGCTAGGTACCTATTTGTATGCTCTCAGAGACTTCAGCTCGGCAGACCCTCCTCCTCATTTAACCATATTCTCCCTCTAGATCCCCATGTTAGAAGATCCAGAGGGGTAGCCAGCTTAGTCTGCATACAGCAAAAACAATAAGAGTCCTGTGGCACCTTAACTTTGTTTAGTCTTCAAGGTGCCACAAATCTCTTGTTCTTGCATTATAAGACTTATAGATTCCTCCCTATCCCAGCATGCCCAGTTCCTGCCCAGAATGCAGGAACACCCACGCCTTCCCTGGTCTCCACATAATTAAGACAAAACAAGCTTTTCTATAAAATGAAGAATATTACTGAAAATGGGTGTATAATTTTGTATGTGTTCTGTATCTAGACAGGAGCCACAGCATCTTATTCAATTTGCTTACAAAGTTTCTGTCAATATGCCCTAAGGAAAAATTTCTTCCCACCACCAATTTGGAAATCCATTTAACTCTGTGCATGAGTGGATAGCATGGTAGCTGAGCATCTGATCCCATTTATTCCCTAAAATAATATTATGTCCAATTGTCCATTTTTTTTCTTGAATTTCATTCAGCTAGATCCTGGAAGGAGATCTAAGGTAAGTCACTGCTCAATACACAGGAGGAAAAACTCCCCAATATACTTTCTTTAATCTTGTGTAACTTTAAACCAAAATTTTTTCCCTTCGTTGCTTAGTTTGAATAGTTACCTAAATCTTAAATCTCCTTTTACATACAATATTAATACATTCAAATTCTCACAAACGTCTTTCCTTCAGTAGAATTAATCAATGTAACATTTTAAATAATTTCAAAGATCTATCATCAGATGTCTGTTATTGATCAATTCAGTAGTCCCCTCCCCCAGTGCACCCCCAAAATTGTACATGGCACAGCATATTATCTCATTTGAAATCTCAGTATAATGTCCAAGGGACTGTGGAGTTTATTTTAGTTATGGACATGCCAATAAATGTGAAATATATGCAATATATAAATCTGTCCTCAATTCCCATCTCTTCTCCCCCTTCTCCTGATCTCTAGGTAATATCTACAAACCCAGATTCATTTACCATCTCTATGATGATGACTCACACATCTTTCTGTCTACTTTAGGCCTGTGTCTTTCTATCTAAGATAGAATCATGGTTTCTCTTCCCTACATCTCCTTAGGAATCTTTAGCTATCCACTCAAGTGAAACAGATCAACATAGCTCCTAATTTTCCCTCAAAAAGCTCTTCCATTTCTTTTTTTTTCAATTACTGCAGACACCATCATATTGCCTCTCTATCACTCTGTCCCATAACCCAGGTGTCATCTTTCACTCCAACCTCCCTGTAGATCTTCAAATCCAGACTTGATCTAAACCCTACCAGTTCTTTCTATATAACAGGGTGGCCAAACTTATGGAACTCAGAGCCACACAAGTTGATTATTAAACCTTTGAGAGCCAAACTGAGGCATATACTTTTACCTACTCCAAAATTACTAAGTTTAAAATGACTAAGTTTAAAGAACAGAAAACATGCACGTGACCTTTGCTAAGGGCTGGTTGCACCAACTAGAGTACTAGATTTATATCTCCAATAGCGTGAGAGTGAGAGTTTTTAAATAACACGAATCTCATTGGCTGGTTTCAGCAGATGAGAGCAAAGAAGTCTGATCAAGAATACCATAAAAATTCCAATAGAGACTCCTGCTTCTGTTTGCACTACGTTTTCATGATGCTGCCCTGTATTGAGACTCAGCATCTATTCATCTTTTAGAAATTTTTGGTGTTCACATCATTCACGACTGAAAAACAGTTCTGATTAGGACTGAAAAAATAATATTAATCAAAAACAAAGCCTGGCAGATGTTTGCACTTGGGAAATCAATTTAAATCAATTTGAGAAATTAACTTGCTGATGTTCTTCTGTAAGCTGCACTTTTTCATTCAAGAGCTGCATGCCACGCCTGCTATATAACATCTGTAAGCTATGGTCTTTATCATTTATCCAGGCATTCTAGAGTTTGGCCACGCCTGCTATATAACATCTGTAAGCTATGGTCTTTATCATTTATCCAGGCATTCTAG
>ML681981.1:26385943-26416870 GCA_007922195.1 Podocnemis expansa | reverse complement strand
ATAACATCTGTAAGCTATGGTCTTTATCATTTATCCAGGCATTCTAGTCTTTTAGCACTGCTCTGGCATAAATATTAAAACTTGGTAGAGATTAACCAACATAACCACTGCCTCCCACCCCCTGCCCCACACACACATGGACGCACACCCACCTGCCCACCCATTCACACACACATAAGAAACCTCATCCTAAAATACAGGAGATCAAAGGGATAACAAGTCCTACTCTTTCTCCATACATAATCATGAAGGAGCTGACTGTTGACTATCAAACCTTAGCGCTTTTTCTGCATGCCTGCCTTCTGTGCCAGAGAACAGCCAATTTTGCTGCCAGCCATGCCTCACCCCCCAAACTTATATCAGCCAGAAGATGGACCGGAATATGAGATGGGGGGAATAAAAGGGCAAGATAGATACAGGGCTTTCAGTCTGCATACTGAACTTGCACATGTCATACTCCATTGAGGATAGGGTACATATTTTAATAGGCACATCTGTACTGACCTTGGACATCTTTTCTATGTATTTCAGCATCATTCCAAGGCATACAGAACAGCATCCCTTTCAACAGAATAGTATTAATCCCCTTTTTCCCCCAAGGATGTAAATTGCTTTAGACAAGAAGTAAACACTAGAAGAGACTTTTTGATATCTCATCAGAACTATTTGTAGCTAAGATCTTATTATTCCAGAAATATATTGTATTGTACTTAAGAATCTAACTAATTACTTAACTAGTCTAGAAAGTTCTATTTTCCTTAAAGTGAGGGGTGATTCATAGCTACATCTCTGAAAATACACACAAATTACTGTGCTCACACAACTGAATGCTAAATCAAGGCTTCAAAGAGAAGCTAGTGAAATTGAATTAATTTGCAAATTCGGTTGCATTACTTCACGTCTTAATCGGGACATTGTTTTTTTCTCACCTTACAAGTGATTTGACCTCATCTTTCTCTGTGTGCTGTTTCCCAGTGTTCAAATCTTAACAACTATTTTGATTTTCTGTTATAGCGCGACCTGCTCCCATGACTTACACTTCCCTGCATGTATTTGCCCCCCATTCTGTAATCCCCTCATTTTCAAAGTGTCTGGCAAAGTGGGATTTTCTCCCACGAAAGCTCATGGGATAAATAAATTTGTTAGTCTTTAAAAGTGCCACAGGACTCCTTGTTTGTTTTGCTGAACTAGACTAACACAGCTACCCCCATTGGATCTTGGCAACAACTCTTTCCAACGCCTTTGCACTATTATTCAATTTCTAAGTTGTACAAGTTTAAGTAGTACACAAGGGTAAAGTATATGATCAGTTTTTTTGGTATACACTGTCAGCGCCAATGTCTGATCTACAAACCCAGGAGCTCAGAGACTTGGTGGTAAGCCACATAACAATTTGCTGCTCCAAAGCCTTTAATTCACAGCCTTGCATAATGCCTAAGGCTACATAGCTTGGGCAAGGGACAATGAAGAGTTGCCAGAATGGATAAAGTGTATAGTTGATTATTTCAGCATTTGGTCAGTGTACATCAGCAAGATAATTCACTGTTTCAGTCTATACAGAGCAATATAGCTTTTTGTTAAAAAAAAAAAATCTCATCAGACTCTACTGACTAGTAAGCTAAAGCTGTGTTAAGATAACATTTTCAAACAGAGGGAAAAATAAAGAAAAAGGATTTCAGAGTTTATGCTGGCTGTAACCAGCTGTGCGTAAACACAGCAAACAAAGGGGATGTATCATTTTATAGTGTCTTATTTGTATGCATTGTAATTAAGCAGTCTTCTTACAGAAATACTATAAAAAGAAATCAGCAAACTTGATAGTTCTTTTCTTGATATTCTCCTAATGTGCTTCTTACAGTTGGGCTATGTTTACACATAAACTGTTATTTCAAAATAAGTTATTTCGAAATGAGTTATTTCAAAATAAAGTCCTTATTCTGAAATAAGTTAATTAGAATTAAGAAAATGTTAATTCGAATTAAGGGAAAGCCTGCTATCAAAATGGCTGTTATTTTCAAATGGTTATTTCGAAATAAGGCCATTTGAACATGTTGTTTTGAAACAGTTGTTTCGAAACAATGGTGTTGTTTCGAGACAACGTGTCCGAACGCCGTTGTTTTGAAACATCCATTTCGAAACAATGGCTATTTCGATTTCAAGCGAGGTTTTACTGTTTCGAAATAATAGCCATTATTTCGAAACAATGGATCCCATTGTTTCAAAATAAAGGAATGTTGTGTGGACATAAGAAATTTTATTTCGAAACAACAGCTGTTGTTTCGAAATAAAACTCTCGTCTGAACACAGCCTTGTATTCTCACTAACCATCTTAACAATAATGCAAACACTTGGATGCTTAAAAAAAAAGAAACAAAAAGAAAAAATACTCTGCGGAATCTAGTGTAGGTAGTCACAACTAGTTAAGCAATATTTAATTTACTCATATGAGATGACAGGTCTTCTGAAGGTTTAAGCAGT
The DNA here is from genome assembly GCA_007922195.1 of Podocnemis expansa. NCBI lineage: Eukaryota > Metazoa > Chordata > Testudines > Podocnemididae > Podocnemis > Podocnemis expansa. The sequence continues at coordinate 26,414,392 of ML681981.1, read as the reverse complement.
TGTCAGTCCTACTAAAGACACAAAGCAAATATTAATCTGAAGTACTTATTAATCCGAATCAGCACATTTTTTAAAGTAAATCTGATTGTGATATTCTTTGTGATTTCTGGGGGGTGGAGGGTGAGCAACTTCTCACATTACATTATTGTTACACAGTGCCACAAGACTCCTTGTTTGTTTGTAGTACAAATGCAGACTCTTTTGAGTCTGATAAAAAGTAATATGACCTTCTCACAAACCAAAATAAAGAAACAAGTGTGTGGGAGCACACAGCTGCCAGTCATATAAGGATGGAGAGACCAGTTTTGAGCACATATAATTAGCATTACTTAGCATGGAGGAATTCTAGTCATGAATCAAGACACTATTGTACTGGGTTATATACAGACACAGAACATATAGTTCCTGCTCCAAAGGGCTTCCATTCCAATAAGAGACAACAGAAAGAGATAAACAGATGTGGGGGAGCATTAGAAAACAAGGAGGCAATATCAGTCAGTGTGATATAGACAGCAATGTCAGTACTCTAGCTAAGCGCGATGAAGCTTTTTGTAGGCATCATAGCAAAGCAGAGAGTTTAATGAAGAGATTTGAATGGAGCTAAGGAGATAGATTTGTGTATGCATACAACAGGCTTGTTCAACCTTTGGCCCGGGGGCCAGGCTCTGGCCAGCCAACAGCTTTCATCCGGCCCGCAGAGTGCTGCTGCAAGAGCCTGAAAAGCAGAGCCAGCAAGTGGCTGTGTGTGTGCGTGGGTGTGAGTGTGGGTATGGGTGGCTGGGTGGAGAACTAATCCAAAAGGCAAGTGGAACCCAGGGGAAGGAGAAAAGTGCTGAGTGGTAATTAGGAGAACACAGGACAATCTGTGGCAGTTCTGGGAGGCTGAAGGGGCACGGGAGCAGTGCAGCTGGTTGGCAGGACCCAGTTACTTCCTGACCTGGACATCCCCTCAGTTCTGCTCTCCTCCCACACCCCAAATCCCAGCACCCCATCCTTCCTCTGACCTTAGGGGGCAAAATCTCTTCTGTAGAAATTGCCATCCCTACATGTTTCTGGTACAGAAATATGCCAAAATCTGTGACCCCTGCAGAACTGCCAGGGTTTTTGTCCTGTCTATGTCTGACTCTGTTCTGCTCTCCTTCTCCCCAGCACTGCTCTCCTTTCCCTGAGCAGTGCTTGGCAGGGAGTGAGGAGATCAGAATTGGTGGAGTCCCTGTCAAGAAGTAATTCAGTCTTGCCACCCAGCTGCTATGCTCCCCCACCTCAACCTTCTTCCCCTCCTCTCCTCTGCCATGCTCTCCTGTCCTGCCTTGCTCCTCATGCTCTGCCTTGCCCCCAACACACAGGTACCCTTGCCCCCCTTGGCCTCTGTATACAATGCAAGCAAAAGCCATGCCAAATATCACACTAATAATTATTTTATTAGAGATTATTAATAAGATCAATTTGTATGTCTTATCTATCAAAAATTTTCTCACCAGCCCCCGAACTGAGAAAAGAATTGCAATGTGTCCCCTCAGAGCCTGTCATTTCAAAATAAGAAAACGTTCAGTTTTGACATTCAGTTTTTTTATTTCAAAACAACCAGTTTTGTTTCGAAATAAAAGACTCGTGTGGACATACCCTGAATGCTTTAACAGGGAAATCTACAGAAGTGAAGGAGTTCTTTTACCTCTGTAGTTGGCCCTGGTGTGGCCTCTGTTGAAATACTGTGTCTAGTTCTGATGTTCACAATTTGAGAGCAATAATTATAAATTGCAAAGGGGTCAGAGAAAAGCCATGAGAATGATTAAATCATTAGAAAACATGCCTTATTGTGACAGACTCAAGGAACTCAATCTATAAAAGAGAAGGTTAAAGGATGACTTGATCAGTTTTTAAGTATCAATGTGGGAAACAAATATTTGAAAGTCAGCTCTTCAATACAACAGAAAAAAGTATAACAATCCAATGGCTAGAAATTGGAGGTAGACAAATTAAGATGATGTAAAGCATGAATTTACAGTGAGAGTAATGAACCATTGCAACAATTTACCAAAGATCACAGTGGATTCTTCATCACCGACTGTATGTTCTTCTAAGGGACAAGTTCTAGGAACTATTTGGTCAAAGATTTATAGCTTGTGCTATTCAGGAGGTCAGATGGATGAACACAGAGGTGACATTTTAAGGAATACAAAAACAGCTCAGTGTAATTTTTAAAAGAACTCTGAAGCATATAAATCTAGTTTGTTTGTTTGTTTTTTTCTGTACCATGAGTAAGATGTACAGAATAGATACTTGTGTGCTATAAAGGTTTTATTGACACACTCTTGGGATGACCTGCATCCCTCATGAGTGGCAAAAGTCATTTGCGAGTAATGTGGCCAACCCAAAATCAGTTTATTAAACTGTTAAAGACATATCACAGCATCATCTATCACTTCCCTATATACATACCTGTATTCCACATCTACTGTACACGTGCACTATGGATACACTTTGGACTATAACGAAGATAACGAGTAAGAATTCAGAGAAGTCTCTTTACTTGATATAAGAAATGCCTGGAAAAGACAAGGGTTGATCCTGCAAGGTGCTGAGTGTTCTGCCCCCAACCCAACAAAGCACTTAAACACAAGTCTGCTCCCATTGGCTATGTCTACACTACAGGGCTCAGTTATGCTGGCTTAAGAAAGTCTGCTTAAAGTAGACTTTATTAAGCCGGCTTAGCACGTCCACACTCAAAATGCCAGGAGACTGCCCACGTCCACACTGGCAACTACTAGGTTGCTCTAGGAATGGTGCATTGTGGGTATCTGGCCCAGAGTGCACCACAGCAGAGGTGCCCCTCTCTTCCAGCCGCTCCTTTACTACAGGAAGTGAGTGACCACACCACCCTCCATACTGTGTGTGGCAACAGGGAGCCCATGGAGGTCAGGAAGCCTGATGTAGCCCAGTGATGTGCCAGGGCAGCACTCCACACCTTCCCTGTGTTGCCCTGACTCCTCTGGCCCTTGAACAGGTGCTGCAGGGCGACTGCCAGCACAGGGGCAGGGTGCAGCAGTAGTTAAGATTTAAACACCAGGAAACAGCACATAGAGGAAGGTAAAGTGAAATCACCTGTTATAATGGGGAAAAAAATCCATAGTCAGGATTTAATCCTGCTACACACAATCTAATCTAAAAGAAATAACTTTCTTTCTTTCTTTCTTTCTTTCCATGTGCTATTTCCCAGTGTTTGAATCTTAACAACTGCTTTGATTTGCTGTTAGACTGTGACCTGATCCTATGTTTTATACTCCTCTGCATTTATTTCCTACCATTCTGTAAATTCCCCCATCTTCAAACTGTCTGATGAAGTGGGACTTTTCTTCCATGAAAGCTCACCCAATCAATAAATGTGTTAGTCTTAAACAATGCCTCTGGACTCCTTGTTTGTTTTACAACAATATCAGGGGGGTCCTTTGAGAAGGGGAGACACACAGGGTTGGTCGGAGAGCGGGAGAGACAGGCAGGGTCAGGCTGAAAAGGGCAAGGAGGAGACAGGGGTTTGGGCACAGAAGGGGGAGACACCGAGGATTGGGCTGAGAAGGGCAAGGGGGGGCACACAGGTTTGGGCAGAGAAGGGGGAGACACCCAGGGTTGGGCAGAGAAGAACAGAGGGGGAGACACACAGGTTTGGGCAGAAAAGGGAGACGCATTGGGTTTGGGCAGAGAAGGAGTGAGACAGACAGGGTCGGGCTGAGAATGGGGGAGACGTGGGATCAGGCTAAGAACGGGGCAAACATGCAGAGCGGGCAAAGAACAGGGGAGACATGAGGGGCAGGCTGAGAATGGGGGAAACATGCAGAGCAGCCAAAGAACAGGGGTGACATGCAGAGTGGGCTGAGAATGAGGGAAATGCTGGGTCGGGCTGTGATGCCCGGTCCGGCTCAGAACAGGGAAGATCAGTCAGGGAACATGGGGAGTTTGGCTGTGGTCCACACAGCTGGGAACGCTCCCAGCTGTGTTGTGTCTTCTAGCCCGCCTCCATCCCCATGTTTTCTGTGGTTGGGAGGCCAATTAAGTCAACTTAAGGCAACTTCCCCTCCACATTACCTTAAGTCGACTTAATAAAGTTGACTTAACTGTAAAGTCGACTTTATAAGCGGAAGTAATAAAGTCGACTTTACCTGATACTAAAGTCAACTTTATTGCCCTGCAATGTAGACAGGGTTTTGCTTAAGTCAACTTAAGGGCCCTTATGTAGACTTAAACACACACCGTAGACATACCCATTGAGTGTGTTGGGGTTTTGGTACTCAGCAAGACAGCACCCACAGTGAATAATTCAATAAAGTTTAGTCCTTGCAAAGGCATGTGTAAGGATTTTATTTAAGACCCCTGCAAATATTTTTAAGTCAGTTACTTACTGATTCTGGAAAGAATTACCTATGTGCTCAATATCATGTTCAATACATAGACCTGTTCAGTGTATAAAGTTCAGCGTATGTAAATGTTTTTCCAGAATCAGGGCCCAAAACTTCAGGAAGAAAATCCAACTACAAAATGATAGTTTCAGAGAAAAATCCTCCTCCTCAGTTCTTAATGGGGAATTAAATGATTCCAAACACAATGTAAAACAAAGGAAAAAAATATACAGTTTCCCAAAATGGAGACTTTGTTAAGATAATGCCCTTTGTGCTGAATGGATCATATTCTAAGTATGCACTGATTCAAAAAATGTTGTAGCAGATTCAGTTAACTGTAATATTTCAAGACAAAAATTGATGACCTGGGTTGGAAAGATTGAACAATATGGAAACAATTTGGTGACGATGAACAGAAAGCACAACCTATAGAGACTGCATGCAAAAAATATGGGTCTGATTCTGGAAATACAGCTAAGTCAAACTGTGAACCACTTATCCCCACTAGTAAGTAGTTAATTATGTGAGTCAGTAAAGTCAAAGGGACTGAATGTGTAAGTACCAATGCTTTACTGGAAGCAACGGCTTTGCAATTCAGCCCAATGTGAGTAAGACTAGCAGGGCATGCCTCTATAATATGAAGTGCTTCCTGATATCCTAAAACATTCATTTAGAAAAAGATGCTATTCCTGAGCAAAGGACAGAGATCAGCCATGCCACAACCAATAAGAAAGCCCAAAGAATGCCAACTCCAAAGGGATGGTTTGCTCCTTGTATTCCTTTAACTGCTTAGACTACGTGATGAAGATTACTCACTTTTGGAGGGGTAGGTGAGGGAACAGTGATCATGTGGCCCTCAGTTCTAAGCGGAGCAATAGAAGTACAAAGAAACAGTCTAGAAGAGTTCTTTAAAATCTTTGTGAAAGACCAAGATAACAAATTTTCCTCAGCCAACCTTTGGGTAATATATAGGGAGAAAAGGATTCATATGCTGGGAGCTGAAACTCTCAATTGCTTTGAAGTTTAGTTGTGCTGACAAATATTGTTTCATTATTTCCTTGTACTTCTGCATCTGTTTTCTCTTGTCTTATACCTACATTGTAAGCTCTTTGGGGGCAGGATAGTCTGTTCTGTGTTTGTATAATACTTAGCACAATAGAGTCTTGATCCATGATTGGGGCTCCTATGGGCTATGGTAATATACATAAATAATATTTATTCATTAAGATATTTTCAGCACATGTGCTTTTTTGAGACTGACTCATCCAAATGTTCAGGAAAAGAGACTGCGAAGATCACTGATACACAAGGGCCAAGTTTATTTACAGAAATATTTGTGAACAGCTTTCCGCTGTTTCCTTCCAGCTATAAAAAGACAGATAGCATTCCTATCAACCCAAATGTACACCTAACTTGAATTAAGCCCTTTCTATCTTGCAAAGAAACGTTGAGAGAGTACTAAACTTTTTGGAAACTCTGTGATGAAATACATAATTGAGTGATTATTGAATCACTACAGTATTATAAATGCAAAGAGGTAGATGCAATAGAATTGAAATTCGACACAGGAAAGTAGGGCAATCAGCCTGCTATCTTAAGTGCCTGTACACAAATGCGACGAGCCTCAGAAACAAGCAGAAAGAATTGTTAGTACTGGTGCAGACAAGGAACTATGACATAATTGGAAATAACAAAGATGTGGTGGGATATCTTGCATGACTGGAGATCTGCCATGGATGGGTATAAATTGTTCAGGAAGGACAGGCAGGGAAGAAGAGGGGGAGGAGTAGTGCTATATGTAAAAGAGCTCTGTGACTGCTCAGAGCTCCGTTATGGAAGTGGAAACGAGTCAGTTGAATGCCTGTGGCTTAAGTTTAGAGGAGAGGGCAACAAGGGGGATGTTGTGGTGGGGGTCTGCTATAGACCTTCAGACCAGAAGGAGAAGGTGGATGAGGGATTCTATGGACAACTGGCAGAAGTTTCTAGATTACAGGCCCTGGTTCTCATGGGGGACTTCAATTACCCTGACATCTGCTAGGAGGCCAATACAGCAGTGCGCAGGCAATCCAGGAACTTTTTGGAGAGTGTTGAGGACAACTTCCTGGTACAAATGCTGAAGGAACCAGGGGCGTCATTGGCACCTGGCACATGGGGCATGTGCCCTGAGTCTCGGTGCTGGTGCCCTGAGTGTCCAGGCTAGCCCTGTCCCAGATCGGGGACCCTGGCCAGGGCACTCTCCACAGCACCCTCTTCCCCCGGGCTCGGCCCTGGCCAGGCATTAAGGCCGGGAAACCTGCAGCGGTGTCTGCATCTCCTGGCCCCAAAACGGGCTGGGGATCTGGAGCCAGGCTGGAGGTGGTAGGAGCCCGATGAATTATCAGGCCCTGACGCTGGAACACGGCCAAGGGACCGTGGCCTGGGCCTATGTCCCGGGTCTTTTCCAGGGCCAGCGATGTTCCTGGGAGGAACCAACTAGGGGCTTGCACCTCTCAACCTGCTGCTTACCAACAGAGAAGAATTGATGGGGGACAGAGAAGTGAATGACAACTTGGGCAGCAGTGAGCATGAGATAATAGAGTTCAAGATGCTGATCGATGGAAAAAAGGAAGGAAGCAACACACAGACCCTGGACTTCAGAAAAGCATATTTTGGCTCCCTCAGGGAACTGATGGGCAGGATCCCTTGGGAGGCTGATCTGAAAGGGAAAGGCATCCAAAAGAGCTGGCTGAATTTTAAAGAAACGCTGCTAAGGGCACAAGAAGCTGCCATTCCAATGAGCAGAAAGAATAGCAAATGTGAAAGGTGCCCAGTGAGGCTAAACAGAGAACTCTGCACTGAGCTAAAGCATAGAAAGGAAGCTTAGAGGAAGTGGAAACTTGGACAGATAACTAAGGAGGCATATAAAGATATTGCTCGGGCCTGCAGGGGTAAAAGCAGAAAGGCCAAAGGACAAATGGAATTGTTACTAGAAATGGATGTGAAGGATAACAGGAAGGGGTTCTACAAGTATGTCAATAGCAAGAAGAGGATCAGGGATGGTGTAGGTCCCTTACTGAATAGGGCAGGTGTCCTCATGATGGAGGATGAGGAAAAAGCTGAAGTGTTCAATGCCTTTTTTACTTCAGTTTTCACAGGCAAGGCTAGCTCCCAGCCCACTACACTGGGTATGGCAGATTGGAGAGAAGAGAGGCCCTTTGTGATGGAAGGTCAGGTTAGGGACTACTTAAAGAAGCTGGATGTGCACAAGTCCATGGGGCTGGATGAACTGCATCCAAGGATGCTGAGGGAGTTGGCCGATGAGATAGCAGTACCACTGGCTATTATCTTTGCAAACGTGTGGCGAATGGGGGAGGTGCCGGAGGACTGGAAAAAAGCAAATGTAGTGCCTATCTTCAAGAAATGCAAAAAGGAGGATCCAGGGAATTACAGGCCTGTCAGCCTCACCTCAATCCCTGGAAAAATCACGGAGCAGGTTCTCAAAGAATCCCTCCTGAACCACTTGGAGGAAAATAGAGTGATCAGGAACAGTCAGCGTGGATTTACCAAGGGTAAATCGTGCCTGACCAAGCTCATTGCCATCTATGATGAGATGACTGGATTTGTGGATGCGGGAAGAACCGTTGATGTGCTATACCTTGACTTTAGCAAGGCTTTTGATATAGTTTCCCACAGCATTCTCACTGGCAAGTTAAGGAAGTATGGGTTGCATGTATAGACTGTAAGGTGGATAGAGAACTGGCTAGATCAACAGTTTCAGTGTGTAGGAATCAATGGCTCCGTGTCTAGTTGGCAACCAGTAATGAGTGGCGTGCCTCAGGGGTTGGTACTGGGGCCAGTTCTGTTCAACATTTTCATTAATGATCTGGATGATGCGATAGATTGCACACTCAGTAAGTTTGTGGATGACACCAAGCTGGGGGGAATGGTAGAGATGCTGGAGGGCAGGGACAGGATTCAGGGAGACCTTGACAAATTGGAGCAGTGGGCCAATAGAAATTTCATGAGGTTCAACAAGGACAAGTGCAAAGTCCTGCACTTGGGACGGAAAAACCCCATGCACTGCTACAGGTTGGAGTGTGATCAGCTAAGTAGCAGCAGTGTAGAAAAACACCTGGGGATTATGGTGAATGGGAAGCTAGATATGAGTCAGCAGTGTGCTCTTGCTGCCATAAAGGCCAATGGCATACTGGGCTGCATCAGAAGAAGTGTTGACAGCAGATCAAGGGATGTGATCATTCCGCTCTATTCAGCACTGGTGAAGCTGCATCTGGAATACTGTGTCCAGTTTTGGGCTCCCCACTACAAAAAGGACATGGACAAATTAGAAAGAGTCCAGCGGAGGGCAACAAAAATGATCAAGGGGCTGGAGCACAAGACCTCTGAAGAGAGACTGAAGGAACTAGGCTTATTTAGCCTGCAGAAGAGAAGACTGAGGGGGGATTTGCAACCTTAAACTACTTGAAGGGATGCTCCAAGGAGGAGGGAGCTCGGCTTTTCTCAGCAGTAACAGAGGACAGAACAAGCAGCAATAGTTTCAATTTGCAGCTGGGGCAGCTGAGGCTGGATATTAGGAAAAACTTTCTTACTAGGCAAGTGGTGAAGCATTGGAATGGACTACCTAGGGAGGTGGTGGAATCTCCGTTTTTGGAGATGTTTAAGGCTCAGCTGGACAAAACTCTGACTAGGATAATTTAGTGGGAGCGATCCTGCTTTTTTGGCAGGGGGTTGGACTAGATGACCTCATGAGGTCCCTTCCAACCCTATGATTCTATGATTCTATTATTTGAGATAAATGGATAGCATTAAAGCAGAAGAAAAATACTGACTGAAGAAAACCCCATAATTTGTTTAATTTTAAACATGACCTAAAAAAGGGAAAAATGTAGATTCGTGCCCCTATTGCCCCCCCTCCTTCTTTTTTATTTGATTCCTTCTATTTAAAGGTCTAGAGTCTTCATATTAAAAGAAATAAAATCCACAAAGGTACTTTTTTTCCTACACTTTAAAAACACCAGAAATGTGAAATCTGTTGTCTCCCACTTTTCCTGGGAGTCTCAGAACTGAAAAATGGGATCTCTAAAACTGTTTCTGAGATCAGGTGTGTTGAAGCTCTAATAAAGATATATTTTCTGATCTGTATTATCTAAAATAAAAACACAAATACAAAATTTTTTTTGAATAGTCTGACCAAAAATCACTTTTCCTCTCAAAGCAATTTCAGTAGCTTAGCACATGTGATATTCTAATCCACTAAACTTTTGTGGGAGAAAGCCCCACTTCATCAGAGATTTAGAAGTGGGATTCTTCCCACAAAAGCTCATATAATAAATAAATTTATTTAGTATTTAAAAGTGGCATAGGACTCCTTGTTGTTTTTTTTTTCTGAACTAGACTAACACGGCTACCTCTCTGGACCTAATCTAGCAGTTATTCATTTATAGTGTCTATAAGGTAAAGGAATGTATATTCCAAATGTGGAAGGAAGAAGGAGGAAAAAAGCTTTTACATATCATAAAAAAGCAAAAAGGTCACAAATAATGTTTTATTCCCCCTTTACAGGTCACCTTTAAAGCTAGACTGAGCAGAACATTATAAAAAGTACTGTGGGAACAATTCCACCCTTCAATGTGACACACTGCATAACTTAAATCTTTTCTATTCCTAATTTTGATGACATTAGAATACATTCTGATAGTAATAACATTAATGCATTGATTGCAACTATTCCCAGCAAAATACTAGATGATCGAGAACTTTTGTATATAATTTGGTTTTGTCCTTTTAATAACCAACCAACTTCTCACATTATATTCTTATGATGGATGACTATTACTTTGCTGCATATCAGAAATAGAAAACTGCTGAACTACTTTTACCTGTAAAATGTATTGGTTTTTAAATTAAAATAGAAGTTAAACAGAACAAATGACACCTCTTTTTGGTGAGCTAACTCCCTTCTTATATTTTAAACAGGAAAACAGAAAGGTTGCCTCTTAAAATGTGTCCCGCCACATTTCTTTTGTATTCTTCTTCCTTTTTCCTTGATGCTAGATCTCAGAGATCACTGAAAAAACTAAAATAGCATACAGGAATATTTTTCAAACTTTTAATTTTCAAACATTTTTCTCTCTTTTGTTTTTATTTTTCCCCAGCTTTCAATTTCATAAGTTAATTTCACACATGTTGTTAGCTACAACTGATCATACCTCAAAATACCCAATACATTTTAATAATGCAACAGATCATGGTTTAAGATATACACCAAGGAAAAAACTTAAAGGAGAAAAAGACTGGGTCCAGGTGCACATAGATAAGCCGCTGCTGAAGAAGTTGAGGCCTTTGAGCTTCCTGTCACATTGTCTAGATATGAGGGATTATCTAAAAGATCAATACCCTCTAAAGCACCTGGGGGAGCAGGAGCAGGTGCCTCTCTGAAGTAGAACAAACAAGGAGTCCTGTGGTACTTTGAAAGGCTGTGTTCACACACAGGGATTATTGCGATACAAGTTGTGTCGAAACAAACTTGTATCGAAATAATGCCTTATTTTGAAATAACTTAGTCCGAATTAACAAAAAGTTATTTCAAAATAAGGGAAAAGGTGGGAAACGAAATAGCATGTTCACAGTGTGAACATGCTATCTCGCTTCCGGGGGGGCTGCAGGCACCCGCGGGGTTCAGCACAGCCCAGTGCAGGCTCTGGGCAGCTCTGATCCCCGGCTCTGCAGGCACCGGCGGGGATCAGCGCTGTGCAGGGCTGGCCAGGGGAAACCCCTCAGCACCCTGGCCAGGGTGCTGAGGGTTCCCTGGCCAGGGTGCTGAGGGGGCAGCCCTTGAAACGTTGTTTTGGAACACGCATTGTTTCGAAACAAGGGCTTCGAAACAAGGTTGTTTCGACCCCAAATGGGGTTTAACTTGTTTTGAAACAACAGAGTTGGCTTCCCCTTGTTTTGAAACAACTGTGCGTCATGTGAACAGCAGAATTCTTATCTCGAAACCACCTCTGTTGTTTCGAAATAAGCGTGTGTGTGAACACAGCCAATGACTAACAAATCTATTTACCGCATGAGCTTTTGTGGGAGGAAATCCCACTTTGTCAGATGCCTGAAGTGGATTTTCTCTGACAAAAGCTCATGCAATAAATAAATTTCTTAGTCTTTAAATGTGCCACAGGACTTCTTGTTTGTTTTGCTGAATTAGACTAACATGGCTACCCCTTTGAAAAATCTCTGAAGCAGGATTCCTTCCTGACATTGCTTTTCAGGTGGCATTGTTACACACTGCCCTTTTAAATATGACAGGCTATGTCTACACCTAAAATCTTAGTTCGGACTTGCTTAATCTGAACTAAGTAGGTCAAAGTTATTTCAAACCAACTATGCTTTTTTAGTTCAAACTAACTTCTTAGTTCAAACTATCTGTGCTTTTTTAACTCTGAAAATAAAAATGTGCAGCTAATTTGACCTGGGAGGTTAGTTTGAACTAAAAAACACTGTTAGTTCGAACTAACCGCTCGTTTGAACTAAATATGCAAATTAGTTTGAACTAAACAGTTAATTTAAACTTACCAGCCAAACTAAGTTGTTCAAACTAAAAAAAAAATTTAGTTCGAACTAGGCAAAGCCTAATGTAGACAGGGTTCAAATTAGTTTGAATTAAGGCTCCTTAAGTCGAACTACTTTGGTAGTGTAGACATAGTCACAAGTGTAGTGGCACAAGGGATGTTAGCTTTACATCTCTCATTGACTTAAGTAGTGGATGTCTGGCTATAACAGCTAAGTGCTCAGGATATGCCATATCCTTAGGCATGCTCAGAAGCATTGGCTCCTTTCAGGAAATTTCCTATAGTACTCCTTGGTTTTCATCTGCTGTTCATACCACATGTAAACTACTAAAACAGAACTCTGTTTTCCTCTGGAAAAGGTATCAGCTGTGGATGCCACCTGACAATATTTGTTAAAACTTCTGTACCATCTCTTCTTTCATTATCAAGTTCTCTTTTGAGACACACAGTATATTATCTGACTGAATGGATGTTTGTGGAATGGTATATCTGTTCTTTCTGGTAAGGAGATATGGCAACAATAACATATTTCTGTGAACTGTACTTTTAAACTAGCTGGCTAGAAAATGTTCTTTAAAAGTGTTATATATCCCCACTGTCCTTTCAGAGAAAGCAATTAGATTTTTTTTCTTCTCAATTGTACAATGTTTGCTCAATTCCTTTTTCAATTGGGATTTAAAATGTCAAATGTGATAGTTAGATCATGATGAAAATGTATACCCCATTCTCGAACCTATACAGGTCTCATTCATCTTAACAAGGCTTTCTCCCTCCTTCTCCCCACCATCTGGAATTCTTCTTATGAAAGTTTTAGGATCATTTCATTGTATATTTTAAGAATAAATAATAAAATATTGGATATAAAATTGGAAAAAGTGCCTCTACAAAATGTTTTTGCAACTGTTGTATTTTACCAATATCAAAAACTGATTTTTTTGTTTGCTTGTTTTTTAAACAGGGAGTAAGGAGTTGCATACTGGAAATATGTTGATACTGGAAATATGTTCCTAAAATATTGTTACACCAAGCGATCTGAGCAGAGTAGAAAAACAGATTTGTCCTAGACAAAGGAATGGTGGGTTATCTGCAGTAACCGTCCTTCTTCGAGATGGGTTGCTCACATACATTCTGTTAAAGCTGTCTACGTGCCACAGTGCATGGTTGGCTGGAAAATTTTTGCCCTAGCCTGTCAGCGCAGGGTCAGTGGACAATGCCCCCTCTGTGCCACATACCACAGCTATATATATGACCCTGACCATGCCTCTCTCGTCCCTTCTTTTTGCCAACTCCGAGTAGCAGGGACGGGGGTGGGGCTCAAACTGTATGTGAACAGCCCATCTCAAAGAAGGATGGTTACTGCAGGCAACCCACCATTCTTCTCTGAGCACTGCTCACATCATTCTGTTACAGGTGACTGCTAGCCATACCCAGGATGGTGGGCAGAGTTAATATTTTCCCACCTGTTGGACGATTGCATAGTGTGTCATAAAGACATGTACTGATGACCACGTTTCTTCCCTGTAGATTCCCTGAATTGGGACCTCCATGAGGAAGGCCACTGACGATGCCTGCGCTCTCATTGAGTGTGCTCTGACCCCCCCAGAGAGGGCCGTATTTGCCCTTCTGTAACAGTTTTTAATACAGTTCACTATCCAAACTGAAATACACTATGTTGTCACTGGCTGGCCTCTTTTCCATTCTGCAACTGCCACAAATAATTGGGATGCTTTGTGAAACATGCATGTGTGATCAATATACACCAGGAGTGCTCTCCTGACATCTAAGGTGTGCCATCTCCTCTGGTTCTCCATGACCTGCAGATCAGGGAAGAACACCAGGAGAAAGATATCCTGATTCAGGTGGAATGGGGAGGCTGCCTTAGGGAGAAAGGCCAGGTGCAGACCAATGTTCCCTGTAAGCTGCGCCAGTGCGCGGTGGCGCAGCTGCCTCCGCTCACTGGCGCAGCAAGCACTGACCCCAGCGCAGAGCTGGGGTCGGGGCTGGCGGGGAGCAAAGGAGCCAGGGCCGGGGCTGGCGGGGAGCAGCGGGCAGCAGAAGCCGGGAGGAGAGGAGCCGGGGTCGGGGCTGGTGGGGAGCAGAAGCTGGGACCGGAGACGCTGGGGTTGGGGCTGGCGGGGGAGCAGAAGCCAGGAGCGGCGGGGAGCAGCAGGCAACAGAAGCCGGGAGGAGAGGAGCTGAGGTTGGGGCTGGCGGGGAGCAGAAGCCAGGAGCGGCGGGGAGCAGAAGCTGGGACCGGAGACGCCGGGGCTGGGGCTGGCGGGGAGCAGAAGCCAGGAGCGGAGGCGCTGGGTTGGGGGCTGGCGAGGAGCAGAAGAAGCGGGGAGCAGCGGGGGTCGGGGCTGGCGGGCAGCAGAAGCGGGGAGCGGAGCTGGGTTGGGGGCTCCCGGGCTGGGAGCAGATTAGAAGCCCAGGATAAGCTCATGGCATGGGGGGGGGGCGAGGGGAGGGGAGGGTTGATATGTAAGGAAACGTCTTGTTTCCCTTTCAAGTCGTTGCTTCCCCATAGGTCAGTGGTTCCCAACGTTTTCTCTGCCATGGCACTCCTTGCTACCTTTAATTCATTTGAGGCACACTGCCATGTAGTTTCCGAATGAAGCCATATATTTTCATGAGCCAATGAGCCAATCCAGAGCACTCTGAGTAGTTTTTCAAAAAAAATTTGTGACACACCTGTGTGCTGTGACACAGTGGTTGGGAAACAGTGGGCTCGGTAGACACAACACACACATTCCACCCAAGATGCAGAATAAACACAGAGAACTGTATAGAACCTTATGTTACTTTATTAACACCCAGCATTTCTACAGCACTTTCCATCCCAGGATCTCTCAATGGCTCACTATACTAGTCAGTTTTAAAAGGGATAGCCGTGTTAGTCTAGTCCAGTGAAAAAACAACAAGGAGTTGTGTGGCACTTTAAGACTAACAGATTTATTTTTTGCATGAGCTTTCGTGGGAGACGATCCCACTTCCTCAGATGCTTCGAAGATGGGTGAACTAACAGAAAGGAATGAAACTAAATGCAAGGGGGTGTATGACCTGATCCTATGTTTTACACCCCCTTGCATTTAGTTTCATTCCTTTCTGTAAGTTCACCCATCTTCGAAGCATCTGAGGAAGTGGGATCTTCTCCTACGAAAGCTCATGCAAATAATAAATCTGTTAGTCTTAAAGTGCCACACAACTCCTTGTTGTTTTTTCACTATACTAGGTATTCACACATTTGGCTCTGTGGTATCCAAGAGGCACACCCCACCTGTGCTCACATTCAAGTGAATGGCCCTGACAATACATTATAGGCAAACTACATGTGTCCTCCCATTTTGATATCTTTACCAAGTGCCTAAACAATGGCTTTAGAAGGAGGTGTCCCCTCCATGTATTTTTAGCACAGCTCTGTTTTCAGTTGCAAGCTGGTAAAGGAAAGTTCAAAGCTTGCAGACAAGAACAACACAAAACTTGTAGATGGGGATTGTAGCAGAGAGAGAAGGCAGCCTGATCTAAGTTTTTCAGTAAAGTGGAAAAACTGTCATTGACCTTAATTAACATTAGCTCAAGTAATATACAGGCCTGAATCAGGGTGACTTCTTTTAGCTCTATGAGTGAGATCTAGTCAGAATTGGCACATTCATTAGGAATCTCTAAAAAATAATAGAATTGTATTGGTTATCTGATCATCAGCTCTTATCAGTGTAATTTCTTACAAATTTTCTTTATGTATTTTCACATCTTCTAAAGGTGAGCTGAAATTACAGACAACCAAAATGTTTGTTGTTCTGGAAAAGGTAATGGCTGGTACACTGAACACATTCTTAGATGTTTGTCACCTATACACTGACAGAAGATAAGTTCCCATTCCTGGCCCAGTTGGTTGATATATGTGGTACGTTTCAAGCATCTAGTGCAGATGCTGAATGAGGCTTCAGTCTAATGAATAATATTAAGACAGAGCCTCATGACAGGTTGGATGTTTCTCATCTAGACATGCTAATGCGCATCAAGTCATATCTAAGTGCTGGATTCAAGGCTGACCTAGACTCTGTATATGCATTCTGGAAATGTGACAAAGACAGGCGTCAAAAACTGAGGTGTAGAGGAGGCTTGATAGGCAGCATCATTGCTTCACATTTGTTTAATAAAAATGTTAAACTAAAATACTGTGGTTTTATTAATTTACTAAAGTTTGAACAAAAAGACATCTATACAATGTTCTCTCTCTAAGCTGGTGATGCAACTGAGCAAGTTACGGATGCACTTGGGGAGCTGATGGGCAGTGGCTCAGGGGCCCGATCCGGGCCCAGGAACTTGCTCAGCTGCATCCATAAGTTGCTCAGCTGCATCACCGGCTTAGAGGGAACATTGGTGCAGACATAGTAGCACCTTGGTTGCAAAGAATTTTGTATACAGAAGTTTGAAGGAAAGGGCATTCAGCTCTGAGACCCGTCTAGCCAAGGTTACGGCTACCAGCAAGGCCACCTTCCAAGCTAGGACCAACAGAGTACATGAGTCTATGGGCTCAAATGGTGGTTCTATTAGGCCATGAAGCACCACATTTAAGTCTCATTGTGGTGTAGGATCTCTGGGTTGTGGGAAAATACTCTCAACCCTTTTAGGAACCTAGTGGTAGTAGGAAGAGAAAAAACCCAAACCACATCCACAGTTTTGTGTGGGGCGGAAATTGTGCTAGGTAGACTTTAAGAGACGGGGGTCAAAATCCCTTCTTCTTTTAGATCTAGGAGGTAGTTGAGTATAAAGTGGATTGGGGCTGACTCTGTAGACACCCTTTTTCCCAGACCAGAGGGAGAACCGCTTCGATTTAGCAGTGTAAGCAGACCTCATGGAGGGTCTTCTACTACTAGTCAATACTCTTTGGACCCTTTCTGAGCAATGCCTCTTTGTCTCATTTAGCCATGAAGCCTCCAAGCTGTTAGATGTAGGACACCTAGGTCTGGTTGATGCAAGCGGCCAGAGTCCTATTCAACAGGTCCGCCCTGTATAGGAAATGTAGCAGGGTCACTATCGATAAGTCCTGTAGGTTTGAATACCAGGGTTGCCTGGGCCAGGCCAGAGCTGCCAATGGCTATGTCTACATTGTAAAAGTTAAGTTGACTTTATTAAGTTGACTTAATAAAGTCTACTTAAAGTCGACTTTAAGTAGACCTTATTAAGTCAACTTATTGAGTCCACACTACATTAAATTGACTTTATAAAGTTGACTTTAAATGGGTGCCCTGGCTTAAGTCGACTTTATAAAGTCGACTTAATGGCCCCACTGCACTAAGTTGACTTTACTAAGTCAACTTAGTGAGTCCACATTGTTTTAAGTCGACTTAACAAAGTCGACTTAACCGTAAAGTCAACTTTATAAGTGGACCTTATAAGGTAGACTTTATTGGACCCTAAAGTCGACTTTATTGCCCTGAAATGTAGACAGGGCTTTTTTTAAGTCGACTTAAGGGCCCTTAAGTTGACTTAAACACACAGTATAGACATACCCAATATTATGTTTGTTCTGTCCCTCCTTATCTTTAACAGCACCCTGTGGATGAGGGTAATCAGGGGAAACGCATACAGTTGTGGCTCCCCCTCATGAAATCAAGAAGGCATCCAGAACTGGAGGCATTTCCGATTCCGGTATGTTGCGAATAAGTCTATCTGGTGTGTGCCCCAAAGTCTGAAAATGTACTTCACTAGCTCCGAATGCAGGGACCACTCGTAGCATAAGAGGAATTCCCTGGTCAGCGAGTCCGCTCTACCATTGTTTGACCCAGAGAGGTGAGCTGCTAGTGGGGTGAAGTTGTACATCAGGGCTAGGTCCCAAAGACTGAGAGCTCCCTTGCACAGTGCAGGAGAGCAGACCCCCTCCACCTTTTGATAGTTCATGTAAAACATTGTTGCTGCGTTATCCATTAGGATCTGTACCATTTTCCCTTTCATTATGTCCAGAAAGGCCCAGCATGCTAGCCAAATTGCCCTGAGCTCTTTTGAATTGATGTGAAGGGGGCTGTCTTTGACTGACCAAGTCACTTGCATGTATAGGCCCCCTGAGATATGGGCTCTCCACACACAATCTGAAGCGTTGGTGATGAGGTCACTGAGGAGTTTGCAGTCTCGAAAGGAACCCCTCCGAAGGCAAAATGAGGGTCCCACCATATCTCCAGTGTTGCCAGGATCCTGTCGGAAATTGAGACTGCCTTCTTCAGTGACTGTTGACGTGGATGAAACATCATGGCTAGCCAGAGTTGGAAAGGTCTCATTTTCAGGCAGGCTGTTCTAATGACTGATGTGGAGGCCACCATGTGGCCCAGAAGCTGGAGGCAGCACCTGACCATGGTAATTAGAGTCTTCTAGAGCTCCAAAATAATGGTGCAAATGGATTGAAACCTTGACAGGGGCAGGTATTCTCTACCTTTTATAGAGTCCAAGAGAGCCCCTATGAACTCTGTTCTCCTTTTCGGGGAGAGCTTTGACTTCTCTCGGTTTACGCAGAGCCCTAACTTTCTGTACAGCTGTCTGGTTACCTGGATGCTGTGGTCCATCTGATGTTTAGAGCTTCCCTTTATTAACCAGTCATCTAGGTATGGGTATATTCTTACACCACATTTCCTTAGGTGGACCGCCATGGCCACCATGCACTTGGTGAACACTCTGGGGGCCAGGGATAGGCTGAACGGGAATGAGGTAAATTGGAAGTATTCCCCACCACCACAAAAGGGAGGAACCTTCTGTGTTCATGTCTTATAGCTACATGAAAGTAAGTGTCTTTGAGGTTGAGGGCCACGAACCAGTCCCTGGAGTCTAAGGCCGGGATGATTTGTGACAGGAGAACCATGAAGAACTTTATTTTCCTTAAGAATCTGTTCAAGGCCCTGAGGTCCAAGATGGGCCACAGAACACTGTTTAACTTGGGGATCAGGACGTGATGGGAATAGAACCCTTTTTCCTGGTCTTTCCTGAGGACTTTTTCTATTGGTCCTAGGGCTAATAGTTTTCTGCATTCCTGTTGCAGCCAAAACTCCTGTGATGGTTCCCTGAGTCTAGAGTGAGAGGGCGGTTTTCTGTCCTGAGGCTTGGATCTGAACTGGATGGAGTAACCCTTGGACACTGTCTCCAGCATCCAGCTGTCTGATTTAATGTTGGCCCACTGATGGAAGACAGGGCCTAGACAGTTCCCAAACATTGCGGGCTGGGAGGTGGATGTGGTGCAGCCCTCTGGCAAGAGGTCATAACCTCTGCTTCTGGTTGGCTGAGTGGGAGCTGCCCACCCCCTGGCAGGGCATCTGGCTGCTTCCTTGAGGCCTAGAGCCTCTCCCTCTCCAGCCTTTGTCCCTGTTGGGTCCCCTGTAATGTTGCTGAGAGGGTTGGTAGGACCTCTGGCATTGCCCTTGCTGCTTCTGCTGCTGCTGTTGCTGTTGCAGCTGCTGCTGGGACTGTTGGGCCTGGAAGGAGCATCTGGCCACCTGTGGCATATACGTGTCAAATGATTTCAAGGTGACCCTTGAGTCCTTCATCCCATGCAGCCTGGAATCTGTAGCTATTGCAAACAACATGCACCCTTCGAATGGGAGGTCCTGGATGGCCTGTTGCATTTGTGGTGACAAACTGGACCCTTGAAGCCAGGCAGCCCTCTGCATTGCGATTGCCGACACCACACTGTGGCTAGCTGTGTCTGACACATCCCAAGATGTCATCAGGGCATCGCATGAAGCTAGCAGGCCCTCCTACAACATAGTGTCATAGTCCCTAAGGTGTTCATGAGGGACCAGATCCCAGAAGCACTCCATGGATTTCTATTAATTAAAGATGTATTGCCCCATTAGTGCCTGGTGATTGGCAATACAGAGCTGGAGGGCTGAGGTGGAATAGATCTTTCTGCCAAAGAGGTCCAATTTTCTGGCCACTTTGTTTTTTGGCATGGTGGCTAGTTTGTCCCTGCCTCTCCTCCTGGTTCCCCACATCCACTACTAGGGAACCAAGCATGGGATGGTTGAACAGGAACCCAAACTTCTCTGGCAAGGCATGGAATTTACATTCAGCCATTTTTGACAATGGAGGGATTGATGAGGGCGTTTGCCAGTGGGTCTTGGCAATCTTGTATACCCCTTCATGGAGGGGGATGGTGACTCTGGTGGGAGAGGCCACATTGCCTACATCAAATAGAGGGTCGAATTCCTCCCTGACCACCTCTATCTTCAAGTTTAGGTTCATTGCCATGCACCACAAAAGGTCTTAGTGGGCATGGGGGTCATCTCTATAGGCCAGAGGTCTCTGATAAGCAGCCTCATCTGGGAAGGAGGATGACAAGACCCTCAAAGTACTGTGCCAGGAGTGACCATTGCCAGGGTTGAACTCCTCGTCAGAAGCCTCCAGGGAGTGAGAAGCTCTAGAGGAGGGCAGTCTGGAAGAGCACAGTGTTGTAGGTTCATTGAGCCCTGGCCAGTCCAACCACTGATTGGACCAGTCCCTGAAAGAACAGTGCCGAGTCACACCGTGCTGGGGAACAGCCTCTGTCACAGTGGTGCTGGTCAGAGCTGCACCCGTGACTTCAGGATTGTCGCTCGCCCCTAGTCAGTGCCAGAGAAGTAGAGCGGGCTGATGTCAGTGCCAAGCCCACCTGCACTGTGGAGCCAGTGCACGAACCCTGTGTTGTGGAGGCATCGGGGACCATTTTCAGCAAAGCTTCTTTGCTGCATTGGAGGCTGACGGGGTCATTGCTGGTGATAAGAGGGATCGTCAATGCCAACTCTTGGTGCCAGAGGTATCGGATGCACTAGACTTGGACCTTGTACATCGAGAGCCCTGTGAGCATGGGATAGAATGCTCTGGAGAGAACTTGGGGGAAAAGGCAGAGTACTCGCCTTCTTCCTCTTACTCTAGCTCTGAGGACAGAGGAGCTGGAGAGTTCCCTGATGCTGGAATAGCCCTTTGTGGCGATGGTGAAGGACTTCTATCATCCCCTGAGCATCGTGTTTGTGGAGTATCATGCCCTCTGCTCACCCACACCTTGGATAGAAAAGCCGACTTGCCCTTGGACTTTTTGGGCTTAGGAGGCATGGGTGTTGGGAGTTGCAGCAGGGCCTTTGCCGCCTCAGAAGCCTCCAGTGTCAACGGCATCGGCAGCTGCTCTTTGCCCTTTCCCTGGGATGGGGGCAGCGGAGGCAAACTCGAACAGTATTGGCATGGTGCTGGTGCCAAGTCTGAGCCAGAGTGGGGTTTCTTCAGCTCTCTTGGGGAGCAGCACTGAGGAGGCTCTGGTGAGGACTGCGCATGCAGTGCCAATGTGCCTTTTTATGCCTCTGACGTACTTGGTGCGAGCTGCAGGACCTACTCCACGGGCATACTGCACAGGTTTTGCTCCTTGTCTTTTTGGGTCCTTCGTTTCAAGGAGCTACAGATTGAGCATTTGTCTACCCAGTGAGACTCTCCCAGATACTTCGCGTGAGGGTCACTCAGCAGGAAGGCCTTGCTGCAGTCTGTACAGGGTTTAAAGCCGGACATGATTGGAGGTAATCCGGTATGGTGTTTGGTCTCTGGACACTGGGTGGACTCAGTAGTGCTACTGGATTGTGGAAGAGTAATTGAGATGAACAGGTCTTCTAGACTGAACATAAACCGATAAAGACAGGTGCTTGCCCAAGTGCAAGGGCGAGCTATTCCAGTACCATCACTGGAGAGAAAGAAGAAACTGGAGAGGGGTCGAGGCAGGGTCATATACATAGCCCTGGTACACGGCATAGAGGGGGTGTTGGCCACTGACCCTGCGCTGACAGGTTAAGGCAAAAGTTTTCTGGCCAACCATGTGCTGTGGCACGTAGATACCTGTAACAGAAGGAGAATGTGGATTTGCCTCTTTGCCTGAGACCTCTGGGTCAAGCTCTAAGTCAGAGACAACGGAAATACATTTGCATTTAAGCAGGAGCATCGCTGCCCCAGCCCCGCCCCCTAGCCACAGGCCCTGCCCCTGCAGCCCCAATTCTCCGCCGCGCCCAATCCAGCCTTGGGCTCCTGCCACTGCCAGCCTGGCCCCAGATCCCCAGCTACGGATGGGGCTGGGAGAGGCAGGCAGCTCTGCAGATGGCCTGGCCTGAATTCCTAGCCTGGGACTGGGCCAGGAGAGGCAGGCACTGCTGCCTTCGGCCAGGCCCCAGATCTTCAGAGATGCCCCTGCATTTAAGAAAAACAAGGTAATCAAACCAGCAAAAAGAGCTGCTTCACAAGAGGATGATGAAAATAGCATGCTTTCTGCACATTAGTGGAGGAGACGTTTATCTGATATTCTTCAGAAGAATGTATTTCAAAGCTTTATTGGACTAAAATAAACAAAAAAAAAAATTAGTTATCCATCTTTTAGGGGCCAGCAGGACCGGCAGCCTCTGATCTGTGAATCCTCCTTCCTAATCCACTGGTAGCTTGATGTAGCTGAGCAAGCTGCTTAGTTAAAGATTGTAACTTGTGTCACTTAAGTGTTGGTAACTAGAAAACGTTATTTTGTTTTATTTGTAACCATGCCCATCTCTTTCACCTCCTAAGTATCAGTTAAAGCTGGGGTCTCAAACACGCGGCCTGCGGGCAACATGCAGCCCCTAAAGCTATTTCCTGCAGCCCACAATGACACTGTTGTTACCAATATTTGCAATATTGTTGTATGAAAAGGTTTCAGTGGTGCAGCCCTTGGGCTAACATACTAGTCCTCATGCAGCCTTCATGGTGATTTGAGTTTGAGACCCTTGATTCAAATCTATGGTCTTTATTAATAAACTTCTAGGTTTTATTGCATACCAGTTGTGGCCAAACTGTGGCTCACAAGCCACATGTGGCCCTTGAGAGAAAAAGTGCGGCTCATGGAACAGCACAGCACGGAGGTGTCAGCATGGTCAGAGACATGGGGAAAGTGCAGCATGGTCAGGGACGTCAGGGAAGCGGAGGCATGGTTGGAGATGGCAGGGAAGCAGCGGCATGGTCAGAGATGGCAAGGAAGCAGCAGCATAGCTGAGGACAGCAGGGAAGAGAGCCATGGTTGGGGGTGGCAGGAAGCACAGCGTGGTCAGGGGGCAGCAGGGAAGTGCGGCACGGTGGGGGGCAGCAGGGAAGCACAGAATGGTCAGGGTGGCAGGGAACTGCAGCATGGTCAGGAATGACAGAGAAGTGGCAGTACGGTTGGGGACAACAGGGAAATGGCAGTATGGTTGGAGATGTGGGGAAAGCATGGCATGGTCAGGGACAGCAGAGAAGCAGTAGCATGGCAAAAGACTGCAGGGAAGCACTGCATGGTCAGACAGTGGGGAGAGAAGTGCATCATGGTCAGAGACAGCAGGGAAGTGGCAGCATGGTCAGAGATGGGGGAATGAGCACTGTATGGTCAGGGAAGCCACAGCATGTTTAGATTTTCTCATAGGCCCTAATGCAGTTTACTCATTGTTAAAATAAAATCATGTTTTACAAGTCCTAAACATGATGTGGAATACTAAGAAATTAAAATACAAAGGAGGAAAGTTTAAAATTGAATGTAGATTACTTTCAATTTTTGGCACAACTTGCTGCTCTGAAGCATTGTATTCCACAATGAAATTTGTTAAATTGAAACATTGTGCAATACTTAAAGATCAGCACCTGAGAGAGCTTTTACATACTGCATTGACAAGTTACTAACCAGATTTTTAAAAAAAATCTCACCACTAGCCTGCAGTGTTCTACATCCAGCGACAGCTAAGTTTTTACTGTATAAGCCTAGTTTTGATGGTAACCTTAAGTAATTATTAGAATCTGATATTAGTAGGATCAATATTTGCTCTGTTTTTACAATAAATTTAAAACGTACAATGAATTTTAAGCATAGTAATTTTGCAGTAGGTAAAAGTATGTGGTTATATGCCTTAGTGCGGTTCTCAAAGGTTTATTAATTGACTTGTGTAGCTCTTGAGTTCCATAAGTTTGGCCAGCCCTGCAATATACCATTCAGATATGTGTTACAATAGAGTGGATAACACACTAATGTGTGTGTGCGCGCATGTCTCTTTAGAGACAGTTGATTTAATTTCTGTGAGTGCCCAGTGATGTCTCTACAGAATTTGGGAACTGAGATTCATTTAATGTTAACAGGAAGGCAAAATTTAGACTGAGTTTTGAGAAGTTTGTTGGTAAGGCAAACACGCTAGTATGGCCTAGAACAGTCATACAGTCAAAGCGAAAAGCTCTTTCTTGCTAAGACAGAGAGGCAACACAGCAGCTTACAGTTTTGGGTTCCCTGAGGAGAGGCCAGGGATACTCCATGGGATCCATCTCAGGGACTTGTACGAGGACTGTCAGTTAACAGGCTTAGCTGAATCCCACCACGTGGATGCTCCTCACTCTTCTGTATTAGATTAATTCTTTGGATTCCACATAGTTTCAAGCCAGCTCAGTCTGAGTAAAGTCCGAAGTCTGCCAGTAGTTCTGGCCTCTCAGGCATGCCCCAAGGGTGCAGATTGTTTTTTGGCACCACTCATAGGGATGGAAATTTATGCAATTCCACTATTGTTGGCTCTGGGATAAAGACTGAATCTCTCAAGTCTATGTTAGCTATATATCTCTCATAGCTTGCTTTCCTGGAGTTAACCCTGTGAGCACACTGAATGCTAGTTTAACACTTTGCAGACCACACATGGCCGTCTCTACCCATGAGCCAATGAGGTGCACCACAGGTTGGGGTGCTGGGGGCAAGGTGGGCTGGCCCAGAAGCCAGACACCCCTCTACCTCCCCTGCCCTGAGACAGCCACTTTGCCCCTGGGGGGGTGGGGGGCGGGGCAGAGCAGGCTGGCCCATGGGGTGGACTCCGCTTTCTCACCCTACCTCTGGGTTGCCCCCCCCCTGCTCCTAGGGCAAAACAACTAGCCCAGGGGAGGGGCGGGAGAGTGGAGCCCAGCCTCTGGGCTGGCCTGCTCTGCCCCTGGGTTGGCTGTTCCCCTTTCTGGGGGCTGGGCAAGCTGGCTCAGGGCAGAGCCAGGTTCTACACTCTGCCCCTCCCCTCCACCAGGTACACCAAACCAAAAGCTGGCTAGGGGTGCCATAGCCCCTTGAGCCAGCCCTGAGACCACATGACAATTAAAGCAAGAATGTCAGGATTTTGGGGGAGATTTTAAAACCACAGTAACTTACTTTCAAAGCATATACAAGTTACAATTCTTTAGATAAAAAAATAAAAACCTATATCCCCCAAATCGAAGCTCACCACTCCTGTGAGCCCTTTAACCTAGCCCACATATCAAGGAAAACAAGTCCCTCTTTGCCTTCTTTCTCCTGCTTCCTGGTGACATTCGACCAATGAGAGATTGAAAGGAGGACATCCTGACTATAGTGTGGTTTTAATCTCCTCTGTCATTTGATTTACTGGCTGGCTTCAAAGCCCCTGTCAGATGACTGAAGTGCCAGCCCTCCTGTAATCAAACCAATTGCCATGAACCTGTTCACTCCTTGGAGCAAACCCATTGTTCACATAGGGAACAGTTCCTCAGTTTTGATGTGATGTCATCAAATAGGGTCAGATCTATAGACCACAAGTCTCTAACATATATAATGTTGCAAACTCATACGGATTACAATCCCACAAAAAAAATTAATTGTGACCACATATTAAATAAAATTAATATTAATAAGGGAGAAAGCTCTTGGGCCAGAAAGGGAAAGAACATGCTAAAGAATACTTAGATAAATTAGATGTATTCAAGTTTTCAGGACCTGATGAAATTCATCTGGAATTTAGGTAATTAGCAAAAACAATCTCTCAACCATTATCCTGAAGAACTCAGGGAAGATGGGACATCTCCCAGAGGAACAAAGGCAGATGAACATATTACCTGTCTTTAAAAAGGGAAAAGGAGGACCCAACAAATAATAGACAAGCAAACTTAATTTTGATACCTGGGAAGGAGCTGGAACAAATGATTAAACAATCTATTTGTTCAAACCCAGAAAAAAATAAGGTGATAAGTAATACTCGACATGGATCTAACACTAAGAACAAATCAGGCAAAACCAACCTAATTTTCTTCACTGACAATGTTGCCGGGATAGTGGATGGGAGAAAAGTAGACATAGTATAACTGGATTTCAATACAACTGGCCCAGTTGAAACTATTAGAAGGGGTCTGGTGCATAACTAGCTGAAAAACTGCACTTTTTCATAATGTATGGATCACTGTTAAACTGGGAGGACAGAACAGGTCTAATACTATTCAAGATTTTCATTAATGACTTGGAATCAAGAGTATGCTTATAAAAGTTGTCGATGACACCTAACTCAGAGCAGTTGCAAGCATTTTGGAGGATAGAATCAGAATACAGAATCAGCTTGATAAATTAGAGAGTTGGTCTGGCTTTGACTATATGAAATTCACTAAAGAGAAGTACAAAGTACCACACTTCTGAAGGAGAAATCAAATATAAATATACAAAATGTGAAATAACTGGTTGGGCAGCAGTACTTCAGAAAAGAATTCAGGTTAAAATGGATTATAATTGAATATGAGTCAACAGTATGATGCTGTGATGAAAAAGGCAAATGTTGTTCTGGGATACATTAGGAGAAGTGTTATATGTTAGACCTGGGCAGTAACTGCTCACTCTACTAAGTATTGGTAAGGTCTTAAAATGGAGACTATGTTCTCGTTTCAGGCATCAAGCTCTAGGCAAAATGTAGAAAAATTTACAGACAGAGTCCAGAGGAGAACAACAAAAAAATCAAAGTTTTAGAAAACATGACATACAAAGAAAGGTTGAAAAAAAAAATTGGGCATGTTTAATCTAGAGACAGACAGAGGGGGACATTACAATCTTTAAGTATGGAAAAGGCTCTTATGTACAGGATGGTGATCAGTTGTTCTGTATGGCTACTGACAGTAGGACAAGTAATGGAGATTCAGGTAAGATATTGGGGAGGGGAACCCCTTTCTAACTATAAGGATAATGAAGCACTGGAATACACTTCCAGTGAGGGTTGTGAGATTCTCATCCTAGGAAGTATTAAGAACAGGATAGACAAATACCTGTCAGAAATAGTCTATACATAATCAAAGAACAGAGACTGAATAATTTCTTGGACTCAGTCAGTTCCAACCCTACTTTTTAGGATTCTGGGTGGTCACAAAGTCCAGTGGAAGATGCACTTTGATAAAGGTTCGTACAGACAGATGCCAATCCATACACTTCAAATAAAATCAAATCATAGAGCTGAAAGGGACCTCATGAGATCATTGAGTCCACCCCCCTGGGAATTGAACCCAGGACCTTCTGCATGTTAAGTAGAGGTGCTAGCCACTACACTATTTGCAGGGCTTCATGTGTTGTAAAAGTTTAGTCAGCTTAGTCCAATGGATAAGAGGTAATAAAATACGGTATGTCTCTTCATCATCAATATCCTAACAGAACATACACAGACAGCTAGCCATGGGACAAAGGAAGACCAGTAAAAAGAGAAGCCATTAATCTATAAATAAATTCATCCTGATGTGTACTGGAGAGGGTATTGAAGACAGAATAAATAAACAAAATCACTCAGGCCACGTCTAGTTCCTGCATGGACTCACAATGGATAGAGAGAACCCAGGAGCATACGTGGCCCAGTACTAGTGCTGCTGGTAGTCTACGAAAAAGGTGGGATTCTACCAGGAGTCCTGGAGGTACTTACCTAAATTCTCTCACATTCAGGCCCTATTAAACTTCTCCAGCAGCATAAAGGGACAATAGAGAGGACTTAAATGGCTCTCACAGAATAGCTCTCATGGGGAAAGAAACAGAGTGTTCTGACCATTTCATTTCTTCATTAAGTGGGAGAAGATGGCAACACAAACTCATCTAGATACTGTTCATACTGAAGACACAATAACTTCAGAAGCTCAAGCCTGGACCAAGAACATCTTCATCTATCCTGCTAAGGCTGTATCTTAATATGACAGTTCAGAACATTCTTCAAGATTTAACAGGGATTTTTAAAAAAATGTAGTTCTGCACAAATATTCCCCATTTCCAAAGGCATAGCCATGTTAGTCTAGTCCAGCAAAACAAAACAAAACAAAACAAAAAAAACAAGGAGTCGTGTAGCACTTTAAGACTAACAGATATATTTTTTGCATGAGCTTTCGTGGGAGAAAATCCCACTTCGTCAGATACTTCGAAGATGGGTGAATTTACAGAATGGAATGAAAATAAATGCAAGAGGATGTAAAACATAGGATCAGGTCATACAGTAACAGCAAATCAGAGCAGTTGTTAGGTTCAAACCCTGGGAAGCCTGAAGTCAAATTACCTTTTGTAATGGAAAAAGAACCCATAGTCTCAATTCAATCCTGCTGTCACAGAATTTAGTTTGCATATTAATTTCAGTTCAGCTGTTTCTCTTTGAAGTCTTGATGTCCCAGTCACATCTCTGACGATGGCCATTAACAAATCATTTATCGAGTGATTAGAAAGATGGAAGTGCTCAGCAACTGGTTTCTTTGTT
>ML681981.1:26338804-26380943 GCA_007922195.1 Podocnemis expansa | reverse complement strand
GCCCTGCTCTGCCGGCCAGAGGACAGCCCTCAGCACCCTGGCCAGGGTGCTGAGGGGGTAGCCCTTCATCCCAGGGTGCTTAGCACTCTGGGAGGAAGGTCAAATGTTGTTTTGGAACACTTTGTTCCGAAACAACATGTCCGCACAGGGATGTTTCAAAACCCCTGGTTTCGAAACAACCTTGTTTCGATAGGAAATGAGGTTTAAGCCATTTCGACAGAATGGCTCCCATTTCGAAACAAGGGGTTTCCTTGTTTCAAAATGGCCATGTGTCGTGTGGCCATGGCATTTCTTATTTCGGAACAACCTCGTTGTTTCAAAATAAGAATGCTGTGTGAACACACCCAAAGACTAAGAAATTTATTTATCACATGAGCTTATGTGAGAGAAAAACCCCACTTCATCAGAAGCTTCGAAGATGGGGGAACTTAGAGAATGGGAGGAAAATAAATGCAGGGGAGTGTAAGTCATCGGATCACAAAAGCTCATGCAATAAATAAAGGTGTTAGTCTTTAAGTGTCACAGGACTCCCTGGTTGTTTTGCACAGGGTGAGTAACCACTCTCTTCTTCAAGTACTGTACCTATATGTACTCCACCTCAGGTGACCCCTGAGCAGTAGTACCATAGAAGGAGGGAGTTTTGGAATCAAATGCAGCATAGAGGAAAATACCTCATTATCAACTGCTTCATAAGCACTAGAGGCATCAGCTAAGACAGGGTGCTTAGAGAAGGTATGTATGTATGAAAGAGCACGTAGCAGCTCTGCAGATCTCAGATAGTGGAATTAAAGGAGAGCCATAAGTACATTGTGAGCTTGTCAAGTAAACTGATAGGCCAGCAGGGGATGGAATACTGGCAACACAAGCTTTAATGCACCCCAAAACCCATTTTCATAGTCTGTGGGTAGAAACAGGAGAACTTTTAGATCTGTCTTCAAACAAAATGAAAAGTCTACAAGAATTACAAAGTATTTAGTCCTAGCTAGATGGAAGGCTAGAACCCTGCTGACATCTACAACATGGACGGCAGTCTCCAGACTGGAATTATGTGTTTTTGGAAAGAAAACTGGTACATAAGTTATCCGATTGAGAAGAAATTCAGAAGACGCTTAAGGAAGAAACCTGGAAAGTGGCTATAAGGAAACACTGTCCTTGTATAATACCATGGAAAGAGGGTCTGCCATTAAGATCCCAGTCTCTCCAATTATGCAGGCTGATGTAATAGCCACTAAAAAAGGCAGTTTTCATGGGCAAAGTCAGTAAAGAGAAAATAGTTATTGGACTAAAAGGGCCCAAACTGGGGTGGAGACTTTTAGTAGTGGAGGAAAAACTATTCAGAGTTTTCATGAATGTTACAGTTGTACATGGGCAAACAGGAAGACCCTCTCCATCAGTGGTATGAAAAGCTGTAAGGACAGCTAACTGAACCTTGAGAGAACTAAGTGAAAGTCCCATTCTCTACAGTTATTTCAGAACATGTAGAAGTGAGATGGGTTCAGGGACAGCATTCTGGAAGTCACATCAATGACTAACTAATCTCCAGTTCTGAAAGTAAGTATTTCTGATGTAATATTTCCTACCATTTAATAATATTTGTTGAACTTCTGCAGAACAGCCCTGTCTAACCCTTTGAACAATTGAGGAACTGTGCCTTGAATTGAAAAAGCTCAGAATGGAGTGCAGCAGCTGACTTGCACACTAGTAGAAGATCTGATTAATGACTGAAAGCTTTATCAAAGAGCTAGAAAAACAGGTAAAGAAACCACATCTGCCTTGACCTCATCAGGGCTATTAAGGGCCCTATCCTTCCCAACTTCCATTCAGAGTCTGGGAAAAGATACTGCTTAGAGCATTGGTTGTGACACTTTGTCTCCCTGGGAGGTATGTTGCTGAAATTCTCATTCAACTGCTCCATAATTTTATTGCTTTGGTACTGAGGCAACGGATCTCACTGCCCCTGTACTGTTAGAGCATCAACGTATGTTCCCCAGCTGTGGTTATGGTTACCATTGGTATTGGTTGGAGGAAGATGACCTCCAGCACTACTTGTGATGAACATTTTATCAGTCTAGATGGGTAAGGAATTGACACCTGTTTGTCTAGGTTGTATGTTTGGTTAGTAAAGTGATATGTGCCACCCACCGAACCACTTAAGGCATAACCTCACGTTTTATCACAAAAGCCCAAGCCACCATATGAACTAGAAGTTTAAGAAAGTTTCTGCCAGATGTCTGTGGCAGCCTTTAATAAGTTCTTGACTAGTTCTGAGGTGTGAGAACATCAGAAATCTGTCCATTGCAAGGGAGGCTCTGGATTCCAAGGAATAAAGGGAAGGCCCTATATATTGTACATTTTGAATGGAAGGCAGCATTGATATTTCCACATCTAAGTGAAGACCCAACTTCAAGAACAGAGAAAATGCTTCCATGTGGCAGAAAACTCTTATGGGTGTGACTCAGCCTTGAGGAACCACAAATGATAGAACCTTTGAAAGTACTCTCAGAGCCACGGAAATATGAAAATGGAGTATCTGGCACTGAGACTTATTCAGTACCCTGACAAAATGCAGAATTGGTATATCGTCGCATGGAACCAAGTCTTGAAGGTCAATGGCCCAATTCGCCAAATGTAGAGAAGGAATTATAGCTGCCAGAGTCACCATCCTGCACTTTTGAAACCTCACAAATATGTTTAGGAATCTTACATCTAAGATTGGTCACCATCCTCCATTTTTCTTTGGCATGAGGGAATACTTTGAGTAGAACCCTCTTCTCCTGTACTGAACAGGAATCAGTTTTGTCATCCCTAAGTCAAAGAGGCAGTTTATCCCCCATCATAGTAGGAACAAGTGAGAATGGCCCCTCGAGATGGACAGCGAATGACAATGAAGAGAAGGAGGCAGGTAAAATGGATGGTGTATCCAGATATTATTTGCATCTTTTTGTTTGAGGTAATACCCCTCAGAAATGAAACAATCTATGGATATGGAATTGGATGTAATATCTGTGGAATCAAGAGCTATCTGAACAGATGCCCTGGCCAAAAACTGTCCTTGGCAACAGTAGCTGAAAATTGTTCCATTTGGTTTCGAGGAAAGTGTTGAAAAAAGGAGACAAATTTTGCATAATTTAAAAAGCTGCAATTCATCATCAGCACCTGGTAAATCACAAAAGATATTTTTAGGGTTGCCAATCAGTGAGATTTTCTCCACAGAAGGTCCATCTCCTTCTGGTTCTATATGTGGTAACTTAACAATGGTGTTGTTTGCACTATGTATTCATTGTAGCAAACATCAGAGAGCTGAGTGGTGGATGAGAAGAAAGAAACTCGTTGTTCATAGGAAACATAATATTCTTATTCATAGAATGATAGGGTTGGAAGGGACCTCATGAGGTCATCTAGTCTGACCCTCTGCTAAAAGAAGGACTATTCCCACTAAATCACCCAAGCCAGGGTTTTGTCTAACTGGGCCTTAAATGTTTCTAAAGATAGAGATTCCACCCCCTCCCCCAGTAAACCATTCCAATGCTTCACTGCCCTCCTAGTGAGAAAGTTTTTCCTAATATCTTTCTGACTCTATTTTTGTCCAGGTGTTTCAGAACAGATTCTTTGAGGACCTGCTCCATGATTTTTCCAGGGATTGAGGTGAAGTTGATTTGTCTGTAGTTCCCTGGGTCCTTCTTTTTCCCTTTAATGAAAGTAGGCACGCTCTTATGGACTCCCTTACACTAGGGTGATAGCATTGCTGGGGTTTGCCAAATGGGTTTCACATGTTCCAATACAGTCTTCTTGGTAAGAAGGATGGTATTGCAGAGTGAAGAATGTCCAACAGCTGTGTTGGGATTCTTTGTTCTTTTCAAGAGGTACCTTTAAGGACTCTGCCATCTGTTCAGTGATGTCTTGAAACTGCCTCATTCAATGAAGACAACAAAATGGTAGTCTGAGGCATAGAGTCTTTGTTCACTTTAGTCTCTCGATCCTCCAATGTTTTCTGCTGTTGCTGGTGAAGAGAAGCTTGAGTCTCCCTACCATGCCCATGGGAAAGGGAGAGGGCCCTGAAGAATTGCTGGAAATAAGCTGCAGAAGGATCCCAATTTGATCACTGAGGACTTAATAGGGAGGTGATGGCTAAGCTTAATAGGGAGGTGATGGCTAAGATAACTAAGTCAATTACCAAGAAAGTTTACATTCACTGCAAAGTTCAATAGCAGCACTATACTTCCACTGATTAAATAGCATTCAACATGTATTAATTATTTTTGTTGTATAGTTAAAATCTATTTATATTTCAGTGCAGTCTTCATGAATGACTCTATGGGTATCTGAGCCCATTAGACAAGAGAGTAATTGTTGTAAAAGGCTGAGGATGGAAAAATTGTGTTGTAAACTTCCTGAAAAAAATCTCTCACCAATACAGATTTTACTTTGTATTATAAAAGCCAAATAATGATATTTAGAATTCATACAGGGCCTGACCCCAAACTGAATAAACTCAATGGGATTTTTTCCATAGTATCTTGTGTGCAGGGACTCCAAAGCACTTACTGAAACAGGCTCTGATCTTGCACTTTATGTCCCCATAAATTCTCATTGAGCTGTTGTGATTCTGAACAGTTGAAAAGGTGTCCCTGTGTGCATCTCTTCACAGGATTAAGATAAGAGCAGTGTTTTCCCTTACTATTACTCTCATTTTAAAATTAATTGTGTCTGAGTCCTCAGACCTTTTGTCTTCACTGTCCATGAGTATTTTAGTGAACGAGTTTACTGGCAGAAATATTGGCAGGGAAGAGGGGCACAGTAGGTGCTGGGATGGGGTGGGAGGCAGAAGTGCTGCATGGTTGGGGAGAACAGAGAAGCAGCAGCGTGGCAAGAGATGGCAGGGAAGCGGTAACGGGGGGTGGGGGAGAGAAGCGTGACATGGTCAGAGAAGCCATAGCATATTTAGATTTTCTCATAGGCCCTAATACAGTGTACTCGTTGTTAAAATAAAATCATGTTTTAAAGGCCTAAACAGGATGTGGAATACTAGGAAATGAAAATACAAAGAAGAAAAGTATAAAACTGAACATAGATTACTTTCAATTTTTGGCACAACTTACTGCTGTGAAGCATCATATTCTACAATGAAATTCAAAACATTGTGCAATACTTAGAGATCAGCATCTCAGAGAAATTTTACCTGCTGCACTGACAAGTTACTGCCCAGATTTAAAAAAAAACAAAAAAACAGAAAAAAAACCAAACACAAAAACAAAAACAAAAAAAGAAAAAAAAATCTTGCCACAAGCTTGTAGTGTTCTACATCTAGCAACAGCTAAATTTTTACCATATAGGCCTAGTTTCATGCTAATCTTAAATGATTATTAGAATCTGACACTAGTAGATGAGCATTTGCCTGATTTTTACGATAAAATTAAAGTGTTCAATGAATTTTAAGCTTAGGAATTTTGGAGTAGGTAAAAATATGTGGTTATATGCCTCAATACAGCTCACGATGGTTTAATAATAGACTTGTGTGGCTCTTGAGTTCCATACGTTTGGCCACCCCTGCTCTATTGCCTGGGTTAAGGGATGGAAGATCACGAGCCCTTCTATCAAAATAATATTTCTGCTTCCACTTCTGCTTTTCTTTCATCTTCTGAATGTTAGCATTGTTCTTAGATTGCAGCAATTTATCAGTAATAGGTAAATTAGATCTGATCCTTCCTCCCATTAACAACTGAGCTGGAGAAAAGCCATTCTCCAGGGGTGTACTTCGGTACACCAGCAATGCTGTATACAGATCACCTCCACTTTCAAAAGTCTTTTTCATCAGATTCTTTACTGTCTGTATAGACCTTTCCACCAGTCTCTCTGATTGGGGATAATTTGGACTGGAGGTTTCATGCTGAAAATCCCAATCTGAGACAAATTGCCTGAATTCTGCACTTGAAAATTGTGGCCCATTGTCGCTGAAGACCTCATCAGGAATTCCATGTCTGGAGAAAATTCCTTTCATGCCAGTGATCACTGAATTACTATTAGTACTGTTCAGTGTGCAAATTTCTGGATATAAAGAGTAATAATCAGTGACTATTAAGTAATCCTTGGAAAGCCAGGTAAATAAATCCACACCTACCTTCTCATAAGGTCTCTGTGGAACAGGATGAGGTCTCAATGCCTCTGCCTGTTGACATGGCCTGCATTTCAAGCATGAAAAACAGTTTGTTACCACATTGGTAGTGTTGTGATTGATCTGTGGCCAATACATGACCTCTCGTGCTCTTTCTTTGCACTTCTCTATTTCTAAGTGACCTTCATGAATCTTCTGTAACATTTCTTTTCGGAGGCTCCATGGAATTACAACCTTACCACCTTTGAAAATCACCCCATCTACCACAGTCAGTTCATGTCTGCAGTTCCAATAGTCTCTTATACTTAGAGAGCAACTGCTTATTATTTCAGGCCATCCTTTAATTATCACCTCTTTGAGGAGTCCCAATGATTCATCTTTCTCAGCCTCTTCTCTTATGTGTTGCAGTCTTCTGTCAGTTATGGGATTTGCGCTCACAATCATACCTACATAGGCTTACACTTCTGTTTCCAGCATCTTCTCAGGTACCGTGGGTGCTACTGCTCTGGAAAGTGCACCTGCTGTGAACATAAATTTGCCTGGTGTGTAGATCACTAATAAATTGTATTTCTGCAATTTGATCATCATTTCTTGAATCCTTAAGGTACAGTCATTTAGTGGTTTATTAAATAATGCAATCAAGGGCTTGTGATCTGTTTCAACTTCCACTCTCTGTCCCTAAATATACTGCTTGAATCTCTCACAGGCAAACAAGATTCCTAAAAGCTGCTTCTCAATCTGTGCATATCTAGTCTCTGCATCAGTCAGTGATTTGGACGCATATGCCACAGGTTGCCAGCAATTTTCATGTTTTTGTAAAATCATGGCATGCAACCCAGACTGTGATGCATCTGCTGAAATTTTAATGGGCTTCTCTGGAGCAAAACATTTCAATACTGGTTCCTGTATCAAGTCTCATTTTAAACTTCTCCATGATTCTTTCTGGGCAGCATCCCAGCACCATTCATTTTTGTTCTGTAGGAGTTGTCTCATCAATGGTGCCACCTTGGCAGAAAGATTGGGTATGAATTTTCCAAGATAGATAACCATTCCCAGGAACTGTTGGACATCTTTCTTTGACTGGGGACATGGCATCATTTCAATGGCTGAAATCTTCCTCTTATCTGGTTTTACACCTTCATGGGAAACAATGTCCCCTCTAAAAGTCAGTTCTCTAACTCCTAACACACATTTGTCCTTATTTAGTTTGAGGTTTGAGGCTCTAGTTGCATCCAACATTTGCCGAAGCTGATGACCATACTCCTCTTTTCAATCAATCAATCAATCCATCCATCCATCCATCCATCCATCCATAGGAGCCACAGATGATGATGTCATCAGTGGAGGTGTCCACACTGCTAATATGTTCATAGATCATGTGTACAGTTTTGTGATACACCTCTGCTGCTGAAGCTATATTGAAGGATAAGCATAAAAATCTGTATCTTCGGAAAGTAGTATTAAATGTGCATAATTTCGAGCTTTCCTCTGTTAATTTTAGCTGCCAAAATCCAGAGGATGCATCCAATTTACTGAAATATTGAGCATTTGCAAACTGAGCCATAATCTGTTCTCTAGTGGGTAGTTTGAAATGTTCTCTTTGTATAGCTCTGTTGAGGTCTCTGGGATCTAAGCGTATGTGTAGCTGGCCATTACTTTTTTGC
Source organism: Podocnemis expansa (assembly GCA_007922195.1). NCBI lineage: Eukaryota > Metazoa > Chordata > Testudines > Podocnemididae > Podocnemis > Podocnemis expansa. Next base: position 26,373,167 of record ML681981.1, on the reverse strand, counting down.
AGTATAGCAAGGGAGCTCACCCATTCCGTTGGCTCCTCTATTTTTTGTATTACTTGCATTGCTTCCATCATTTCAAGCTCAGCCTCGAGTTTATCACGGAGTGCAAATGGCATCTTTCTACATGGGTGAATAATTGGAGGGATCTGCTTATTCATGCGGATTGTATGTTCACCTTGCACGCAACCCAATCCCTGAAACAGGTCCTGATATTCTTCAAGGAGTGTCTCATAGCCACATGCAGCCCTATCTTGTAGTGAGAGCACCCTTTTTACCAGATTGAGTTTCTCACAGGCAACTAGGCCCAAAATTGGTGTCACCTCCTGTGGCACTGCAATGAAAGGCAGCCTGTACATGGTGTTCTTATGGTTAACACTAGCGAAGCAGCGTCCCTGCACAGGTATATTTGTTCCAGAATGCCCAGTTACTTTTATGTTTGTTGGTCCCAGCTTAGGTCTTATTCTCAGTCCCTCACAGTCTTGTGTAGACAGAATGTTAACCTGAGTTCCTGTGTCTAGTTTCAGTGGAATGATTGTTCCATTCACTGACAGAAGCAGTATCCAGTCCCTCTCACTAGGTTTGCTTGATCCCAGTACATCTACAAAGCACTCCTCAGTCTCACTGTCAGTAACTAAATGAACTTGAGTTTTGCACCTTTGGGATCTGCAGCAGTCTGCAAAATGATTAAGTTTCCCACAGTGATGACAGAGTTTCCCATAGGCAAAACACTGTTTGGGACCATGCCATGATCCACACTTGCCACAGGACTGTCTGGACTCAGTCTTCCTGATAGCAGGGGTTGGTTCCACGTTGTGATTTGAACCACTCTGGCTACACGCTGTTGTCTAAGCGCATGCACTGTCCTTCTGGTGAATTCAGCTCTTTTACTTGTGTTTTTACCATTTCAGTGGCCCTACATATTTGAAGGGTTTCATTCAAAGAGATCTCTCCCTCTCTGAGCAGTCTTTCTCTTAACATATTGTCTGTAATGCCACAAATGAGTCTGTCTTTGATCAGAGACTCTGCCATGCCACCAAAGTTACAGCTTTTACTGAGTTTCCTTAATTCTGTAACATATTGGTCTATGGTGTTATCCAGTTTTTGCATGCATATAAAAAATCTATGCCTCTCAAAAGTCACATTCATTTCTGGCAAGCAATATTCCTCAAACTTAGTCAGTATAGTGTTTAAATTCATGTTTTCACCATCTTGAAATTCAAAGTTATTATATACATCCAGTGCCTCCTCCCCAACAACATGAAAAAAAATTGATGATTTCTGGTTTTCACCTTTGCTCTGCTCTCCAAAGGCAGACAAATACAACTGAAATCTCTGCTTAAACTTTAGCCAGTTTTCTTCAGCATTACCAGACATTTGGAGAGGTTGAAGGAGCCTGTAAAACATCCATGTTTAGAGCTTAAACTTACTTGCTGAAGGCTTTCTTTGTTTTCAGAGATCCCTGATGTTTTGCTGTTTTCAGGTGCAAATGCAGGAATTTTCCTCCAAGTCTTTTTAGTTTCCAAACTCATTCACCATCTTCTGACACCATGTAATGATCTTGAGGGTTCATTAAAGACGATACTACTGAATGAGTAAGGGATAGAACTTTAATCATACAGACAGGTATCCAGGTGTGTACCTGGGAGCAGCCATGTTAGATTTTCTCTGGGGCACGTCTCCCGATTTACACAACACTGGCCCATGCTAGGGCATGTCTTTAAATTCACAACCTTCTACAAGCATATCACTACGTAAGATACTGAAATTCTTATGGTACCAAGTGAAGCTGTAGCATCAACTGGAGTTGCAGTACTGATAGATGGGTATGTTTGTTCCTGCAAGATGGTACTTATAGTTCTCAGTGTTTCACAGGTGGAGCTGATGTAGATAGAGGTACCTGCAGATGTAGAGCTTCTTACATGATACTGAAGAGGTTAACAAGGGTACTTGGAGAGGAATTGACACTATCGATCTTCTGTGTTTGCTGTGACTGTCTGCATTAGATTGTACCAGAGTCTTCTCAGAGTCACATTTATTCTTACAGTTACAGGATTCTCCTGTTTCACTGGTACTGGAGGGGTTCTTCACCTCTACTGTACTGAGCTTTGAGGATGAAGTCTCTGAGGCTGTTGACCTGGTTGGAGAGCAAAGTCTTTCTGAGGTGGGTACCTTAAGATGTGAATTGGGGATCCTCTTCTTATGACCTCTAAGCTTCCTCTCCCTTGCTCGGGGATTAATGTACTGAATTCAAAGGAGACCTAGAGACCACAAGGGATAGATACCAGTCTCTGAAGTGGGGCAAAGAGAGCACTCAATCATTTGGGGTATGTCTACACATCTCTTTTATTTTGAAACAACACTGGTTATTTGACAGATCCCATCATTTCGAAATAAGAACCGTCATTTTGAAACAGGTTAAACCTCGATAGTTTCGAAACGGCAGTTATTTCAAAATGGTTGTTTTGAAATAACACTGTTTGGATGTGTTATTTTGAAATAACGTGTTTTGACCTTCTTCCCGTGGGTGCACAGCACCGACGGGAAGAAGGAAGTGCTGGCTCCTGTCAGCGTGCTGAGAGGCTTCTAGAGCCATGTCAGCACGTGCCTCTGGAGCATCCGAGGGGAGATGGCGTGCCCCTTTCTGGACCACTGATGAAGTCCAGCTGCTCCTCACCATTTGGAGCAGGCAGGACATCCTTTCCCGGTTCCGGGCTAGCCACCAGAACCAGGATGTATACGCCGACATCACGGCGGAGTTGTTCGCCCAGCATTGGGAGCGCACCACCAAGCAGGTGTGCTCCAAGATCAAGGCCCTGAGGCAGGACCATGCTCGCACCAGGGAGGCATGCGAGCTCCAGGGGGCAGGTAGCACTGCTACCTGCCCTTTCTATGAGGAGCTGCATGCCTTCCTGGGGGCTGAGCTCAGTGGCCTGCCAGCCAGGGCAGTTGATACTGGCCACCGCCCCAGTACCTCCTCAGGCCCGGACCAAGCAGACAGCAGCTTGGAGGCATCACTCAACACTGGGCAGCCTCCTGTCCTGCCACCACCACCAGGAGAAGCTGCGCCAGGGACTCTGGAGCTCTTCCCCGTCACCCATGAGGACAGCGCCAGAGGCGAGGGGGAGCACCGGCCTCCTGACATGCCGACCCCGGGGCAGTCCGACACGGACGACGGGCGTCCTGGTGGACATCTGGAGCCCCTGTTGGTGAGTCCTCCTTTCCCATACAAGCAGGCAGGGCTAGGTCTGCCCAGGTCATGGGCAGCGAGGAGGTCCAGCACAGGGACAGGCAGGGCAAAGGGCTGGGGGGGGGGGCACAGGCCCTTCCATGGGCACGGGTGCCCCAGAGACATGTGGCACCAGGGTGACAGGCCCGTGCATGCCTGGGTTTGGTTAACAGTGGTTGGGTGTGACAGATGCAGCTGCATCTTGGGCAGGGTGCACAGCATGCAGACCACACCACTGGCAAGTGTCCTTGGGAGACTCCCCAGAGCAACTCTTCTGGGTGAGTCCAGCTCACCACTGTGGGCACCACTAGCCCATGCGTCCCTCTGGAGCAATGTCCCACGGGACACAGGTCCAGATTCTTACTGACAGTGAGGGCGGAGCTATTTGCTGCAGACAGGCAAGGCCAGCAGGCAGCAGACTCCAACCCTGTTTTATGCTTCCCTCCAGCAGTGCGTGCCACCGGTAGCTGTTCACCACGGAGCGCACCCAGCACCCCCAGACACAAGAGGAGGAGGAGGGGCCTCCGGACGCGAGGGGTAGTCCTGGCCAGCCTAGAGGAGTTAGGCGAACGTGCCGAGGCATCCACCCAGGCCTGGCAGCCACAGGATGCCGCCCTCCAGCTGCTGTACCAAGGGGCCACCACTGATGATCACCTGGTGGCCGCGTTTGAGAGGCAGGCCACCACCATGGATCGCCTCGGCACAGCCCCGGGGAATGCGGCTGCCAGTCTGCACCGCATCGCAGAAAACACAGCCCCACCAGCAGCTGGCAGTGCACTGCCTCAGGGTGCTTCTCCAAGGCAGCCCTGGACCCGGGGTGGCCACAGGCAGGGACCCCACCAAGGCCCCGCTTGAGAACTCCCCTCCCCCCAGTGACCCCCACCTCTGTGGCAAAGCTGTTTGTGAGCGCGTCACGTACTGTGACAGCCCTTATTGATGCCCGATCCCATGGGGGCACAGGTGCAGGCTGCTCGTATTGGCCCCCAATGAGCTGGGCCTCAGCCTCCTAGGCAGCAGCAATGGGCTCGCCCCGCAGCTCGCAGAAATTGTGCAGGGCCACGGATGCACTGATGACCTCCAATGTCGTCTCCTCCCCAAGGTGGAGGCGGGTAAGGAGGCACCTCCAGCGTGCCTTCAGCTGTCCAAAGGCCTGCTCCACCACCTGGCAGCAGTGGTTCAGACACTGATTGAAAAGCTGCCGGTGACAATCGAGGGGCCCTGCGTAGGGGCGCATGAGCCACAGGCGGAGGGGATAGGCCGCATCAGCAACAATGAGGACAGGCACCTCTACTCCCCTGACATTGATGTTATGGGGGGGGAAGAAGGTGCCCGCCTCCATGCCCCGGTAGAGGGCAGAGTTCTGGAGGACTCTTGCATCATGCGCTCTCCCTGGCCAGCCCACGTAACACTTCTGGAAGACACCCCAGTGGTCCACAAGGGCCTGCATGATGACTGAGTAGCAATGTTCCCTCTAATTACTCAAAGCCTGTGTGCGCAAACAATTTCTTTGTGTGCGCAAAAACATTTCTTTGTGACCACCAATATTAGCACTATTGAATTTTTTGTGTGCACTTTATTTTTTTGTGTGTGCAGGTTTCATGACCTGTGTGCGTGCGCACACGCGCACAGCTTAGAGGGAACAGTGCTGAGTAGTAGCCCTTCCTATTGTGGTACTCAGCTGCTCAGTACTCTGGGGCCCTCACAGGGATGTGTGTCGCATCCAATATCCCCACACAATTCAGGAATCCCAGGGTGGCCATGCCATCCATGGTGTCCTACAGCTCCCCTTGCGTGACAAGGCGCCACAGCAGGATCCTGTTGATGGCCCTTGTGACCTGTATCAGGATGATCCCAATGGTGGACCTGCCAACCCCAAAGAGGTGCGCCATGGACCTGTAGGACTCCAGAGTGGCCATCTTCCACAGGGCTATGGCCACTCTTTCGTTGACAGGGATGGCCAGACACATGGAAGCGTCCCTTCGGCGCAGCAGTGGGATGAGTTCTGCTACCAGGTGGTCAAAGCTGGCCCTGGTCATCCGGAAATTCCTCTGCCACTGGTCGTCCTCCCAGGTTCAGAGCACTACCCACTCCCACCGGTCTGTGCTGGTTTCCTGGGCCCAGACCTGGTGAGGCACAGAAAGGGGCAGGGGAACTAGGGCAGCTCTGAGGCTCAGGGTGCTGGCAGCCTGGGGCACAGGCTGGGCAGCATCAAGGTCTGCAAGCAGAGTGTCCCCCAACAGAAGAACACTCTGCAGGCATGCAGCGGGTCTAGTAGCCTCACACGGCGAAGGCTAGGCAGCCAGGCAGCATCCCTGTCTGTCGCTTGCAGAGTCCTGCTAGCCAGAATGGACAGGGAGGTGAGGTCGGGGCCAGCTTTTAAAGGATTGGCTGGCACCATGGCTGCCAACATGGTTCAGGGAGAGGGCAATGTTGCCACACCTCCCATGGTGCCCCTCTCCTGAAGCAAAATAGCAAGTCCTGGGTTTGTATGTGCTATTTCGATTCCAGCTTTTCCCTTATTTCGACTTGGGTTTTGGTTATTTCAATTCTGGCTATTTTGAAATAACGTTTTTGTTTTGAAATACCTTATTTCAAAATAAGTTATTCTGAAATAACAGGCTATGTGTAGACATAGCCTAAGAGTTGCAGCTTGATTTCCCAGGTCTTTCATGCCCTGGATTTGAGATGTAAACGAAAGTTTCACACTCTCTAGAAATGTGATTCTCCCAGGCAGCAAACTTCCTTACACTGTGTTGCTGACCAAGATAGCCTGCCTACATACAAGACAATATTTAAACCTTGGTAGTGTCCCCCCAAAGGGGGGGTTTCTGCAAAGGAATTAAAAGAATATTTCAATAACCAGTAAACAATACTGTTAACAAACAAACCAAACTAAGTAGAATGAACTCAGAAAGCAGCTGAGACATGCAAAATGTGGACAAGCTAAGCTCTATCTCAGGCTGAGGTGCTTGTGAAAGAACTGAGGGCAATTCTTCCCACAGTCTGATCTATAGCCTTGGTGAGGGGAATGAGGATATCAGACTGAATGGATACTGCTAATGAAAATCTCACATAAAAGGCATGTGGGCACACGGAGACCTGAAGTGGAGTGCCTGCAGGGGCACTACTCAGAGAAGAACCACAAAATACAAATAAAATCAAACAATAAAATATATTAACAATTAAAATACTTCACATTTATACAGTCTCATATCTTAAGACTCGAACTATTTTTTAGTCTGTATAGATTAATCCTCATACCAAGCCTCATTTATGCACAGGAACAATAATGTCAGTCCTGTCCTGGTATTTCAAGTGTTTTCACTGATGCTAGAAGAATTTCACATTATAAAAGTAGAGACGATGGTGATATGAAGCACATACACAAAATCACAACAAACAAAATTGTGGTAAAATAATTAGCTACCCTCCACTGTAAATCTCGCACTAGCATTCTGCTACAAATGAAAGAAGGATTTATGCTGGTCACATCACAGCTACTCATTTCTACTGTGCCTGTATTCTAGAAACTCCTACACAGAGTTGTTAAAACTGAAAATTTAAACACAAATAGTACAAGTTCCAAGTGGATAGCCATGTTTAGTCTAGTGCAGCAAAACAAATAGTTTTGTGGCACTTTTAAAGCTAACAAATTTATTTATTGCATCAGCTTTCATGGGGGAAATTCCACTTTGTCAGAGGCTTGAAGACAGAGAGCTTACAGAATGGGAGGAAAAATAAATGCAGTGATATTTCTAAAAGTAAAATTATTTCTTAGAGGAATATTACTAAAATCTGTTTCTCCAAAATAAATCTGTTTTGACTGTTACAATTGATCCTTTCTAGAATGATCAAGTATAGTACACATGTCAGATGAACTTTTCTAGAAAAAAAGATTTTTTTTTTGGACTGAAATAATAGATTCAGGTTGGCTGAAACATTTCATGAATCTGAGCCAATTCTGGTTAACTGTTTTGGTCAGAAAAAAAGATTTGGAAATGTTGAAATAGTTCATTCTGATACTTTTAAGAGAAAGTATTTTGATGTTTTGGACTAGATTTACAGGGGACTTAGTTCCCATTAATAAAAACAAGGTAGAGGTACTATTGCCACATACCACATCACCCTGTACCTAACAATATGTTGATTAGAGCACTCAGCTGAGATGGAGTGCCAGGTTCAATCTCTTACTCCCCACAAGAATTTAGCAATGCACCATGATATTTGTCAATAAATTTCTTTCCACTGTTTTCCAGGTTATACATGCATGGCTGCAGGGAACGTTTTTAAACATCTGAGGTGAAGCTTGAACTTTGAAAGACTGAGTTAATAATGGAATCTGGCATGGTTTTGCAGTTAAGCACTACTTTTTAAAATATTCTTTCTCCAATTACATGCTTAAATGGTTCCTGTTGAGCTGATCTGGAGAGCTTGTGCTTTTGCCTTGATGCTGAAAAGAACTCTGTGAATTGTTGTTGTGTTCATTTATGTCTCCCAATTATATTTTGATCAGCAAATTCCCTTCCTCATTTTAGTCTTGAAATCCCCTGTAATCAGATGCACATTGTTCTTTGGCACAGTATCAATGAGTTCCTAGAGTTGACTATAGAACACTCTAAATATCTTTGTATTGGCTGCTATGGCTATTGCATATGCCTGAGTACATCAGATACAGCAAAGCTCCTTACTGGTAGACTCAAATAGAGCATTGACTGGACTGTATCTCATTAGGAACGCAAATTCATTCTCACTCAAAATAAATGCCATGCTTTACTCTTTTGTTTGCCAGCAAATACCACTAAGTGTCACATGGGGAGGGTGAAATGGTGGCTGTCATTCCACTGAACCTTTAAAAACCACTCATCACTCTTTACACAGTGGAAAATTTGGCGACAATCTTCTCTTGACCTCTTGAACTTTTGTCATGACTTTATTCTCCCTTTGCTGTTTGGTGGCCATTCACATTCTGTGAAATCCACTTCTAGTCATGCTTGGTTTTAACATGCATGTCTGTGTGAACACACACACACTTTGTTCTAAAAGGAACTTCATTACCAATGGAAATGAATATGTTGTAATAGCTGGGCCTACAAGTTTACCCTAATTGTGAACTAAAGCACAAAAAGTGAACATCAAAACAACAAACAGTGTTGACAGGAAAAAATATAAAAAAGGCAGAAAGTCTGAACTAGTCCAAACAAAAACTTCAGTGATTGTGTTATGATCATGTTTGGTTAAAAAAATAAAACCAGAAATCAGTAAATCAAATCTACTGTGCCAGAAATTAGGCCTATTACTAGACAAAATAATAAGAGGATGGATTGTCCAACACTCTTGCCCAAAACTCCCTTTCAGGATTCTCAAAAAAAAAAAAAAAAGACTTTAGAAGAATTAGATGAAGCTGCCAATAACTGCTGCAGCAGGCTTTACCATCATGGCTGCTACCCCCGTATTCTCCCAAGGCTCCAGACCTCCTTCAATCTACTCAAGAGAAGCCATGAGCAGTCTAGGCCTGGACACAAATGACACTGATGCTGTCACCTTCCCCATCTCCATCTAAATCCCAAATACTATCGGAGATGTAAAACTTCCTCTCCTACCGCCCTCCATGTATCTTCTTTCCCCCACTTTATTTCTTTGTGTTCCTCATTCTCTCCTTTTGACTTCTGTTTAATAAGTCAGGCTTAGGCAGTTCAGAGTGCATATTTTGCTACACTGCCGTGAGCCTGTGACTGAAGAAACAACTACAAGCAATGCCCTAAACAGCCTGATGCTGGTACAAGTTTGCCAGGTTTTGGAGTAGCTGATCAGACCATATGGTGAGCCTGTGTTTATCCAGAAGTGAGGATTCAAGTGAGAGTCAACTGCAGAGACATAAACTGCACTTAGTGTCATTGTCCCATTCTCTCTCCATTTTGTGTGTGCTTTTCTTATTTTGTCTTTTAGGAAACAAGAACAGACTTTAAACAGCAACTACAGCAGCTCCAGCCCACCTCAACTGTATCTTTTTCCCCCAAGAAAGAGAAATTATCATTTAAGAGACTGTCACAAAAGAGGGTTTTTTTCTTCTAAAAACACTCTCCAACTAAAGAGAAAGAGGACAAGGAATGTTCTTAAAATGAAAGCCTTATGTAATACTTTACATGTCACATGCTTTAACTATTTTTTTCCTTTCTGGATCAAAAAGGTATTTTTAATGGTGTGTTTGCCATAGTAATAAGTTGGTTAGGACTCTGTATGCCAAATTCCAAACTTTGTTTAAAACTGTTTAATGTTGGTTTCAGAATCGTGTTAACACCTTTGAATCTGTGGGCCCACTGAGTCTATCTAAATTAATGCAACAGCCACTTTCCAATAAACCTCATTTTCTCTAGTTCAGCAAAACTAAAATTGTCCTATTTGGCCCTAATCACTACAAATGGAAATAACATGACCATCTCATCATTTCTTAAGTAGCTTATCTTTTCCTCCTTTAGTCTAATGGCATTGACAAAGCAGAGCAACATTTAATACTGACCAGAGAAGTACTAAGTACTACTAACAACAGTGAAACTGCTTGTAGTTGATTAAAAACAAAACAAAACAAAACAAAACAAAACCACCTCCTCTATAGGTGGAGTGAAAGCATAGTAATACAGGACTTTCATTCCAAGTTTTGTATTGGAAGCCACAGTGATAAGGACACATTTCAACAAGATCCTGAGTACCTCAGCTCACAAAAGCCAATTGAGGGATGTACTACGAATATTTTTTAAAAAGGGATCAGGGGAAAAAAAAAGAAGAAAAGCTTACTTTAACCTGTAATAAACCCTGTATGAGGAGTCAGAGAGAAGAATCTATTAATTTGTTTTCCAAGTTTCTTCTTAAACATAGACAAGAAAAGAAGGCAACACTCTTTGGCACACAAACTTACTAAGTGAGGTAGTTTGAAAAGTTTATATTTGGTTTCTGAAAGACAGACTGAACATATTGAGAGCATAGCACACTGTACATCTTCCATTGTTTAAAATGGTACTTGTGATATGAAGACATTTTTGGAGAATGTCTGGCTCATTCCAAAGCCAATAGTTTTCTTTTCTGAAGTATTTTGATGAGATCCTGAGAAAAGTGATCTTTAGCAAGGTTCTTGTTTCACTATCCATACATGGGGTGACGCTGTCATAGAGAAAGAAGTCAGTCTAATCTTCCTTTCAGTTTGGGGTGACAGAGTTTTAACAAGGGACTACCAAGATCAGGTGACAATCTGCCCTTTAACAGATCAGTGAACAAGGCTAAGGACTTTTCAGAACAGAACTCTGAATGGATTACAGGTGCTTCAAACATTGCTTGGTGCATAGTCCCAACTTGTTGTGCAGCATCAGTCAGTACTTCAGTGAACATTTTTTTATTGTGCTGATTTTTTTAAAAAACATTTGATTTTTCTGAAAGACATTTTGACATAATATTTATTCTTGTAATTGATTCTTGCCTTTTTAGAATTCTTCTTGCATCTGAGTAACCCAGAATAAAAGCACCAGCATAGCTGAGAACTATACAATTCTGCATCTGAGTTTTGTGGCAATGACACCTGATTAACCCCTAAATTCTTGTGTATGTTTGATAATACCCCAATTGCTGAATAATTTGATTAATGAAAATTAAAATAGGAATAAAGAAACTTACCCGAATCATCATGACTGAATATCTGATATTATGAATTGTATCATAGACCTTCTTTGAGATGTCCACAAACTGACTGTCATCAAATAAATACATAGTGTTCTTGCGTAAGCCCTCCAGTGCAACGTTGACTTGAGTAACAAACTCCGGAATCACTGTAATATTTTTTAAAAAAAAGTAATAATAAGTGAAAAATAAAGATGCAGATTTTCATGGGTTTCTGGAAAACTCAGTTTGTGGAATAAAAACTTTTAAAAATAAAATAAAGTTAAAATGTAAAAATAATAAAACTATCAATAGAAATATATTTTATTTGTGGCACTGGTGTTTGAATGGGGACAGAAAAAAGAAGGGAGAGAGAGAGGTGAGAAGAATGGAGGCACTACCAAAACACAGAAAAGGAAAAGCTGGAGGTTGGTACCCCAATAGCTTATTTATTTCAGCAGGAATGTTGCACATGGAGCAGTGTTAAAATAAAACTAGAGCTAACTGAAGATTGAAAGTTCCAGCATATAAGAACTTTTACTATTTCAACATTTGTCTTCATTCAAATTACAACAAAAAGAGTTAAAATAAAAATTTCATTTTGTAAACATTAAGGTGATTGAGTAAACAAAGAGGAATCAAATAAAAAAATCCATTTTGGCTCAGTTTAACACTAATTTGAGTGTTAAACTGAGCTGATGTGATGCTTTATTAGATTGTAGTTCAACTGCCCCATGCCCCCATCTTCATTTATGAACTGGACTTCCATGTGGCACCAAGGTCACATACCTCCCTCATGTATTGTATATGTTCAACCAGATGGAAGACTTGGGAGTACCAGAAAAGATGTAGTTTGGGAGTACCAGAAAAGATGTAGTCCAGCCAGGGAACCCAGCCCAGGAGAGAATGGGGGTAAAAGACATCCAAACTACATGAGGCACTGTGACAGCTCAAGCAAACAGAGATTGATATCAAAATGACCTGAGAAGTAAAACACTTTAATGTGAGTAGATAAAATGAACTTTTTTTGTTCAGGTCACCCACACCTCAAATGAAATATTTTGTTCTGATTTCCCCAATGAAATACTCAAAACATATTGGCAAAATTGAATTTTCCCACAGAAAATTTAAGTTTTGCAAAATTGCAATTTTCCATCAAAACCACATTTTCATGGAAGATTCCAGAACAACTCTAGATATAGGGACTTGACACCCTTCACCTTTCAGATCCTTCTTTATTCTAGCATGTGAGGAAAACACTGGGTTGGTTGGCTGATTTTGCTCAAGACCAATAGAAAGCCAAAGCCCATTTGTGTTACTGAATGAGAAAAGCATCGCTTGAGAGCAGCATTGTTAGCAGTTACACAAGAAATCTGAGGTATATAAATTCTGTGTGTATAATCAGTTCTAATTCAAAGAAAGCTCCCACTGAATTGAGTGGAAGTTTTACATTAAATACCATGTTGATCAATGCTGTATTACTCTACCTCAGTAAGGACTTCATGATCTGCTACCCAACCCCATATTTTTATGGGAGTTTCAAAACATGTAAACAGTTGTAAGACGTATGTTCATATTTACACTTTACTTATAGCAGCCTTTCTGTTTCAGAAGTCAATCAAGCTCTGAGTGAAACTGACAGCTGTTTCTTTATGGCTTGATTTTCAGTAATGAACACCTACAGTATAGCTAAACACGAAATCAATGAAAGTTTCAGGGTTCAGCCATCTCTTCAGAACAGGTCCTCTGTCTACATTGCATAAGGGAATGCCATTGCCTTTTAGAAACACAGATGTTAAAAGCCTTTTATTCCCTTTAGATCCTTTCTGAATTATTTTTAACCTACTGGAAATCTCGGTGAGAAGCATAAGTTTCTTCAAAGATATTTTAAGTAAAACATCAAACAAGTTAGTTACTGTACAATTTTATAAGAATACCTAATCTGTCCTAGTCATAGTAATTGTGATAGTCAGTCATTGTAACATTCTGTATAATTTATCTAGGGTCAAATGATAGCTTGTGTGAATGCTTTTAAAACATTCTTATTTCAAGCTCTACTTGAGTATAGATTCAAGGACAGTAAGAAAAGATGATCTTTGACCCACTCGATTATAAGACTAGTAACTCAGTCACTCTTAGAAAAGGCAGTATTAATATTAAGCAATTACACGCTGGGGAAAAAAACTGTGTCAAAAATCTACTTTTCAGCAAACTTTAGTGTCACTCCAAGTAAGAAAAAGCTTCCCCTTCACAATCCCCATCTTCCCCTGAAATTGTCAGTAAGTAATGAAGGTGGTTTTCAGTGGTGATCAAATAGAATAGCTAATAGAATGCTCAGCTTTTACTTAACACAACCTCAAATTTGTATTTTTAACAGGAATCTAAATGGCTTGTCGTAATTTAAAGCAGAAATTAATAGCTTCCAGTTAGACAAAATTATGCAAAACTGCTTCTGGTTCGGTAATGGAAATAATAAGAAGTAGAGTCATTCTGAACTAAATAGTCGCCTCATGATGATTATGTGAAGTTCAATATTCAGCTCTTTCTGTCACTCAGAACAGAGCAATCCAATGGTAATGTACAAGGTTTCAGGAAGCTGCAGGTCTCCACTGGCTCAGTAGGAGCTTCTAGGATGTTTCAAGGGCTTGCCTGTGGCAGCATTCCTCTTAGTTATATCTGTTAGGTCTCCTTTACTGCGGTACCAGGTGGTCATATAATTCCCATGAACACTGTCTAGTGCCTTTTTAATGACTGCTAACCACCTGCCGCACAGTCTCAGAATGAACAGGCTATCCAGTCTCGCTTACATGCTGCCTCCCACCTTCACAAACTGCCCCTTCTGTGTCCTTTTCCTGCCCTCCCTCCTTATTTGTTCTACCCAGCTTCTAAGCATCCTATTTCTGTAATACCCCCTGGTCCATTGCACAGCTAATTGGGCATGGAGAGTGAATATGATCCTGCGTGAATAACTGCCACATTGATCTTCTAGGAAAAGGAGTCCATGAGAGTCATAGAAAGTTTAGATAAAAGATAAGTTCCAAAGGGTTAGCCATGTTAGTCTAGTTTAGCAAAACAAACACAGAGACTGGTGGCACTTTTAAAGACTAACAAATTTATTTGTCACATGAGCTTTCACGGGGAAAAATCCCACTTCATCAGACGCTACAAGATGGAGAACACACAGAATGGGAGCAAAACAAACGCAGGGGAGTGCAAGTCATAGGATCAGGTCAGACTGTCACAGAAAGTCAAAGCAGTTGTTAGATTCAAACAGTGGAGTACAGCAATTAGCAGAGAGGCTGGGGGGAAAGGGAAGCAAAATTCCTGTTGTAATGGGAAAAGAACTTCTCTCTGACCTCACCAAGGAATACCAAAAGGAACTACAATACCTACTCAAGAAACTCCTCAAAGCTACACAGGAACAAATCAAGACACACATGCCCAGAACCCCGACCAGGGATATTCTATCTCCTACTGAAATCCGTAAGCCTGAAAACCTCAGATGCCTCATCATCTCAGGCACTGGTACTCACAGAACTGGCTTATTTGGCTATGTGGACTCTCTACTCAGACCCTATGCTATCAGCACTCCTAGCTATCTTCAAGACACCACAGACTTCCCGAGAAAGATTCGATCCATTGGTGACCTTCCAGAAAACAAGATCCTGACCACTATGGACGCAGAACCTCTGTGTAGCAACATCCCTCACAAAGACAAATTACTAGCCATTGAGAGAACTATCCCAGACTTCCACAGAGATTTCAACAATTTCCACCCCATGATCAACCTTAGCCTGGAACACTCAACATAAGAATGTCTCTTTCTAAGTACAACCTAGTAATGGACAGCAGTTAAAGTATAATTTGACAGGCTTCAGAACCCTCCTAAATCTCCAGGCCCCTTCCTGTACTGTCCAGGCCCCCTTCATGCATGTGCATGCCCCAGTTCAGGTAAGCATTGCAAGTTTCTGCATCTACTCACACTGTAGTTGGGCACAACCTCCCAAACCCACTTCCCAGCTATTTCCCACCAGCTGCCTCTAAACGCCTACCCCCAGCCATCCCAGCTACTGCCCCCTGAACGTCTGACCCCAGCCACCCCAGCTACTGCACCCCCAGATGCCTGTCTGCCAGCAGCCCCAGCTTCTGACCCCCCAAATGCCTGCCACCAGCCACCCCAGCTATTGCCTCCCCAAACATATGCCCCCCCCATTGTCCTGCCACCAGGCCCAAGCCCACATTGCTCCTCAGCCGCAGCCAAAGGGGCTGCCATGCTGCCTGCTCCATCCCCCCCACCGTGGCCCAACCACTCCCCAATCCCACCTTAACCAGCCCCACCTTGCTACTGGCTTGCCTGATCCCTGTCCCCAGTAGCTGCCCATCCCCAACCCCTCCACTCAGGGCCCCCTTACCAGGCTGCTGGAGTAGAGCTCATAGCAGGCTCAGGGTTGGAGATTTAAAGACTCCCAGGCCCAGCCTGCCGGCTGGAAGACTGTGTCTTCTGGCCAGGTAGGGGCCATGGCTGCCGCCATGTGTGGTGGGGTAGTAGGTGGAACCAGAATGCTCCGTTCCACCACATTATTGTATTTTAGGGGCCCCAGAACACTAGCCCCTAAAAATGGTGGGCATTCCCTCTTACAATAACCCCCGGTAATAGACACATAAAAACCACCCTAGACTGTAAACCGACAGACCACCGTACTTACCTTCATCCCTTGACATTCCCCCCTAGATACACCACTCAATCCACTGTATACTGTCAAATCCTAAAACATAATTGCATTTGTTCCAATCTCTCAGATAGAGACAGACACCTCAGAATTTCTACCAAGCATTCTGAAAACTACAGTACTGCCCAGTGGAGGTGAAGAAACAGATTGACAGAGCCAAGCAGGTACCCAGAAGTCAACTACTACAGAAGAAGCCTTAGAAAGAAAACAACAGAATGCCAATGGCCATCACCTACAGCCCCCAAGTCAAACCCCTACAGCACATCATCAACAACCCACAGCCTATTCTACAAGACAATCCCTCACTCACTCAGGCCTTAGGGGGCAGACCTCTCCTCACTTACAGACAGCTCCCCAACCTGAAACAGATACTCACCAGCAACTACAGACCTAACAACAGAAACATTAAGGCAGGCAAATATCGCTACAACAAACCACACTGCCAAACTTCCCCACTTATCTGCACAAAAGACTTAATCACAGGACCTAATCAAGCTAGCTATTCCATCAAGGGCTCATTCACCTGCCAATGTGATTTATGCCATCATGTGCGAGAAATGCTCCACCCTACCTTATACATAGAACAAACAAGACAATCTCTGTGCGAAAAGAATAAATGGACACAAATCTGACATCAGGAAAAAAAACATTCAGAAACCAATAGGGGAACACTGCAATCTTCCTCATCACTCCACTTCTGATCTGTTAATAGCCATACTCAGAGAAATGAATAATGAATCAAAGCTTCAAAGAGAAAATGGAGAATTGAAATTCATATGTAGACTTGACACAGTGAAGGGCTGAATAAAGACTATAGGTTCTTTCCCTATTATAACATGCAATTTTGCTTTCCTTCCTCCCCCTGCCCCCACCACAGCTTCCCTGCTAATTGCTGTACTCCACTATTTGAATGCTAATCACTGCTTTAATTTGCTGTAACAGTCTGACCTGATCCTATGACTCGCACTCCCCTGCATTTCTTTTGCTCCCTTTCTGTGAGTTCCCCATCTTCTAGCAGCCAATGAGAGTGGGATTTTCTCCCACAAAAGCTCATGCAATAAATGAATTTATTAGTCTTTAAAAGTGCCAGCAGACTCTTTATTATTTTATTTCATGTAAAAGATGTAGATTATAGGGATAGATTTACTACTATCAGAAAAAGAATAACTTAGCCATGAAAGAATTTTAAAACCATTGTACACTTTTTATATAACTTTACTCACATTAGAAGGACTGATGTGTTTCTTCATAAACAGTGTAATGGACAAAAATTGACCAACATTCTCTTCCCTCATAAATTATCCCAGGGACCAATCCAGAGAAACCCTCTTCCTTCTTCCCCCTGCATTATCCACTCTCTTTTTTAAACCACAAGAGTACAAAGGACTGTTTCACTTTAACTGAAAACATCTGTAACCCAGAAAATGTAATTAAAATTTGCCTTATCTGACTGCTGCTCCAACCTTACTGAAGGCCAGCTACAAGAATGACTCATTTGTCTATCCAGACTCACCAGTGATGACACACGTTAATAATACTGTTATCTAATGGAATGATAATATTAATGTGTCTCAAAGCTAATCATATCAGACATAAGTTGGTTGAGGCTTGCCAGGTTTCCTGTGCATAAAACAACTTACAATAACAGAGCCAAACCTGAGAGGAACACATTTATTGTGAGGTCCGATGATTGCCTTTAATTTTGCATTTCCAAATTACTGCAGAAATAATTGAGAATATGGAATTCTGGTACTCAATGTGGATTATTACAGTGCAGCCAAATACTATATTATGCATGTATCTAGACTCATCTGATCTCATCATTCCCTCAGATGAATGATTAGACTACTTTGTCCCTGATTGTGCATGTCTAATCCTATGAGTTTCCAACTAACTAACCCCTCAAGTATTGGAGTTGAGACTTCTGAACCTCATGAATCCTAAGGATCCACTTCATGGAAATGAAAATTCTCTCTGCAGAAGAGTCTACATGGAGACTGAGTCCTCTATGCTACTCCTTCTCCCAGTTCTGCCAATGGCTGGATCCCCATGTGTCTGCATAGTGGTAGCCAGAGAGGAAACCCAGTGGGAGCTAATGTTGCATCATATAGCCTAAACTTCTGATCAGGTTTCCTCTGATATACCCACTGACTTATTCAGCTACAGAAAGTGGTTTGCCTTAGAATCACAATTTTGAAGAACTTCAGCAAACAAGACAACTGCCAGAACTCACCTCACCTTTGTTGTCTCTAAGACAAAGAGTCTGAACCCCAGAATTTTCCACATATATGTTCCAAAGGGGTAGCTTTGTTGGTTTAGTTCAGCAACACAACAGACAAAAAGTCCTATGACACTTTTAAAGACTGACAAATTTATTTATCACATCAGCTTCTGTGGGAGAAAATGCTACTTTGTCAGATGCTTTGAAGATGGGGAACTTACAGAATGTGTGGGAAATAAACACACAGAAGTGTAAATCATAGGACCAGGTCAGACCCTTACCTGAGTCTAGTTCAACAAAACAAACAAGGAGTCCTGTGGCATGTTGAAAGACTAACAAATCTATGTATTGCATGAGGAAAATAAATGCAGAGAAGTGTTAACAGTCTGATCTGATCCTATGATTTGCATTTCCCTGTATTAATTTCTCTTCCCATTCTGTAAGTTCCCCCTCTTCAAAGCATCTGATGAAGTGGGATTTTCTCCCACAAAAGTTCAAGCAATAAATTTGTTAGTCTGTAAAAGCGCCAAAGGACTCATTGTTTGTTTTCCACATATATGATGAGTCATCAGTGGAAAAAAAGAAGTGTTTTCTTAACTTGGATAAGATTATTCCATTTAAAACAGCAGTGAAGATGTGGCAACTGTGCTTTTAACTCAGGTTAACAGATCAAGTTAAAGCCTATATAGAGGAACCTGGGGTTGAATTTTGGCTGCTAACCCAAGTTAAAAAATGCACACTCAGAAGACACAAACATTAGATCCTACTGTTCTTTATCTACAGAAGGGTAAGATCTGGTCCTGCAAAGTCTGATGAACTTAAGTCTTTAACAAAACAAAACAAGCAAACAAACAAACAACATATCTAGTCTCTTCTGTAAAGATTTAATCTCATTAAAAGATGAATACTTCATATAAACCAGTCCAGCAAGTTTCATAATCTAAAAATTGCCTATTTCTCAGATACACTTGAGTGAGGACAACTCTGTAATGTCTGCTCTAGTCCTTTTTTATTTTAACATTCTCAAAACACATCAATTTATATACCAATTATTCAGTCATTTAACTACTATTTTCTGTGTATGCTAAAGATTTCTCTATCTAAACAAGTCGAATTGCTGAAGCTTATGTAGTGACAGTTAAATAATGGAATCCCAAACAGCCTGCATTTTTATGGGAATTGGACTAATAAAAAATAATAATTAATAAGTCATATCATGCAATAATTTTAAAATCCAAAAATCCAAATTTGGGCCATAATTTTATTGCAACATACAACTATAATGTGAGATATGAATGAAGTACATGACAAAAAAACCACCAAATTCATTTATCTATTCAGCAAATAGAAGAACCCACTAGGTATTTCCAACTGGACTTCCTTAGACATCATACATCTGATTCACACAATCAGACACAGCTAGTGTCCCAGAAATAGTAGTAAAATGCACCTCTAGTTAAACTACATTTTAAATGGGTTTCAGGCTGAAAAGTGCCAGCTGAAAAATTCCTATCATAAAGTACAGGGTCAGAGGAGTGAAACCTCTAGACACAAATGCATGTAGATTTCCTGTGTAGTCAACTAGGATGGAAGTGAGTATGATCCAGCTGAAGTTTTTTTAAAGAAATAACCACCCCCTTCAGATTTAAGCTCCAAAAAGGGCTGATTTTCAAAAGTATTTGAGCACACAGTAGCTCCTAATGCTACAGTATTATATACCCTTTTCTGTGAAAATAAATCTTAAAAGCATATTTTCTTATAGTTTTAAAAGCCAGAAGGGGAGATTGCAACCACTTAGTCTGCACCCCCGTCATAGAACACAGGCCATAGAACTTCCCCCCAAATAATTCCTTTATGCGGTAGAATATAATAGACAAATCTGAACCTCATGGGATCTTTAACTAATATGATGGGTTCATCCACAAATTATATAGCAATTCCAGAAACTCCACCATGTTGGTTAGCTTATGGACTGACTTCGGGCATCAACGTCACAGGAATAAGCCCTTTATGACCAAAAAGAAGTAGTGGGAGTGACAAAGTTACATTTTCAGTTGTTTGCAATTTATAAAAAAAAACAAGATAAATATTTAGAGAATAATTCTGTAGTAAATTAAATTAAATTAAATTTGAATATTGAGTTTTGGACCCCTATCAGTGGAGAAAAAATAATTAACATAATAAAAGGTATTTGGAGCCTCAGGCTTCTGCATCAGTAATGAAAGACAAACCAATTTAAAAGACTAGATTATACCAAGAGTTCTTTCCCCTTTTTAAGACTAAGAGAAATTGAAGCTATATCACAGAAACTCATGGATACTCTCTCTTCTAGACATAAAAAAAAATCTTGAACTAAAGATCTACTAACAAATCCTCGCACTGTTTATAATAATCACCCTAAAATCACCTGGATCAGGGGTATCAAATATTTTAAGAGGCTCTGATCCTAGAATTTAAGGATCCTAGCATTTAAGTAGCTCTGATCCCAGGCTGTATTCACACACACAGTTATTTCGAAACAAGTTGTGTTGAAACAACTTGTTTCAAAATAATGCCTTATTTCGAAATGACTTATTTCGAATTAGCAAAAAAGTCATTTTGAAATAAGGGAGAAAGCGCAAAATGAAATAGCAAGTTTTGTCAACAAGGTTTTCGAAATGACTGACCGTTGTTTCAAAACAACATGTTCAGACGACGGTTGTTTCAAAACAAGCTTTTTTGAAACCACCGTTGTTTCGAAACAACACGTTCGCACGGCGTTGTTTCAAAACAACCGTTGCGAAACAATGTTGTTTCGCCCAGAGACTAGGTTTAACTTGTTTTGAAACAATGCCGTTGTTTCGAAACAACTGTGCGTCATGTGAACATGTTTTTTTTTGTTTCGGAACAACAAGGTTGTTTCGAAACAAAAGTGCTGTGTGAATACAGCCCTAGAATCTTCTGCCAGGTGGGCATTTAAAATAGATAGTTCAGATTTCTATCCCAAACTCATATTTCCAAATTTGTTCCATCAAAATGATGCTATAATGTTGGAAGTAAATTCACAGAAGACAGCACAATGGAATTCAAAATGCAAAATTACTGAAGATTTACACTTCTGTCCAATCTCTTCATTTGGTCAAATTCTTTACTTAGTACATACAAATCAGTGTGGTCAAAATTTTGTACTTGGCAAGATGACAAAAAAGGATTAAAAAAGCAGGAGTCTTTTGTCACTTAAAGACTAACAGATTTATTTATCGCATGAGTTTTCATGGGAGAAAATCCCACTTTATCAGATGCTTTGAAGAGGGGGAACTTACAGAATGAGATGAAAATAAATGCAGGGGAGCGTAAGACATGGGATCAGGTCATACGGCAAATCAGAGCATTTATAAAGATTCAAACTCTAGGAAACAGCACATAGAGGGAGGGTGAAGTAAAATTACCTATTATAATGTGAAAAGAAACCATAGTCACAATTCAATCCTGCTCTCACACAATCTAATCTGTATATTAGTTCAGTTTTGGCTGTTTCTCTTTGAAGTCTTGATGTCCCATTGATTTTCTTGAAGACCATAGATAACAAATCACCAATGGAGTGATTAGGGAGAAGGAAGTGCTCAGGAACAGGATTTTTTTTGGTTTTTTGTTTGTTTGTTTTTTGCGTTGTGATTTCTGATATCAGTTTTCTGCTCATTTATTTTTCTGCATAGGGACTGTCCTGTTTGTCTAATGTATAAGGTTCAGGGGCATTTCCGGCACAAGATGGCATAAATCATATTAGTGGATGAGCAGGTAAAGGACCATTTGATGGAGTAACTGGCTTGATTAGGTCCTCTGATGGTGTCTTTTGTGCAGATGTGGACAAAGTTGGCAGTGTGGTTTGTTGCAAGGATATGTGGCTGCTTCAGTGTTTCTGTTGTTAGGTCTGTAGTTGCTGGTGAGTATCTGTTTAAGGTTCAGGGGCTGTCTGTAGGCGAGGAGAGGTCTGTCTCCCAAGGCTAGAAAGAGTGATGGGTCATCTTTTCAAATAGGCTGTAGGTCCTTAATGATCTGTTGTAGAGGGCTGACTTAAGGGTTGTATGTGGTGACCAGTGGCATTCAATTGTTTTCTTTTTTGGGCCTTTCCTGTAGTAGTTGACTGTGGGGTACCCACCTGGCTCTGTCAATCTGTTTCTTTACTTCCCCAAGTGAGTACTGTAGTTTTAAGACAGCTTGATAGAGATCCTGAAGATGTCTGTCTCTGTATGAGGGATCAAAGCAAATGTGGTTATATCTTAGGGCTTGGCTGTAGACAATGGATTGTGTAATGTGTTTAGGATGGAAGCTTGAGGGATGTAGATAACTATACCGATCAGTAGGTATTTCACTTCAAAAAAGCTGTAGGGTTTAGCTTTTATGAAAAAGCGTGCCGGTATCATGAAATACCGGTGCGCCTTTTCTGCAATGTGGTACGTACGTGGCAAAGGCTTTTTTTGAAAAAGCCTGCCTATCTTTTCCATTGTAGAGACATTTTGACATGTTACAATGGGTTGTGTTTACTTGAGTTTTCTCCTCCCCAGAAGCGGGAATGTTATTCTGTATTCTGTACCATTCTGTATGACTCTGCATTGTTACACTGTTGTACTGCTGGAGATGAGTAAACAGGTCCGCCTGGCAACCGAAGATGAGTGGCTGACAGGGACTCTGGCAGGCAGCCAGCAGGCTGAACTCTGCTCAGCAACAGGGCCGTGTGCAGCAGAAGCAAGGGTCCTGCGCAGAGCAGGAGAGGGCCGGACGCAAACCTTTGGGAACATTTTCCATAGTGTCCTATGGAGCCTGGGTTTCAGCGTGAAAAGGATGCTTGATGATTGGCCACCGAGCCAGCTATTTAAGGGGAGACTTGTGAGGAGATTGGGGTCTCCAGGGAAGAGCTGACTAGAGAGTGGTCCTGTGTTGGTGCTTGGTGGACGCTCGTGGGAGAGCCGGAGATCGGGAGCCTGAAGGCCCAGGGACATTGTTGGGTCTGAGTGTCTGATCTTTGATGATCAGAAGCTGAGGCAGACGGGATGCCCCAAGGAGGGCTCTGAAGAGGATCACAGAGGACCAACTGGAACCAAGTCCCCGAAGGAACAGAGGCCTTGATTAGAAGCAGCCCTGTTTATGAACTTTGATTGGGGTGAAAGGACTTTTGATTAAAGGACCCCTGGGCTGCCAGAAGCCTGAAGCAGACGGTCCAAGTTTGGAAGCTGTGCCCGAGGATGACCGGGGACCAGTGCAGTCACCACGGGAGTCGGGGTTCAGTGCCAAAGGATCGGTGAAGAAAGACTGTCAGGGTTATATTTTGGTGATAACCCAGCTTAGTGTGAGGAGCTTCCTCAGTTGGGCAGTGGGGTATTGGGTTCAATCCCACTGGAAGGAAGAGCCTGAGGGGCTTTGGTGTTATTTGCTGTTTAATTGTTTTACCTGTTATAACTGGGGCTTATTCTTTGGGGTTCTTGTGGGTGTCATTGATATTGGGGTCACTATACGGGGGTTTATGGGGTATTCTAAATAAAGTTCTTTGTTAACCTGATTAGCCTGGCCTTTTACTGCTGCTGTGACTAGGTGCCAGAGGTTGATAGACGCCTCAGGTGTAAGGGTCCCGATCCATATCTTAAAATTTCCTAACAGCATTGCCTTGCTTTTTTTTGAAAAAAGAAGTCTGGCGTAGGCCACTGTTCCCTCTAAGCTGTGCGTGCGTGCGCTCACACACAGCTCATGAAACTTGCACACACAACAAAATAAAGTGTGCACAAAAAAATTAAATAGTGCTAATATTGGTGCTCACAAAGAAATATTTTTGCGCACACAAAGAAATTGTGCACACAGTCTATAAGTAATTAGAGGGAACATTGGTGTAGGCTTTCATTTTTGGGGGAAAAAAAAGCTGTGGTATTTTGGAATAACGAGCGGTCCCCAGACCATTCTCCCAAAATAGTATTTTTGAAAAAAAGTTATTTCAAGATAATTATTTTGAATATTTTGAAGCCTTTCTATTGACATCAGTGGTGTCTGAATCAGAGCTTTAGTACACAAGCTTTTGCACATAATATTTTAATGCTCACATCAAGGATGCTGTTCTGGGTGATATGCACTTCAGCAGAGTACTATGAATCATAATTGAAGACTATTACTTTTCTTTTTGTAACTCTAAACAGATTGTGCATTGTTATAGAAACCAGGAAATAAAGGGTTTCACTCCTTACTGATGAGCGTTAAGTGGGATCTTTGAACTTTACAGACAGTCCCTCCACTATAAAATTGGGGACCTGAAAGAAAGTCTTTCCATGGAATAGCCTCTTTATTAGATTGACTTCCATACAGAGGATCTGTGAGCATAAAAGAAAATAGCTTCTCATTATGTGCCTGTGAGAGGAGGAGGAGCGGGCACAGAGGGAACGGAAGAGAAGGATAGTCCCAAGCTTTGAACCTAAAGAAACTCTGTAAATTTGAATTGTTTTCTGATGAATATTGTGTTACGTCTTACTTAAGATAGGAAGTTAAGCATTAATTAGTGAAAACAAACTAAAAGAGTGAAAATTCTTATAAGCATTATCACATGTGGTTTATTGTTAATTTTATGTTTAATGTGGCAATTTGTAAGAATACTAAAGTAGTAAGAACACACTTAAGAGACAATATATAAAGGGGTGATTTGATAAGAGTTGGAACATTTTGTTATTTAAAAAAAGATATAATAGGATCTGACCATTTTCCACGAAAAACCTGAAAATACTTTAAGGGAAATGAAGCTGAAACAACATGTTAAGGATTTATGTGCACTGCATTATTTTAGCCATGAAAGTTGATTTGGAGGTCAATAATAAAGGAAATAGTTTCACTGAAATATAATTAAGCTACAATTAAAAGATTGTTATAGAGTATAAATGTGTAGAAACAGATTTACTGTAATCCTGAATACTTTCTGCCACCCTACTATATGCTGTACTGAACAGACTGTGTGTTTGGCATTTTTTTGTTTTTAGGAATTTTGTATCAGAACAGGAAAAAAAGAAAACTGCCATCATTAAAGAGTCAATCTTATATCACTAATGCCCATGCAAACTGAGATTGTGTGCAGATCATCAATTTAGTAACTCCACCACACAGATTAGCTGACCTACAACAGAGACATTTGTCAGATATTACAATGCCTCAGCTCTGACCTTTTGAGATAGGAGCTTTGGGGCACAGATACTTGCTCTTTTTGTTCCAAATAGATTGAACCCATTACATACCTTTAGATGATTATACATGCCATACAATCATATAAACTATGTAATGGATTCAATGGTTATAACATTCAGACAGTCATATTGTAGCTAGGCACTATATGACAATACAACAAAAATACAGTCCCTGTCATAAGGAGTCTACAATTTAAGTATGACCTTGTAATCTGAGTACTACCTGAAGTTTTGAGGAGGCTCTCATGTGCATGAAAAAATGGTTTGAATAAATCTGGCTGTCACAGTATGTGGAAATTTTAATATATTTCATGCTGAGTGTGCACAGGCATACTACCACTTCATATAACTGTATTTCCAGTTGCAAACTGTAGCATGAAAATAACGGCAGGAGTTCCAACCTCACCTGTTTCCAATTTAATCAAAATAGTAAAGACTAAAAGTTTTTTTTGTTTTGTTTTGTTTTTTTAAGTCTCAGAATGGATCAGTGTCAGCCCATTCATCCTTCATCTATTTCACATGGATGAATAGTTCCTCTGTTAGCAAATAAAGGCTGAGAAATAACAGGGAGAACTGATTTCTTAAAATTATGTACAGTGTAGCATAACAATAAATGGTGCTCAGTTGTACCAGATTGTCCTGTGATTGAACCGATACTTATATTAAATATTCTGGGTGATTCTGTGAACCACTGATATAAACTACAGTGGTTGTAACTAAGTAAGACAATTCTAAATAAAAGTGAAAAATCCTGCACAGTTATCTCCTTCATTTTATGTTTGAAAGATTATGGTTTTTAGAGTCTTAGAGTGGCTTGATTCAAAGCCTGTCCCCACCACTTTTAACCTTTAGAGCACATACAATAAATTACGTCTTTGGAAAATTGCAAGCTTTTCATTTGTACACTTATAAATCAAAATAATGAAAACAGTGCTTAATAACTTGAAAGAGGATTACTGGATTGTAATAATCTGAGAAAGGATAATCTGAAAGGATTTTAGAAAGATCCTATCTAACTTCTCTTGGGGGCCTGACTCTGATCTCAGACTACATCAGTTTCACTCCATGGTCACTTTATTGACTTCTCCATCTTTCTGTCAATGTAGGTGAGAGCAGCACATGACCCTTCATGCTGGCCCAATATTTCAATTTCCTTGGATATTTAGAAGTTTTGTAGTAGGTGACATAAGGCAAGCTTCATCTTAGTTTTAAAACAAAAGGATGACAGAGCTGGTTAATTGCAAATGTAAAGGCGAAACCGATAGCAAAATCTACACCTAGAAGGAGGGAAAGAAAAAAAAATTGTGGACAAACATAAAAATTCTCTGGATTTTGTTTCATGAAAAGTTACTGCAAAATTACTTTTAAGACATTGATGGCCAGATTCCCATACCCTTTTTCATAACGAGTAGCTAGCACCTTATGCTGTGAAAGGACCCATGACTCAATGTGTCTCATTTTGTCAGATTTATAATAAATTCATGATGTTTTACAAAGCTAATTTTGAAAAATACATAGAACTTGAGACAAATTCTTTGGGCAAAGTCCTCAGATGGTGTAAATTAGCCTCACTATACTGAAGTCAATTGATCTTTGCCAGTTTATGGTAACTGAGAATGTAGCTCCCTGGCTTCAGATAGCAAATAGTGTAGTAGCTAGCAGCTCTGCTTAATATGCAGAAGATCTTGGGTTCAAGCCTGGGGAGTTAGACTTGATGATCTCATGAGGTCCCTTCCAACTCTATGATATGATTTGATTTGATTCTATTCTAAAATTGCCTTGACAAAATCCAAGGGGGTAACTGGAAACATTTTGCATTATTTGATTAGGGGTAATTATTTTTGCGAGTTTATTAAATGACAATTATTTGGGATCAAGCACCACACTCTTCCATGCTGAATTTTGTGGCATGTAAGTAAATGGTAATTTTAGATATTTATGTGTTTTTTTCAGTTTATTTTTAATGCTTGCACAGGGTGATGTTATAGTTGTATTTGTCACACCATGATTAGTCTATGCCTCTTGCACAAGGCTCAATGCAACAGATCTCTAAAAACAGCTCTTGCTAATGAGTATTAAGCCATGGCTTGTTTTTTACAGAAAGGAGCATGCTAGCAATGAGCAACCTAGGAAATTACACTTAGTATGGCTCATCATGGTTTGGCTGAAAATAAGAGAGTGTAATTAAACAGAAATCTTTGCAATATGTTATTAATAATTCCAGGATCAAATGACTTAAGTTTAGGGAGGGAAAAGTGTGCCTCTCTAACCTGCCACAGTTCTTGAAAACAATAAAAGACAAATGGAAAACGTAAGAGATTATTAAGAAAAATTAGCTGTCAATGGGTAAGGGGAAAAGAATTGTCATGGATTAAAAAAACTGTAAGTGATATGAAAGATTTGTAAAGAAATACCTTTTCCATGGAGCAGAGAGGAATGGAGTGTTCCAGAGATCAACCAGCGTGAATAGTTGTTTAAAGCTACTCTTATATTTAGATAGATTTAAGAATCACTCCAGCATGAAAAGGAGGTGGTAGGCCCACCTCCCTCTTTATCCATTCAGCTGAGATCCAGGAGTGCAAATATCCTACTCACAGAAGCAGTAAGATGCATAGAAATTTACATAAATGCTGTAGATAATAGAAGAATCTTTTAAAAGGGAGATAAGACAGAGATGATGGTATTGCTACCTGTTGCTTTGGCTAATATAAACATCAGATAGATTTACACACTTTGTGAAACTGGGAGACACAGAAGTAGATGAGATTTAACTTGGCTATGCTTAAGGTAATGTATTTGGACACATATAGCCAAAACATTTCAGATACAAAGAGGAAAGAGATGCAAGAGTTATCATGGATGGTTCAAGGATGATTGGAGGCCAATATATATCAGCAGCATGAAAAACAAATAGAATTACTGGGTGCATTTGAAACCAGCATAAAAATTGGGGGGGGGGGAGAGGGGAGAGAGAGAAGATTCTGCGCCTTTTGAAATACGTAACTGGTGGAAGAGAGGTAGGGAGAACTAAGGGGCTTTAAGTCACTTTTGTGACACCTCTCAATTTTGGACTTCTGTAAAAGATAGTACCTGGCACAAACCAGAGAAGCCCTAGGTATTCCTCTTACTCACAAGAAACTGAAAATGGCTGTGTAATAGACCAAAAGCTTCATAGAGCTCAGCACCATGGGTGTTTCTTCACTATTGACCTGTCTTCCCTGCACACCAGTTACACAGTGGCCAACAAGCTGGGTAGTATAAGGCTGAGTATGCTGGCACTATGCTCTTCCTGCACTGGAGAACTCTCCCTGACCCATGATGGCTCCTGCAAAGGACCTATAAATTGCTAACGCTGCATATAAATAACAGAACAGTTACAAGAATTGGCCTGGAGTGTGTTACATAGATGCAATTATTAGTGATACTTTTTCCTCTCATATTAAGTTTTAGTTATGCCATGTAAAGAAAAATATAGTAAGGCAGATTGAAATGGCCTGGAAAAAGGATATGAAGATGGTTAGCGGTACAGTAGTACTTGAACAGGATGGCAACTTGACAAAGACAAGTATTTAGCTTTAATAGTGGCATCCTTTGTCAGCAGGAAAAAATATTCTATTAAAATATATTATCCATATGCAAACAGATGCTTGTGTGAGCTCAAGACTTTCTGTGACAGTTCATTCCACAAATAGACCCTTCTGGCATAGCTGTAAGTACAGGCTACTTTGAAAAAGAGGAATGGCAAGTTTGCCCAGAGTGAGACTAGTGGAAGAAATATATTATCTATATTATGCTAGAACTCTGTCTCCCATTCATTTTATTCTATTGTCTATTCTGAATAAAATCTTAGCATAATTTAAGTTGCAGGTATTTATAATCTCTCTTTACTTGCTCAGTCTCTAAATAAGATTTAATAGAAGTTATCCACTCCAAACCACAGCAGTATTTGCATTAGAAAAGTAAATTAAAGGAGAAATCATTAGTTCAAAAGTAAATAATCATTATGCATTGTTAAAATTCTGGTTATGTTTTACATATACCACATGGGCGGGAAAGACCTCTTTGGCTTTTAATCACAGCCCACATTGTGCCAACTCACTCAGCCATATATTCCTTCTGCGACTCCAGGAATGTTCACACAAAACCAGCAAGTAGTTCCGGCAACCTTTTAAAGGACTTTTAAAGTGCATTCACCTCACTCGGTGCTTACAGAGTTCCACTAATCAATCCTTTACCTAGGTCTTCCTGATGAACACAACGTAGAGGTCGCATCTATACCTATCCTGTTTTACCTTGGGTGGCCAGCCCTTGGGGTAACGCTGTTTAACAAGGAGGAACTCACCACCAGAATGCCCCCTCATACCAAAACACCAAATTGCAGGGGGATTTTTTACTCTAACATCCCTCCTGCCTGTTCTGTTCTTTTGCAGTCAGCAGCCTCCAAGGCCCAATCCTTCAGCCAGGTCACTTTTCAATTTCATTACCCTTTTGGGGTAACAGGAAGGCCCGAACAGGGAGGGAGGATGGTCTAATGGCCTTTATGCCAGGCCTTTGCCTCTGCCCCCCCCCCCCCCCCCGGGATTATTCCATCTTTTCCTCTTTCAGTCCTGACGCCTGTACTGTCCACTCTTGCTGGGGCAAGGGAGGGGACTCTATCCCACCCTTTCCTCTGAGTTCCAGCCTAGGAATCTGAGTTAGCCAGCGAGTTGCTCCTACCTTCTCCTTGTTCATCATCTTCTCACTGGGCTGTGGAATCTACTAGTCTCACTCTGGGCAAACTTGCCATTCCTCGTTTTCAAAGAAGTCTGTACCTACAGCTATGCCGGAGGAGTCTATTTGTGGAATGAAAGTCCTGAGCTCACACAAGCATCTGTTTGCATATGGATATGGCTTAAGAAGGGAGGATAGATGGGGTGGGTTCTGAGTTACTACAGAGAATTCTTTCTTGGGTGACTAGCTGGTGAGACTTGCCTACATGATCAGGTTTAACTGATCACCATATTTGGGGTCAGGAAGGAATTTTCCCACAGGGCTGATTGGGTAGGGCCCTGGGGTTTGTCGCCTTCCTCTGTAGAATGGAGCATGGCTTACCTACCAGTGAATTTCCTGTATCTTAAAGTCCTTCAATCATGATTTGAGGATGTAAGTAACTCAGTCATAGGTTAGAGGCTTATTGGTGGAGTGGGTGGATGAGGTTTTGAGACCTGTATTTTGCAGGAGGTCAAACTAGATGATTACTTTGGTTCCTTCTGACATTAGAGTCTATGAACCTATCTTCTGACAGACTTTTGCACAACCAAGTATCACTTGCACCCTCCAGAAACCAGAAAGTCTTGGTGAGCATCGTAAGATGTGCAGCTAGGGTGGCAAGCATAGGCATTTTCTGTAATAATCTGCAAGGTCTAGGAAGGACCCATCTTGCTTCTTAGTCACTGAGGTAGGGCACTGTTGCTCAGAGGCTTGACCTGTCCTTTCCCCAAGCAGCTACCCTATGAAGGGAGACAAACACTTCTCTGGGTTTGCTGTTAGTCTGGCACCCCTCAGTGAATATAGTATAGCTGTCTCATCTTCCACTTGTTGCCCATTGAGTGCTGAACATTGTAAAGTTGTCAAATAAGGAGCCATATATTCTTCATACAGCCACAAGACTTTTCATCTGGCACTGAAAGGTTGCAGCAGCACCATGACATTCAAAGGGCACAGCCCTAAATTTGAAGCCACACCAACCAGTGAAGAAACTGGGGTTCTCCCACAATGACTTGCCAAGGGGGATTTGACAGTAGCCTTCAGTACACAGTACCATAATAGGCTCGAGCTAACCATTTTATGAGTTGTCTACCTCAGGCACTGGGTAAGTAAATGAACTTTGATAATAACATTTAACTTTCGGAGGTCAATATAAAATCTGAACAAGTTGTCAGGATTGAGGATTAACACAGTGGAGCCTCAGCATTCATTCTGTGACTCTACAATGACCCCCCAAAGTATTTCATCCTTTCAACCTCCTCTTTAACTACTTCTTGTGTTTTCTTGTAGGGGCACTGCAAGGTCTTCCATAACACCTTCTCTGGATCCACCTCCGTATCATGGCACATAAAATCCCTCTGACCCAGCAGCTTCATGAAGACTGATATAAAGACCATTATATGGCCTGGACTCAGATGACTCAGATGTTGCCCCAGTAGGACCACTCTTGCTAATGGGTGCAGACAACAAGACAGCTGGAGATCTCCAGGAAGGCTTCTGGGTTGTTATCAGGCCCCATTTTGTTCCCCTCAGGCTGCCTAGATCTGATGTCCACACTTCCACTCTTTTGGGTGGAGGACCTGCTTTTGCTGACTATGATAGGGTCCCTAATAGCTGCTGTTGCACTGTTATCAGGATGATTAGTTGGTGGTGGTGGTGGTGGTGTGCCACCACTTATGCTCCCTGTAGATGTTGTCAGGGTACAGAGTGCACCTTTCCATAGTTTTGCTGCATCAGGAGCAGTTGTAATACCAGGGTCTGCCCTTTAACCATTGGTTGGTGTTGCAAAAATGTGACCAGTTACTGGACTCACAGCCATAGAATTTCCTGCATTTTTTGTTTTGGTTTGTTTATATTTTTAAACTTTTTCTTATCTACCAGACCAAAGGGTCTGTGTTATGAATAATCTGATCCAACTTTTAATGCCCAGTCTTTAATGAGAGGAACTCACCACCCATTCGCCTCTTTGTGCGAGGACTTTACTTTGCAGGGTTGCTTCTACTCTAGAACCTTTGCCATTGTCTGACAATCCATGTTATGATTCTGTAATGGTCTGCAGTGGAGCCTTGCAACTATAAGCATCAGGCTGAAAATGATTGGACTCTCTCAAGTTCAGGTCAGGTAAGCTCTGATCACCTCCTCCTGACCCTGCTGGCTGCACCCCAGGCTTCTGTTGGCCACCATCACCTCCCTGCACAGTGCACACTGCAAAATAAGTGTACAACAAGCCACAGTTCCTCTCTCTCTACAGCACACAGCGCACAGCAAGTCGAGGGCAGCCTGCAGCAGTGAGGCACACAGCCACTGCTGCACTGACATCCATGAGCAGGAGGGGGCCAGATGGCTCACAAGCATAGGGAGTGTTAAATGTGCTCCAGTCAAGCCCCAGGGATGTGGTGGCAGTGCCAGCACTGATATAAGTTTGAGGGGAAGTATCAGGTCTTAAAAGAACCTGACAGTCCCAAGTCACATTTGAGTCAGCTAAGCCTGTTTCAAGTCTGTGTCAGCGTTTAAAATCAGGCTGGACTAGATGTTTCACCTGCAGCGACATGGCCCAGCATTCCCGTCAGGTCACCTTTCAAGTTCTGTCTCCTGGCGCTAACAGGAGAAAAAAAAAAGTCTAATGGCCCTGATGTCAGATCTTTGGCGTCCTTCTTGGACTATTAAGTTTCCCCCTCTTTTAGTCTGGAGGCTTGTACTGTCCCCTCTTGTTGGGGAAAGGGAGGGGACACATGACCACCTTCTCCTCTGGCTTCCAGCCCAGTGACCCTGTGTTAGGCAAGTTAGGGAAGTTGTTTACAATCCCATGCTGCCTCCCTGAGCTGCTCTAACTTTTTCATCAGCACCTCACAAAGCTGGAGTTCTGTCTCCTTCTGAGGCTTTTTCTTAAGTAGTTACTGGGGACCATCCTCACGGCCACTCCCAGCCCCTGGGGCAGCAACTTTTCTCTGACTGAGCTGTAGCACTTTACACCACCTCTTGCTAACTGGCCACTAAAGGCATGTCAACCCTAGGCATGAGTATGGTGGGCTCCAGGACCCTGCAGGGTGGGA
Source organism: Podocnemis expansa (assembly GCA_007922195.1). Lineage (NCBI taxonomy): Eukaryota > Metazoa > Chordata > Testudines > Podocnemididae > Podocnemis > Podocnemis expansa. The sequence goes on along the minus strand of ML681981.1, from coordinate 26,340,360 downwards.
GAGTCTCAGAGGTCTGACTCCAGTCTGACTCCGAACAGCTACATCACAATTAAACAACCCTGTAGTATGAGTTCTGCAATCCCAAATCAGCTGGCACAGCCGTACCTCAGGTGTCTCTCGGCAGACAAAACTTTTCTGGCAGCAGCAAGAATAATTGATCTATGTAATAACTCCTTTCTGTCTGTCACAATGTGAGACGCACATACACCCAAATCACATTGACATGAAGTAGCCCTTGCATGCAGGGAGTACATATTCTATAATTGCAGCTAGTAAACTGCACAGATGACAAAACTGGGGGCAACTCTTTCCACCTTTCTGCCTACTGGCCCAAAACAGGAAAACATCACTAAACTGAAAAAGAAAACAACAGAACACCACTGGTTATCACCTACAGCCCCCAAGTCAGACCTCTACGGTACATAATCAAGAACCTATAGCCTATTCTACAAGATGATCCCTCACTCTCTCAAGCCTTGGGAGACAGACTCTACTCACTTACAGACAGCCCCCGAACCTTAAGCACACACTCCCCAGCAACTGCAGACCAAACTACAGAAACATTAAGGCAGGCACATACCCCTGCAACAAAGCACATTGCCAAAGTGGCCTAAATATCTGCACAAAAGACCATCACAGGAACTAATCAAGGCAGCTATTTCATCAAGAGCTTATTCGCTCGCTCGTCCACCAATGTGATTTATTCCTTCACGTTCCAGAAATGCCCACCCCTCTTCTGCCTTATATATTGGACAAATAGGACAGTCTCTGCTCAAAAGAATAAATGGATATAAGTCTGACATCAGAAATCACAACATTCAAAAATCAGTAGGGGAACACTTCAATCTCCCTACTCACTCCACTGATGACTTGTTAATAGCTGTGTTCAAACAAATGGATAACAAATTGAAGCTTCAAAGAGAAACTATAGAACTGGACTTCATATGCAGACTTGATACCCTTGCCTCAAAGTTAAATAGGGACTCTGGATTTTTTTCTCATTACAAAAGGTGATTTGACCTCACCTTCCTCTACATGCTGTTCCCCAGTGTTTGAATCTAAACAATTCTTTGATTTGCTGTCAGAGTTTAACCTGACCCTATGAATTGCACTCCTCTGCACTTCTTTTGCTTCAATCTTGTAAGTTCCCCTCTTCAGAGCATCTGACAAAGTGAGATTTTCTCTCAGGAAAGCTCATGCCATAAATAAATTTGTTAGTCTTTAAAAGTGCTACAGGTCTGCTTGCTTGTTATGATTAAACATGTATGTCTTTTCCTGAATAGGAATAGACTTAAGCATGTGCTTCTGTGTTTTCTTCAAGTTGGGCCTTAGCCATCATCTGTCCCTGTCAAATATGAAAGCTGTCATCCTCTGTCCCCATCAAACTATCAAATCACCAGCAAAACACATTAATTCTCTTAGTTATAATACTCTTATGCTATCACTTTAATTTAAGTACAAGGTAACGGGCCAGATGTTGGGGAGTTCGTGCTTTTAGTTTTGTTTTCCACTTTCACTATCCTCAAATTTCATGAGAACAATAATATTCCAATGTG
>ML681981.1:26300161-26337949 GCA_007922195.1 Podocnemis expansa | reverse complement strand
ACACACACACACACACACACACACACACACACACACACACACACACACAAAGAAAAGAAAAAGCATTCTTACCTGTAACTTTGGGTTTCTCAAGGAGTGCAGTGAAGCATCTACTAAGCTATAGCTTTTATCAACCCATGTCGCATGACCAGATGGAGGGCCATATTGTATGCTCATACTGGAGGGGTGCTAGCACACAGGTCACTGACAGTTATAGTCCTTGTGCTTCCTAACTTCTGAGGAGTGGAAAGATTGCTTGGTCCTGCTTTCTTTTGCACAGCAAGGTGACAAAATAGTCAGAAAAACAGTGGCATTCCTATTGAATGGGACCACCTTATTCTGGAGAGCTATCTGCACCCACCTAATGACATCGGGAAATCATTGCCTAGTATGGAGTCAGATACTGATTCTACAAATCCTTTCTTGCCTTAGATGGCTGTTACAAGATGGTGCAATTTATAGCTGACCTGAGACCACTCTAAATTGGGCTCAGAGTTGAACTGGCCCCTAGCTGTCCCCAGAATATGAAAGATGTGGGGAAAGAAGGTGACAGAAAATGGTTTTTGTACCCCAACCTTCAGATACCTGAGTACACTTCTGGAAAACCAGAGGAGTGAGCCCTTGAAATAAAATATTTTCTGGATTGTAGAAGTAGGTCCACTAATTTTCAAGGTTATCCATAGCCTCAAACTTCAGACCATTAAGTTCACCCTCCAGAGGGGCAGTTCCTTTCTTCAAAAGATCCTCATAAATAAAGATTCACAAAGGACTAGAGTGATGCTTTCAATAACTGAAAGAACTCAGGTCATACCTTGTAAAGAATTGCTACATCCTTCTTGCCTTCTCTTGCTCAAATGGGGAAGTTTGCAAAGATGTGTGGACATGTGTTTGATCAAAGACCAAAGATAAAAGAAAACTACACTTCTCCACACCTGGCTCTTCCAGTGACTGAAACAAGAGTGTTGGATTTAATTGTTGCCCTCAGCAGAACAAGATTACCATGCAGAAGGAGCTACATCTTTGACATGTGAATATTTTCCAACTGATTCTGCAGTTAAAATGACTCCAAAACCACTGAACAAACTCCCACATGAAATGAAGATGATTCCAAATGCCATCACCGTTAATGTGCCTCAAGGCATAGCTATTTAATCCAACCAACCGTGTCAGAAGACATGCAGACTGTTAACCAACCAACAATGTCATAAGATACCTATCCCAGAAAAAATTTCATGCTGACAGGGATACCTGAAAATCTCCCAACATGCAACAGTCTCTGTAACAGAGTCTATGTCTACACTGGAGAGTTAAATTGACATAACCTGGCTTAAGTCAACTTAAGCAACTCCATGGCTGCATTTGGCATTTATTGCCAACTTAAGCACTTGCTTAAGTCGACTTAATAAAACCTGCCCTGCAAGTAGACTTTAGCTTTTAAGTCGACTTCGCAGGGCAGAAAGCCCTAGTCTTCACCCCCTGCCCCATCCCAAGTCCCAGTTGGGCTCTGGGGGGCCTGATCCAGCCCCAGCCACCACCAGGAAGTGGCTGGGAGCTCGATTGGGCTGCAGGAGCTAGCTCCCAGCCCCTTGGTACTTGCGGCAAGGTGCAGGGAGCCAGATCAGCTCCCAGCTGGCAGCCGCAGAAGCCAGCTCCCAGCCCCCTGCCACTTACGAAAGGTGGCTCAGGCTTCAAGCCCCTCCTGCCTGTGGCAGGGGCTTGGAGCTGGGTTGGGCTCTATGCAGCTTGCTGCAGGCTGCAGGAGCTAGCTCCAAGCCCCCTGCCACCTGCGACAGGCATCTCAGTGCTGGATTGGGCTCTGAGCCCCCTGCTGCCTGTGGCAGGAGTTTTGGAGCTGGATCAGGCTCTGAGCAGTCTGCTGGCAGCAGCTGCAGCCGACTCCATGCCCCTTGCCACTTGTGTCAGGCACTTGGGGCCCGATCTGGCTCCCAGCTGCATACTGGAGGCAGCAGGAGCTGGATTGTGCTCTGAGACTGGGGTTGAGGGCAGGGTCCAAGACTGGAGCCGGGGTATGTCAACTAGTATGTCTACATACCCCCAAAGTCAACTTAACAAGGTCGTCTTTAAGCCAACTTAAAGTCAATCTTGTTAAGTCGACTTAACTGAGCCTCCTAGTCTAGACATAGACAAAGGTAGCAAAATAGAGCTGGGGCTAAATCATTTCCTTCATACATTGGAAGTCACAGCTTCGAAACTTCTCAGACTTCTCCCTTCACCTGCCACATTGATTTGCAAGATCAGTTAGTTTTCTCTGGATTGGTGGTTGTTTTCATGTATGAGAAATGAGAATTAACATGTCATTAAAAATTACTTAAAATGCTTCTCATGCAGGTTCTGCTGAACACTGGTTGGTGATGCTATTTGATGAATAAAAACATACATATGGTATAACCCAACACTGGTTTATATCCACTGTAATATTAAAAATATGCAGTCAACACACTGATCAGCTGTAAAAGCATTTTTGCCCACCCCCCCCCGCCCCGGCCCCCCCCCCGCCCCCGCCCCGCCCCGCCAAGTTTGGAGACTCTGAAAGAAAGCCTTGACCTGCTACACTAGATAAAGGTTTCCTTCTTGAAGTTTTTTTAATTCTGTTACAAGTATAAAGTTAAAGGTTTCTAAAAGTAGCAATCCAGAAATAGTGATACTCATCAACCAGAGAACATAGAGTGTGTTTGTAGAGTCAGGAGCTTCGGTCTCATTAAAAGCACCAAATACCTGCAAACCTCAATATGTAAATTAAAAAAATAAAATTCCTTTTGCAGTTTCCTTAGAGCTTCCAGATTTGGCACATATTCTCAATCAGCCTAAATAAAAGGTTCTTGTCAAATCTCTCAAGAAATTGTGCACATGCTGTAGCTCTGCCAACAATAAAATATTTATAACTCATGTCTGCCTATGGAGAACCATAAAATACCAGCTTTGTAGAGCTAATGATCTATTTTACTGAATTTAAAATATTTTGTTATCTTACTATACACATTACATTTTGTTCATCTAATGCAATGCAAAGGATGCATCTCACATGGTAAAAGATATTTTTCCACTGAGCATTTTATACAATACCTTAAATAGTAAAATACTAGTGTTATTCACAGGCCAGCAAAACATTACTGGTTTATCACTATTTAGGTTAATTACCAACATAGCATTTTATCAGCTATTCAAATAGGCAGTATTCTTTTTGGCAATAAAAGATGTAATATTTGCAATATTCTCATAGTCAATGTACAATACCTATGGCATGTATTAAGTACACATAATCGAAGCTCAGCATAAGTTTTTGAGACTGTGCTTTCTATGCACTAAAATAATCTAGAATTGGTATAACACCTTGAAACCCATAGCTTCTTGAACTTTTGTGAGACAAATCAACATTTTTTTTTCCTTTTCCTACACATTAGATTTGTTATCATTATAGATGACTGACCATTTCAGGATGAACTACATAAAACAGGGGTCAGCAACCCCCAGCATGCATGCCAAACTTGGCAAGCAGGTCAGTCCTGAGTGTCACTCAGTGCTGCTCAGGCTCCCTTGCCATCCCCTCCCACAAGCATTGCCTGGAGGTTGGGGCTGCAGCAACCACATGCAGCGGCTCCAGGCTCCTGCAGGCTGTACTTCCCAGCTCCCCACATCCGGAGTGGAGGCTCCAGTCCTGACTCCACAAGTGTAAGTGGTGTGAGGGTAGCCTTGGGTCGGGAGTTGGGCAGGGGTGGACATGACTCGCAGCACTGCCTGACTTGGGGGCTCAGTGGCCAGTGCAGCTCAGCAGCCAGGGTGGTGGGCAGCTCAGGGGCCAGCATGGCTCAGCTCAGCTGCACTGCAGGTGCAGCATGGCGCGGCACAGCACAGCAGGCAGCTCAGGGGTCAGCGCCATACAGTGTGAATTGGGGAACTGGTCTGGGACTCAGCAGGCACCACCGCCCGAGGTTCAGCCCTACCCAGCTGAGCTTGGCCATGCCACCCACTTTGCCGGCTGGAACCTCGGGCGGCAGCGACGGCCAAGCCCCAGATCAGCTCCCCAATTCACGCTGTGCCACACCGACCCCCAAGCTGCCTGCTGTGGTGCGCCTGCAGCCCAGCCGAAGTGAGCCGTCCCAGCCCATGAGCCAGCCACTGCCCCAGCTGCCGAGCTGCACTAGCCACTGAGCCCCTGAGTCAGGCTGTGCTGTGAGTCACATCCACCCCTGCCCAACTCCTGACCCGAGACTCCCCCACACCACTTACACTTGTGAAGTCGGGACTGGAGCCTCCACTCCAGACAGAGGGAAGCAGGGAAGTGCAGCCTGCGCGAGCCAGGGACCCTAGCCTCCCCTCTCCCAAGCCAGAGTCCCTGGCTCCACTCCCATTTGGCCGCACCCCGGCACCTGCTAAGGGTGCGGTGGGTGGGGCTGGCAAGGGGCCGGCAAAGGTTGCCAACCCCGATCTAAAATATCCATGTCTCTGCCATGTATTTATTCCCTAAGCTGCTGAACTACAGAAGCTGCTCCTCTAGCTCATTTGACACACACTTTTGTTTTTACAGCTGAAAGTCATAATGTACTACCGTGGTTGTCACAGATTATTGGAGTGATAAATGCTACCTTTTCAATGGCACCTCCATGCAGTACGTGCTCAGTAGCTGTACTGTGCACACAAACAGACAAATTATATAGTGTGCAGTATGTAATAATTAGGCTAAGTGAAAAACTTCTGTCAACTCTGGGGCTTTTTGCTGTGGGATTTTTTTTGTTTTTGTTTTTTGTTTTCATTTTTGTTTTCATTTGGCAAGGAACTGTGTTTTCAGCTAAACTGAATTTTTCATAAAATGTTTCTACCTTCAGTGGAAAAAAATTCAAGTTTTCTGTTGCAAAATGATTGCCATAAAACCAAAATATTTTGGCTGAAAACAGAAATGTTTTTATTAAGAAATGTTTCTGCAGTGTCTCATGGTAGTTGCAGTTAGTTTGCCCTGTGTCCCCATTCTCCTTTATGGGTCAGGTTCCCCGCCAGATTACATCACCTGTTAGGAACTATGAATGAGGACTCCTGTGATGCACCCTCTCTCATCTCCAAGAAGGAAGCTTAATCCCACAAGCATTATTTATGCTAGGTAGAATATCCCTTGGAAGAAGAGGGAATGGTAATGTTGTTTAGCAACTACTTCACTTGTCCATATGCACCATCAAAATCCAGTAGAGCTACTTCCATGGTACTAGCCTCAAAGGAATTAATTTATTAGGCAAAAAGGGGAACAGAGATGGTGCCACAGATGTGGCATTCCCCATTCTATATGGGCATGAGGGGGAGTTGTGCCTACATAGCTTCTCTTTTATCACCACAGAGCCAGATTTTCAAGAGAGCTCAGGTCTACATTTCCAAATGCTCAACATCCACAACTGGACCATATTTTCAAATGTGCTCAGTACCCAGCAGCTCCAAATGTGATGCTCACAAGGAGATTTCCCCCACTACTCAGAGCTTTTTGGCAAATCTGTCCACTTATTTTTGTGCCTAAATGGAAACTGGGCCATTCTGAAAATCTGGCTCTCATTGCTAAGTGACAAATCCTTTTAAAATCTGGAACTAAGTGAAATATTGGAAGGGCTGCTCCTGCCCAGGGTTTCCATGTAGCTGAAGGAAGACAGATCCCACCCCAGCTTAGAAAACTTCCAAAATGAAGTTTAATTTTGGGGGGGGGGGGAGATGCTTTGTTTTCATGAGACATATGTTACAAATATCAAAAACACGAAAAGACAGAATGGTCTCTAGCAAAACGTAATTTAGAAAAAAAGGTCATTCCATTTTTAGTGCCATGTCCACTACAGTAAATAACTTCCAATAACTGAAATAAAAATTTAATCAAGGCAAGATGTTTCAGGATAGACTATTGACATTTAAAGGTAAGCAGAAACAAAATATAACATGATACACAAAACAAAACCCTGAAGTTCTTAATTATACTTAAATACCAGAGAAAATGCCTCGTTGCCAGCTGCAAAAATAGATCTTTTCTGAATAGTGCCAGCAAAATACTGAGTATAAACTGTCAATGATTCCAGTAATTCTAAATACCAGATCTGAGATTTTTATATTTTCTGCACCACCAGTGTTGCTGTATCTTGTTACCTCCAAAAGTTCATCACTGTGTCTCATAATATTTATTTATCAAAAGGAACTAGAAGTCTCCTAAAGATCTGAGCACAGCACAATGAAGTCCACTGACTTCCATGGGGTTTGACTCAGGTCCTAAATTATGAAGACTGAGATCTAATGGGCATAAGCAAAATGTCTTATAACTGAGATGTCACAACAGATGGACATAAACTACAGAGAAAAGGGAGAACACAAACAAGAAATGGAGAAGCATGTGACCTCGAAAGGTTTCTTTTATCACTATATAGCCACGTTTCAGTGCTTCTGCAGAACATAGATTTGCCACAGATTATGGACTTGCCAATGTTTTATTCATGGGTGTTCTGTTTGGTTGATTACTTTTGTTTAGTTGTTATTCTTTTCTCTTTGTCTTTAACTTTGTACACATTCCTTTTTACTTGTGCTATTGGTATTATTTACATGGATAAACACATTGATTAAGCTTAATCCCATAGTTAAGCACCTAATTATTTTGAAAATGCAATTGCATGTCCAGACCACTGGTCTACATGCTTGTTTCCATGCTCCCATGAAGGGACCCAGTACATTTGTGCTTCATAAAGGCTGTTTAAAATGCCCAAATGAGGACTCATAACCTGACTGATTTAAAATGTGTGTGTGTTGGACAAAGAGAGGTGTTACAGGCAGGAAGAATCCTGGCTAGTGAGTAGGACTGAGCAGAAATCTGGATGTGTTGAAGGAAGAAAAACACCCTCTCCTTTCTCCTGGGCAGTTGGGGAAGGTGGTTTTTTTTGGCTGCTTTTTTCTCTCAGTCTGGGAAGATGACGAAGATGACATCAGTGAGTGCCTAAGCACTGTTACTCTCACTGTATCACTCTCCAATTAGCTCACAAGATAAAACAAATACTTCCCAATTTTAGAGACCATGGCTACTTTTGTTGAACTCACTGAGAACTTTGCTATTGACTTCAGTGAAAGCAGGATTGAGGCCCTTATAGAATAGGCCAGGAAGTGACCATACCCTTTTCTATTGGTTCTTGCCTGACTCAGGTACGTCAGTGCAGTTCAGCAAAACAAAGGAGAAATCTTGTGGCACTTCCAAAGATCAACAAATGTATTGCATCAGCTTTTGTGGGAGATGCAATATAGTTAAATCTATTAGTCTTTAGAAGTGCCAAAAGACTTCTTTTCTTGCTGACTATGACTTTGAAAGTGCAGTTCGGGATTCCCAAAGCTGCCTCCATCCCACCTAGAAATAGATAATAAATAAATCAGTGAGGTAAGGGGTAAGTCAGTGAGCAGATGCTAAATGGTTAAAATGGGTGGTCTGGCAATAGACCAGTTAAGTAACACTAAGCAGAGAAACAGCTTTTTGGAAATTTATCAGATGAAGTTCAAAAAGAAAAGGGCTGGATGAGGTCAGCAATCAGGGAGTTGTGAAAGTTTGTGGATAAATACCCCTTCCAGCAGGGCTCCAGCCACGTCTGGGGGTCCTGTCCCCATGTACAGCCAGTGGGGCTCCAGTCCAGTGTGGGGTCCTTTCCATGTGCCAGTGAGCAGCGCTCCAACTGGGCGCAGGGGTCCCATTCCTGCACCCTGGGAGCAGGGCACCAGCCGCACATGGGGGTCCAGTCCCCACGCGCAGCCAGTGGGGCTCCAGCTGCACTTAGGGTCTGGGGGCCGCAACCCCCACCAGGGGACCAGGCCCAATTGGCCACTACAATTTTGGTAGGGGGCACCTTTCTTCCAGGGTGCCATACACCCTGGGAGGAATGTCAACTTGTTAATTCGAACTAAAGGTAGTTCGAATTAACGCAGCTAGACACCATTGATTTGAACTAGCCAGTTTGAATTGATGGTCGCTTCAAAGCTACATGAGGTTTTATAACTTCAAAGCCTTGTCTCTTCAATTCGACCTAAGGGAAACCTTAGGTGGAACTGACAAAACCTAGCATAGCCATGCTTTTTTTAAATTTGACTGAATGTTTATTAGGTCGAATTAAAATGTGTGTATAGACATACCCTAAAAGTTAATTGGAGCTAATGGGAGGTAGAGGGTATTGGAGTGATGTACTATGAGTGACTTGTCCTCCTGAAGAGTCAGGCTGCTCTGTTCTGCACAATCTGGAGTGTCTGTGTTGTTGCTGCAAAAATCCTGTTGGGACTTGAAAGAACTTTGGATCACTGAGGTTATTCTCAGCTGAGAAGGGTGACAACTCCTAGCAAGCTGACAGTAGAAGACAGACCTCTGTGGAACATTTCCCAGTCCCCACCAGTATCTCCTTGGTCATTCTTGTTGTGGGCATTGTGGTATCTTTCTGATGGTGCTTGCTGCATCTCTTTAAAGCTGGATGTCATTATCGTATGGTGGCCTCATAGATTACTAAATCAGTAATCTAGATTAGTTTCCCATCATCATTCTGTAGGTTCAGTTTGAGGGTAATGGATAAAGCAATCGTAGTTCATTTACTCAGTTCTGCCATGTAACAGGTTAGATCATTAACATTTACTAATCTACTCTATTGAAAATGATTGAGATTTTGAGTGTATAAGCTCTTAAACTCACACTCACGTTCCTGTGCTCTTGCATTTGGCACTAGTTTAAATAGCCTTTGTGGAAGGTTTGCTATCATCCATGTCCTTTTAATTCCCTTTAGAATTTAAAATTCACTGATGTGGTTTCTTCTAATCTACTATCTTCCAAAGAGTAGTGTCTCTAAACTTTTCATAAGCTTAAAAATCCTTCAGTGTCTCTGTGATGTCATCTTCCTTTTGACACACACTATTTATTTCCATAATATGCTTTCAAAATGAGATGAGCAGAAGTTTACAGCTTTCCAAATGTGTTTTCAATTCATTCTGTATACAGAGCAAAAATAATTTCCTGTCTTATATTTTATACTCATGTTATATATCAGTTTTCTTTGATTTTATTACTGCTGTTCAGCTCTGTGCTAAAGATTTGAAAGTTCTGCTATGTCCAGATTCCTTTCTTGCTAGTAACATGAACCACAGTTCTTATTCTTATCTTTATTTACTTTAGTCTAACTTCTGTATATTAATCTACTGTAAGGCATTTATTTTCTCTTATTCCTAATTTACACAAATTGTTCTTAACTGTATCACACTTTCTATTTATAGTACTTGCCCATTCCAGTTTTGCAAAACCAAAATATTTTATCATCACTCAGAATAGTCCTCGTTTCAGGAGATTCAGATATAAAGTGAACAGAACTACTACTAACACTGTTACTGTAAAGGCAGTCCTGCTACATCCAGATTTGCAATATTCTCTTCTACACTGATTACAGTGAATGTTGATGCACGTTAAGTGAATGTAGATTTCTTTTCTCACCAGGTTTGTGAAAGACATGGTGGTGGAGGGAATCATTGTTTTGTCTGCAAGTGCTGTTTAAAACTTCCCAAATCTGGGTAGAGTACAGTCAGGATGAAAGTCAAGGGTGGGAAAAAAAAATCTTGGAGGTTTCTCTAATTTTCTCAAACCTTCAAACAAATTTGGTCCAGAGTATTGCTGAAGGTTAAAGGTGTTTTATTTTATCTAAATCAGATTATCTATAAGAGCATCTACTTCTGCTAACATCCTACCAGACCTTTTTTTACACACTGAAAATTAGAACGTGACTAATGCACATATGATTCTGACAGCTGCTCACAGTGGGGTCTGCCTCGAGATGAAAAAACCTACGACTGCCATCTCCTACCAAAGTTGTCAGTAGCCGTCTCTGCGGAAAGGGGATAAGGAAACTACTGTGGTACTCTGTGCTGCATGTGTTTCATGGAAAGGGCAGGCCCAAATGTAGCATATATTACTGTTAAAACTGCTTAGAGTGAGATGGGAGCTGGAGAGAGTGAAAGGCCAGAGCCTGGATCATTTAGAATGGGCTGAGAGCTACAGGGGTCTCCTCCAGGCTAACCCCACATTAGTTTACATGTAATTTGCACATGCACTGTTGTAGGACCCATTTCTCAGGAAGGGCCACAAAATTCTAGATGAATAATACAGGAGCTGTATCTCATTCTGCTCAGGCATCTCTTTCCATAGATGTTTCATAGAAAATAGTAAACATTTCTTTCTTCATTCTAATTCGCCATAAGGACTTAGACAACTGGATCCAGTGCTTTTAAAATAATTAAATTTTACAGTCAAAATACTATATAATAAAATCATTGTCTGCCTCAAAGATCCAGTCACCAGTAAACAATAATCCAAAGAATACTCTTCAATTCCTGCCCCAAAAAATCTTCTACCTCCTTTGAAGTGATTATAGTGGTGGGATGCTAAGCACAGCTTTGTTGCTAGGAAGGAAATTTTTCACTGAAAGAAATGTCTGTACAGGAGGAAGGAGAAACAGTGGTGGTGACTAATTGTAAAAAGAACTGATTGTGCCGCATGGAACACGTCACCTGATGATTGATTGCCAATGGACATTAAAGTGATTGTCAGTTAAGCCTGCTCTACATTGCTGAGTTGGGTAGATGTGAGACTGTGCTGCTCACATAACATAACTAAGGTCTCTCACATTGCCACGCTCACATCTACACAGTGCGGCATCTTCACAATGCTATGTCAATAGGAGAGCATCTCTGGCGACACTGCCTTCCACCCTTCAGCAAGGTGGACTAATTGAGTTGACAGGAGACCCCTCTCCGAATAAACAGTTGTACACAGATCTGCTCAATTGATGCCACAGCATCCTTAGGTCTCAGCTCAGACCCAGGTGGTTAGAAGGCTAAGAGTCAAGCCTGTGCTAACATAATTGTTGCAATGTCTGCCTGGTGTGCTATCTTGAACAGAGCTAGGGCATGCTGTCTACTCATGTGGGGAATCATACCTCTCAGCTACAGAACAGACATAAATCCAGCAACTCTGTGTGTACTAGGATTACACCAGACCACTGATGCAGAACTGTGTGATTTCACTTCATTATAGTCTGCCATTTTATTTAGTATACTTCTCACACACTTATGGAAAAGCCCTATATAACTCAAGAGGCGTTAATTCAGTAAAGTTCTATAAAAGTTAAATGTAATTCAAAAGGAATATTTCAATGAAACAGCAAGTTATATTATTTCTATCCAATTTTAAAGCTAACTTACAGAATAATATTCCTTGTATAGAACTTGATAGCTTGATTTATGGGGAACTAAACAAATATTAGACAAAAGTCAATTTTAAATCATAAGTATTGCTGATTCTGTGTAATGCAAAGAATTTTGATATCATTTCTTCACACATCGCAGAAACAGTCTTCTTTTTACCTGGAGCATAGCTATCACTTTTCAGACCAAACATCTTTTAAAGTCAAAGTTTTAGTGAGTGATTCAAATAGATATGTATAAAGAAAGCTGTGGACAGTCTGTCTTTCTCACAAAAACAATAGAAACATGAAAAGTGAATATCTCCACTGGAAATGCCTCGCCTGCCGCACTATAGGACATCATTAGATTTTTTTAATTATTATTTTTTATTTTATTTTATTTTATTTTATTTATTTATTTTGCAGCCACATCACGTTGGCATAGTCATCTGCCCAGGTCTTCCTCCTTCTCTGCTGTCTCTTCCAACTGATGTGTCTCCAGTTTATGGCAAAAATGCTGTTACTAGTCCCTAAATACATGAATTTGCACTTCCACCTATTACAGTTCATCCTATTCTACTACTCCATTTTAAAGAGGAGTCCTATGGATTCAAATGAGTCTATTTGTTTTATTGTGAATTACCACATATACTCATATAACAATAATTTGTACAATGACCTACATACAAATGTATTTCCTTGCCCAACCGTGTAAACAGTTTTCCAGCTGATGTTTTATACACCTTGAATGTTAGCACAGAGCAATAAATCTTTCTATTGACCTTACCCTTGTGTCTGATTATTCATAGTTATTTAGACAGTATTATTAACAGGGGAAAGATTGGCCCAGCAGTGATCTGCCCTTAGAAACATGCATCATTTTCACTAGATGGGAGGAAGTAGAGTGATCACTACATGGCCCTGGGTAATTTATGCAAACTAAATTTGGAGCTGATGGCAGCATAAATACAAATAACTCTTAGTAAAAGCCCACCTTGTTATTGCCTAGTCAACATCCCCACATTGATAGTACTGATTGGGGCCAATTCTGAGTGGTGTCAAGCTCTTGCAACCTCCTTTCAGAATTGTTTGTTCACTTAAGAATGTACAAATAATGGTAACAATGAAAAATGCATGTTTCTTCTTTTCACTCTTGCTGAATAGTTAAAGGATATTGGATTCTGATGTTCACTATATTAAAAAGAAATTCAAACTCCTGACTCTGTGCCCAATGTGTCTTGACACAAACCACATTTTCCAACCAAAGAGGATGTATTTTTTCTTGTCTGTCTTAGGTACATTGATATAGGGACACACACTGTCACAGCAGTGCAACAGAACAGAAATCAGTGTCAGTTCCCAAAGTGTTTAAACACTATTCATCTGCGAGGAGGAAGGGCTGAGCTTGTACCAGAGAACAGATGGCTGTACTTCTCTATAGCTCCTGTTTCTTTTGTTATTTTTCTTTGTTGTTTCATTTGAAAGCTAATGAGAAAAGTGTGTTTAGCTACAACATTTCTCATCTTTTCCATTCGACAAAATAGCAAAGAAACAGGAAAAATTAAGGTCATGGTTAGTTCAAACTTTACACAACATCTTCCCTGCTTTTTGCAACTCCTTGGGGACCTCAGTCTGCTCCTGCTCCCAATGCATACAGCTCCAGCAGGGACCTATTTAAGTATTATTGATTCAAAGAATGAGCTAATACAAAATACCCCTCTTGAAGGTAAAATCAGTAAATGTTGACAAACCATAACAGATTAAAGATTAGTTTAGGAAAGTCTGCTGATGGATGTAGGCTTTAGATATCAACATTTATATACTTAAAAGACTATGTTCTAGAGCAGTCTGCATTCTGTAGGGGTACATCTACACTTAGAATTGAATTCAAATTGATGATAATCAATTCAAATTCAATTAAATGCATGGCCACACTTGCTTTCCTCAGTTCGAACTAAGGAACTCCTTAACTCGAATTAATGAAAGCTGACTTCGAAGTGGTCAAACCTCGTTTGAAGTCCCTGTCAATTCAAACCTAGTAGTTCAAATTGACCCAGTGTCACCATGTCAATTCGAACTCACTGTTAGTTCGAATTAGCCACAGCCTGATTTTCCCTATATAGTAGTGCCCCTAGCTAATTCGAACTAGCAGGTCCTGCTCATGGACTTGCTGATTCGAATTAGGGTTTCTAGTATGGCCATGTCAATTCGAATGGACTGAATTCGACCTAAGAATTATTAGTTTGAATTGATTAGTTTGAAATCAGTCAATTTGAATTAACACTCTAAGTGCAGACATAGCCTAGAAAACTGGCTAAGAGTAATTTGGTAAGTGTCTGGCTCTTGAAATCAAAATTACTCACAGAACAAAGAAATCTTGGGAGTTCCTTTGACTTGGTGTCTTTTACAGAAAAAACAGGTCTTTCGGTTTAAAAATAAAATATTAAGGTGGATCCAGTTTACATTCAACAGACTTTCAGGGCTGGTCGACACTGCCTGCCATTTTTGGTGGCAGTCAATGGTAGATACACAAGTTACCTAAAATAATTTGCAGATCTCCCTTTGACTTCCCTATGCCTAGAGCATGGTGAGTCAAAGTGAGGGCCTTCCCTTCGACTCAGCACTATGCTATTTCCTGGGGTGGTCTTCAAGGATCTACTTCCCAATAAACTGAGTGGGTTGATTTGACAGTGGCTATTTTGCCACTCAGTAAAGACTAGCCCACAGTGTCTCAATGAAAAGGTGGTAGAAATAGGGGGAGGGAGAAAGGCTGAAAAACCTATTTATTCTCCTTTCCAGATTTATGCATGGGTTAAACTATAATTCGGCGGGCCCCAGAACCCTCCTAAATTGGCAGGCACCTCTCATGCTGCTCTGGGGCACCCCATGCCAGTCCAGGCCCCCCTTGTGCCAGTGTGGGCCCCCTTATCTACCCCAGCTCCTGGTCCCCAAACACCCGCACCCCACCCCAGCTCCTGTCCCGCACACGCCTGCCCCCCACCCCAGTTCTGAGCATGCTCAGTGAGACCAGGCTTTGGCTGAGAGCTTCTGTGCAAGCTCAGTGAGACCAGGCTAGGGGGGTTGGAGATTTTACCCTACCCTGCCAGAATGCCATTCCAGGGTTTGCTATTTTTAAATGGTGGGCCCCAGAATGCAGTGTTCCAGCTCCATTTTCTACTTTTAGAGGGCCCAGAACTCTGAATCCCTAAAAATAGTGGGCCCTGGAATAGTGTTCTGCTGCATTCCAGCTAACTTTAACCCCTAACTATATGTGGTGGGCCCTTTGTCTGACTGAGTGGGAGAAAAGAAGCTCTTGTCCTATAATGGATGTTTACCTGGAAGGCACAAGGAGGAACAGGAAGAAACTGGACCCAGTTGGGCGGGGGCTGACCTTCTGGTGACTTTAGCAGGATATTTATACCCCAGTCAGTTTTGGAGAAGCACTGACTCACTGGGATGAGGCTGCCAATACCCACCATCCCACTCATAGAATCAGAGTATAATTGGGTTTCTTTATTATCAGCACTGAGTTAGTTGTCCTTTTTCCTTGGGAAAGAATGTTTCCCATGCTGCCATATTGTCTGAGATGGGGTGGGGGCCTTGCCTCCCCCTTCAGCAGCTCAGGGACCTGGTAGGTTGGCAAAAAAGGTTAGGTTAAAATATAATGACTGGTAATTGTGGTAGGTGTTCAGTGCTAGTCACAAACCAGCAAGGGATGTATCCAGAAATGATATTTGGGTAGGGCTTGTGGCTCACACAGGGGCTGGCCAAGAAACAAGCACTTCCCAAACCTCCTACTTCTGGTCATGTGAATCCACAAGAAGTTACCAGATGAGAACCAAAGCTGCCTGATGCTCCAGTTGTGGGGTTGGGTAGCTTAGGGTATGTCTACACTTAGAGCTGAATTCAAATTGATTGCCATCAATTCAAATTCTCTTAAGTGCATGGACACACTGGCTTTCCTCAATTCGAATTGAGGAACTCCTCAGTTCAAATTGATGAAAGCTGACTTCGAATTGGTCAAACCTTGTTTGACTTCGAAGTCAGGGTCAATTCAAACTGACTAATTCAATTCACTGTTAGTTTGAATTAGCCACAGCTTGATTTTTCCCTATACAATAGCGCCCCCCACTGAATTCAAACTAGCAAGTCTTGTTCATGGACATGCCAATTCGAATTGGATTTTCTAATGTAGCCATGTCAATTCGAACTGACTGAATTCGAATTAATAATTATTAGTGCAAATTGACGAATTTGAATTCAGTAATTCAAACTGAAACTAAGTGTAGACATAGCCTTAGTGATTCTCTGTCAATGGCTTCCCAAACATCTTGCTTCTGGTCATGTGACAAAAACAACAGAGTTCAGGAGGCCACTAACCGATACTCAGTTGCCAAGCTAGTTTAAGCAGTGCTTTGGTGTGCCTGCTTTTAAAGTGGGTGGGACATGGCCCACCCAGTCCCACCCATAACTATACTCCTGAAGTTGATTAAATGTGTGTCACTTGGATTTATGTAAATAATGCCAAAGGAAAAGGATTTTTGCTAGGCTAAAAATATTTTGATAAAGATTCCATTTTTGAAGTTCTATTCTGTAATCATAGAAAGATACTGTGTTGAGAGGAGATAACAGAACCAACGGCAAAGGCTCATTAGATCATCTATTTTAAATCAGTAGTAGCACAAATAAAATATAACACAAAAGGATTTATGAACTTGGTTTAAAATCTAGACTTACCAGTATTTGTCAGATACTGCACATTTTTCATCACTCCTCCAGTGTAAACCCCAAACTCATAACCATCCATTTCACCAGAGACTATATGAGCCACCCTTGCAGCACGCCCTCGGATGGCCCCTGCTGCACGATCAAAACCTTCAGCATCCTGTTCTCTCAGTGCAAGGATGCACTTGTTTATATCCTCCAGAATGTGGCTTTCTGTAAACAAAACAATAGCTGTTATATTTGATTCCTTTAATTGCGATGCCACTCAGACAAACTTCAAAGAATTAGTTCATGCTTTCTTGTGAACTCAGAGATACAGTGCACAATTCTTGTTTGGGCACAAGACACCTGCTTTTCTTTTTCTTGTGACACCTGGCACTTTAACTTGACACAATTACAACCATTTATGGACATTCCAACAGCATTCCCCATTAAATTGTACACGCAATACTGTTCCATTTGCAGTGATATCAATGCAGTAAGAGTCAGGAATGGTTTCAGAGGCCCAGATCTTCAAAGAAGTTTAAGAGCCTAACTTCCAGTGAAATAAATGGGAGTTAGGCACCTAAATACCATTGAAGTTCTGGACCAAAATATCTAAAAATATACACGTAAATTCCCACTTCTTTGAAAGTTTTCACCCATCCAGACAGCTGAAGGATGGAGCCAAAGAAAGATTTATTACTATAATTGAATGTATCCTGTGTAACCTTCATGGCAGAGGGCTTTACAAAGAGATGAATTGGGTGTCTATACCAATTTCCACAACTGAATTAATTTTTCAATGTCTATGGAAATAGGACCATTCGCTTTAAACAATATTAATCAAGTAGGAGAGGGGAATAGTATTTTTGTTTGGGACTGGATTGTGATTTTCAGGGTTAATATATCTCCTTAGGATCTGTCTATCACTCTCTGTCACTGCTTCTGTAGCTGCTTTGTCTCATGGTGGCTGCCATAATTTCAGGGTAACACACTTTTGACCCCCTTCATCAACTGCTCTAAGAACACCTGTTCAAGTTTCAGGTGTCTAGCTTTCACCTCTTTGTGGGCAGGAACTCACTTTCTTCTCTCTGTCTATACTAGGGTTTTTAGTCTGTGCTCCATGTTGATTCTACCCCCAGTCAACAGGCCTGAGTGGTTCTATCCCCTAGAATGTGCCAATAGACAAAACATCCAAAACAAAAACAGAATCTAAATGTATATTAAATATACCAGAAGTCATTCATGAGTGATCAGTTCTGTCAGACTCTGGCAAGTCAAAGCCCTTTCCACCCTTCAGCATGGGTTGGATCCATCCTTGGACAAACAGTTATCTCAGTTTTCTGAGCCAGAAAGAAGGCCATCACTCCCTTTAAATTCAACATTTTATATAAAAAGGCTCATCTTCACAGCCTCTTAAAAACAGGTCACCCAAACCCACCTACCATGCCACATGAAAGCAGGCTTCAAAGGTTAGGTCTCTGCTTAGCCAGCCTTGCGAGTCTCCTTTAATCATGCCCTCATGACTCCAGTTTTCACAGGAACACCCTCTCTGAATTCCAGGAACAGACAAGTATACATTACCTCTATGGGTACAGAGGCCTATGAATATTATGGTTCATATACCACTTGCCCCATCACAATATAATGACTTTTTGAGCTTGGTGTTCACTCAATGTAAAATACTATATGGTCCCCAAAGATAATTCAGGTGGTTGTAATATCTGTCACAAATGGCTTCTTCTTTCACCCTCCTTCACCCACAACCATGGCACAGCGAGATGGTAGTGTTTATTCCCTTCAGTCCTACTCTGCTTCTCCACAACCCTCATCTTTTCCTTCTTTCAAAATACACTCAGACTTTATTTTCCTGTCTCAGTTTATGCAAATGTCTATTTGTTGCCACCAACATCAACCCAGGATCCTTGTTCAACTCTTCTTCCTCTGATTCTGATGGCTACTTTTCATTCTTCTCATCCAAATCCACTTTCTCCTAACTTTGGTCACTTCGGTATTCAGATGGACAATCTGTGAAATTGTGATGCTGTCTACTTGTCTTCCCAACTGCCACCTTTGATCCTCAGCTCTGGACAAATTCTTCCACTCATCAAGATCATTCCCTTCAATTCTTTTTACCAGAACCTGTTCTTTTTCTCTCTCTTACCCAGAGGTCTCTTTCTGAATACCTCACCATCTTTAACTTATTACTTACTACACTAGAATCCACTTTCATCCTTTATTTGCCCCCTTGCCTCCTTTCCTTCCCTTTTTTCCCAACATTGATTCCATAGTTGAGTCTCCACCCCTCTATTCTCAACTTAAAACTTTCTGCGGTCTTCACTGCAGTGACTCTTTTACTCCTTGATAACCTAACCAAAGTCACTTGACTTTTGTAGCACTTTTGCCTTATCTTGGTCCTCCATCCTGCCTCTCCAACTGCTTTGCAACATCTGTTTTGTAAGTTCTTCCATCTCCACAACCACCCACTTAAAGGATGGCCCACAAGTCTCTAGCCTCTATTTTTTTCTATGTGGCCCCATTCAGTGTCTGAAATTCAGTTATTATATCTACACTGTTTTAAAGAATTCTCTACAGTCTAACTCTGTCTTCATCAGCATATATGGCTATTTCTACATATTATCCTAAATGGCTTGCTGCCAGTCAGTTCAAACATAGTAACAATAAAACTGAGCTTTTAATCTACTTTTCAAACCTTTTCCATTTCCTACTTTGACTTATAGCCTAGGTGTCTATCTTTGATTCCTTCCTCTGCTTCTATTTGCACATGCATGCTAGTGCCAAATTTTATTTCATTCTCTACAAGATATCCATTTGCCAAGAAGAAAACCATAAAACTAGGTTTGGATTTGCATGAGTTTGTCCCTGAGATTTCATCTCTATTGACCATCTCTATCTTCTGCTAAATTAAGAATGTATAGTCTTCAAGCAAGACAGAGAGTTCACCTTGCTTATAATCATGTCTCCTGTAATGAGACTGCAAAATGATTATTTTGTTAGACACCTAGCAGATGCTTCTTTAACTACCAGCTGTTTCCTTAAGTCACTTTACAAACTGTTGATGGGGCCTCATGAATGTTAAATATCAACTCTATGGAAAAGGTAACAGTTACAGTGCTATATACTTATTTTTATTGTGCAATGGAGTGCTAGTCCTATTTTACTGTGTCTATTTGCCCTTTTGTTATGTGCTGATTTCCTATGTGTTTATTTTGTCTGAGCCCTTTAGTGGGATGGTCATCTGCACCTCAAGCCATTTTCTGGTTCAAAGGCTTATGACAAACAGGGGCGTCGCTGGAGTTGGGCACGCCGGGGCACGTGCCCTGGGTCCCAACACCAGTGCCCCTGATCTCTGGCCAAATCGGCCCGGGAATCCGGGGCCCGATACCTGGCTGGCTGTGGCTGCGGCCGGGGCCATGGCAGCCCCGTCCCTGGCCAGGGATCCGAGGCCCGGCTGACCACCCGGCAGGCCCTGCCCCTGGCCAAAGATAGGGCCAGGGGGAGGCCGTGCCGCTGCGGGTGGCTAGGCTGTGGCAGGGCTGGGCCAGAAGTGGCCATTGGAGGCTGGGTCTGTGCTTGCGGCCGCAGGTGGCCAGGCCCCCCATCCCCAGCCGGGGATCTGGGGCCCAGATGGCCACCCACAGCGGCCCCATCCCTGGCCAGGGATCCGGGGCCTGGCCGCCCGCAGGCGCGGGCCCGGCCTCCAGCAGCCGCTTTTGGCCAGGCCGCACTGAGGCCTAGCTGCCCAAGGCAATGCAGCCCCCCCGGCCCTATCCCTGGCCGGGGGGGGGTCTTCCGGCTGGGGGCGGGGCCTGGGCCCGTGCCCCGGGTCCCTCCCTGTCCCAGCACCACTTCTGATGACAAAGGAACTTTTTGACATTCAAAGTGGCTGCATTTATCTGCAGTACATCCTCTGCCTTTAGAAACCTGTCCCTAAGTGTTTGATTCTTTGTACAAGGGTTTCCAAGTTTCTTGGAAATGAGTATATTATATAGATGGATATATTTTATCTATAAAGATATGTAATCTTGTGTGTCTCCAGAATGGGAGACAGTACCCTCGTCGACATTTTCAGTTGTAGGCACCCTGTATTCTAGGGGCCTCTGAAATCAAGTAGGAGGTTAACATTTAAGCAGTTTCTATGTGCCGTAAGTTTCCCACTGAGGGACTACAACTCTCATGATCCCTTGGAAGAGGGAGAGAGGGAGACCCTGGCTGCCCTCCAGGAACCAGAGGAGAACAAAGGGGTCTCCAGAGAGAGAGAGAGAGAGACATGCCTGAATCTGGAAGCTGCTGGGAGTGCTGCTGGGGCTCCTGAAGCTGCTCCTGGGGTTCCCGAGACTGCTGGAGGCTCACTCAAGCAGGGAGCTTCAGAGGTCAGTGGCTTACTGAGTCCAAAAGCAGGGTCTGAGCCTAGAACTGGCACAGCTAGATCTGCAGTGAGAGTGTCTGTCTCTCTCCTCCAATCTGGAGCAGAGCTTGTAAAGCCAGGGAGTCTGCTGAGAGACTGACTAGGCCTGAGGGGAGGCAGTGTGGCAGTCCCTTTGAACCAAGGCCAGGGCAACAGAGCTTTGGTTGGGCTCACTACGCATCTGCAGCGTGGTTCTGAGCAGATACACTGGACCATCAGCATGCTGCCTTGTCTCCTTCATTGAGCCTCCAAGCGCGCCCACGCGCAAGCAAGTGGTTGGGGTTCTGAACTCTGGGAAATGTGCCCTCTCAGTTGGAAAAAGGGCTGTGAACATGCCAGTTAGATAAGTTTCCTGTAAACTGTATTCTGTGTCTGCTCACTGATTTATTTACTTGCCTCTGTGTATTCAAATTAATAGCAATACTCAATTCCATTCTGTTATAAGTTTCTGTGTTAAGTAAAGGTTTGTTACATGCAATTGAGCACTATGAATGTATTATACATATAAGTAGTAAGTTTGGATTAGACCCATCCCACAGGTTATTCTTATCCACATGGATTTAGTCCTGGAGGTTCCCAAGGCACGCCACTAAGTGTGTACTGGACCCATCCATGTGGAGGCACCAAGCTTAATTTCCTGTAAAGCAAAGGGACTGCAGAAGAAGAGTGGATAGAGGATTCCCACAATCCCAACATCACCACTGAGAAACTCAGGATCTCTTTGTCATCAAACTTAGGCACCCATGCATATGTGAGTGTTGCCTGCTCCCAACTAACCCAGGAAGAAATGGGAGAGGGTTACACGATATATAATATTATCAATTATGTTTATGACTTCTTATATCATGGATTTTAATACCATATCCCCCTGTCAGCAATACCAAGATATACTTATGTTTTACAGGAAACTTTTGATTTTGAATTAAAAATAACAATACACTTAGAGAGGAGAAAGACCTGCAGAGACTCAAGCAGCTTGGCTTGTTTAGCCTAAACAAAAGAAGGTCGAGGGGTGATACGATTGCTCTCTATAAATGCATCAGAGGGATAAATATCAGGGAGGGAGAGGAATTATTTGAGTAAAGAACCAATGTGGACACTAGGACAAATGGATATAAAGTGAACATCAGGAAAGTTAGGCTTGAAACTAGATGCAGATTTCTAACCATCAGAGGAGTAAAGTTCTTCAATAGCCTTCCAAGAGGAGCTATGGGCACAGGAAACATAACTGCCTTCAAAACTGAGCTTGATAGGTTTATGGAGGGGATGGTATGATGAGATGGCCTAGTTTGGAAACTGACTGATCTTTCATCTTTGGCTACTGGTGGTAGACATGCAAGTGGCCTAGAAAGGGAGGGTAAAGGGGGTGGGTTCTGAGTTATTACAGAGAATTCTTTTTGGGTGACTGGCTGGTGAGACTTGCCCACATGCTCAGGGTTTAACTGATTGCCATATTTGGGGTCAGGAAGGAATTTTCCCCCAGGGTTGATTGGGTAGGGCCCTCGGGTTTTTCTCCTTCCTTTGTAGAATGGGGCATGGCTTACCTACTAGTAAATTCCCTCTATCTTAAAGTCCTCAGATCATGATTTGTAGACGTAAATAACTCATTCATAGGTCAGAGGCTTACTACTGGAATGAGCGGGCGAAGTTTTGAGGTCTGCATTGTGCAAGAGGTCAGACCAGATGATCATACTACTCCCTTCTTACCTTAGAGTCTATGGCTGTGTTCACACAGCAGTTTTGTTTCGAAACAACGAGGTTGTTTCAAAACAAACAAAAGCATGTTCACATGACGCACAGTTGTTTCAAAACAAGTTAAACCCCATTTGGGGGCGAAGAAACCTTGTTTCGAAATCGTTGTTTCGAAACAATGTGTGTGAACATGTTGTTTCGGAACAAAGTGTTCTGAAACAACATTTGAAGGGCTGCCCCCTCAGCACCCTGGCCAGGGAACCCTCATCACCCTGGCCAGGGTGCTGAGGGGTGTCCCCTGGCCAGCAGAGCGAGGCTGCAGGCACCAGCAGGATAAGAACCTGCGGCAGGTTTGGGGGCAGCCCGGGCTTTAAGCCAGCAGGGATCAGCGCTGGGCTGCGCTGAACCGAAATAGCATGTTCACACTGTGAACTTGCTATTTCGTTTCCCGCCTTTTTCCTTATTTCGAAGTAACTTTTTGCTAATTCGGCTTAAGTTATTTTGAAATAAGGTGTTATTTCAATATAAGTTGTTTCAAAACAACTTATATCGAAATAACCCCCTGTGTGTGAACACAGTCTATGAGGGAAAGCTCTTCATACAGAAAAGCAAGGCTTCTATTTTAACTCAAGGATCTCAGAGCTCTTACCTGCCTAGCCAGACACTGATTCAGCAAGGTATGATGCAGATAGCTAACTTTAAGCATGTTACTAGTCTTACTGACATCAATGGAAATACTCGCGTATAAAGCATTACACATGTATTTAAATAATTTACATACCAAGGGCATTAAATATATAGATAATGACCCATAATGTGAAAAATGTCTACTATTTTTTTCAAATAAAATTAACTGTTCTTAAAAGTCACAAATAACATTTATCCACTTTCTACACTAGAAGTTTCTTTTTTATATGTCTTGTTATTGAATTGTATCACTTCATACAGAAACCTAAAATCAGCCATTTCCAGTCTCAGACCTATTGTATAGTGGTATTGGTAAGAGAGGATGTGAAGCAAACTGATTTTGGTAACAACATTAGGAGTTCCTTGATAAACAGATAGCCTCTTCCATTACACAATAAAACCATCCAGTTCCTACATTCCTCTGCATGTTAATGGACGGTGACTGTTGTTGAACAGTACATAAAGTACATGGTAGTGTTAACTTAAATCTTATGCTATTATATGGTCATAAAAAGGAGTTATTTCTATTTGAAAACCCACAATAACCCAGACAAAACCTGCCAGCACATAATCCCAAAGTATTTAACTGAATACTACACAAAAATGCCACAAACACTAAGGCCCATCAGAAATCTCACCACATTCCACTCTAAGTGCAAGGCACATTTCTTTGACCTTACTTTCTCTGACATAAACTGGGAGAAATATATAGATTAAAAACATCATTTCTAAAACAAGACACCCCACTGTACACACTTCTCTTGGGGAAAGAATGAAAGAACACATGTGACAGATATTAGTTACATCACTTAGTGAAATATATGGATAACTGAGGTACATATACCTATATGGAACAGAATATAAATACTGGGAGAAGCAAGGGTGAGCAAAGAGGTCAACTGGGAAAGAAAGCAAGCATAGAGGACAAAAAGGTTTGACTAGAAAAGTTGTCCTTCATGATTATTAGAGGTACTAATTACTAATGTCATTACATTTTACAACACAATAACTTACAAGGAAAAAAGCATTAACAGTTTAAACAGGACAATCACTTTATTGGATATGCATTTTTGAAGGTTCATTGTGTTGCCTGAGACATTAATTTCAGCACTGCACACAGAAAATATTAATTTAAGTTTATATTTATTTTGGGTTTTACCTTAGGATGCAGAAATAATTGATTGGGCTGGCAGCTTCTACTTGAAATTAATTTTCTCATTCAAGCAAATGGTTTCAATTTGTCAGCATTTAAAAACACACACACAAATGCAAAAAAATTGAAAATAAGAATGTTTCTCAAATTGAATGTCTGTTAATTAGAACACTGGCAGATGAAAGGGATCATTTTAATTGGCTAATGAAGGTTTCAGTTTACTCTAGAACAGTTCATCAGCTGCTTGGGTAAGAGCTTTATAGCAATCTCAAGCCTCCTCAAAGATTTATAAGCCCTAGGGGAAAACCTAAGGGCTTCCCCCCCCATTCATTTTAAATCACTTATAATAAATGTTGGATGAGTTGGGATGTTAACAGCTTGAACATCAGCTTTTGCCCTTAGGTACACCTGTGCATTCCCAATGAATTTAAAGGATGAAACAGCAAAATTTGATCATATGTGTTCCGATTAAAGTAACTGACTTAAGTCAAAAACATTCAGAACCAGATCTTTACCTGGTGGAGCTTCTTTGAAGCTATATGAGTATACAGTTGCTGAAGATCTAGCCAATCAAGTCAAGATCTGACTCAAAGTTCACTGGAATCATGTAAACATTCCCAATTATTTCACTGGGATTTGTTTCAGATCCTTACAGTTGAAATTATAAAGCAAAGAGAAATCGGTGCGTCAGACCTCAGCTTCATACTTCATCACACCCAGTTTAAGCACACTATACCTCACAACAGTCATATGCCCATTAGTGAGTTATTTAAAACTCTCAGTCTTCTTTGTACCATCGTGTTAGCTTTTGTTCCTCTTAATATTTTTTAATCACTTTCTACAGCATAATTCTAACTCTGCAGCTCTCTCCTGCCCTTAATGTCATGTTTTATCTGTTTTGCTCCTTATTTTATATTTTCAAATCAAATCGAATTGAATCATAGGGTTGGAAGGGACCTCGTGAGATCATCGAGTCCAAACCCCTAGGGCTTGAACCTAGGACCTTCTGCATATTAAGCAGAGGTGCTAGCCATTTTAGCTCTTAGCTATTTTAAATAGACATATTTATCTGTCATTTTTGATTAAATCTTCCTACATGACTTCATTTGCAACAGGTGAGCCATCATTTTAAATGCTTCTAAAGAAAAAGCATTCATATAGGATCAAATCAGTGACTCTCAACCTTTCCAGACTGCTGCACCTCTTTCAGGAGTCTGATTTGTCTTGAATACATCAAATTTCATTTCACTTAAAAGCAACTTACTTACAAAAGCAGACATAAATATACAAAAATGTGACAGCATGACCAAAAAATTGCTTACTTTTTCATTTTTACCTTGCTCATAAAATAAATCAGTTTGAATATAAGTACTGTACTTATATTTCAGTGTATAGAAAATACAGCGGGATAAACAAATCATTGTCCATATGAAATTTTAGTTTGTAAAGATTTCACTAGTGCTTTTTATATAGCCTATTATAAAACCAGGCATATATCTAGCTAAGTTGATCTACCCCCTGGAAGATCCCTGCGTTCTTCCAGGGGTATGCATACCCCTGGTTGAAACCCACTGCACTGTATCATGCTCCTTGTTTGGTTAAGTAAGACGCCGATAATCCATAATAGAAAACTGGTGTCTACATTATAACTCCCTCTGTCTTTACAGCTATATGCATTAAAGTTCATGGATGAGATATTCCATTCCATAGCCCAATGGTTCTCAACCATTGTGTCCAGACACATTACTGTGTCACCATACAGTGCTAAGTGTGTCACAGAGAGCTGGTGAGATGGCTGCATTTGGCCTGGGGGGCGGGGCTGGTGTGTCCTGCAGGGTTATGCCACTGCCAGGCATGTCATGATCCACAAAAAGTTGAGAACCACTGTACAGCCAGTTGGATGTAGGAACCAGACTTTATCCTCTGCTTAGAAGTAAACTTAGGAAAACTTAGCCCTAAAGTCCTGGTCTATGCCACAGCATGATTTCAGCAGCAATCAGAGGGAAATATACAAATTATTTAAAATATTTTGTGTATCTCCCACCGATTGCCTACTGCCTACCTACCATGGTGTCTTTAGTAGGGTAAGTCAAAGGGAAAACCCTTCCCTCTGACTCAGCACTATGTTCCTTGCCAGGGTGGTCTTACTCAATCAATTTCCTGATTGACCGAAGGGGTCTTCACAGGCCCACTCAGCTGATCAGGGAGATCAAACAGGCAGTGGCAAATTCACCACTGTCACAGTGAAGACAAGCCCAAGAACTGGTCCAAAACTATATATGTACTGAGCATAAAGTAACATTGAATTGCACTGAACAAATTCACTATCCCTTAACACAGAGGTTTTCAAACATAGAGTTGGAACCCAGTACTGGGTCACAGTCCTTCAGGTACTGGGTTACAGACCCTCAGGTACTGGGTCACAGTGCCCCCTGCTGCTGCTGCCAGAATACTGGAATGCATTGCTGGAAAAGGTAACTGTTCGATCACTGGCATAAATTATTTTTTTTCAATTGGGTCCCAAGGGAAAAAAAAAGTTTGAAAAACACTGCCTTAACAGACCAGTTACAAACAAAAGAACATATCTCTACAAGGATCCACTCTAAAGAATTTCCCCCAGAACAAACAAAAGAGCACCAGGAGAGAAAGGAATATTGTTTTCCTTAGGAGCAGCAACTGACTAGTGCAAATGCCAGGGTGCCCATTCAGATAAAAGAGATTGCTGGTTTCCCATTATCAAATATAGCCAATGTCCACTAATCCTCAGAAATAAGAGAGTAACATCAGTTAAAGATAATTTGGGAAAGGAGCTGCAGAAAGAATATAAAAGATATTGTCGTAGTGTTAAATACAACAGGCATAAGGGTATTAATATAAGGCAGAGGAGTGGGGAACTAACCTGTGTTTTACCTTCTAGCTAAGAGAGATATATACTGAAGCTAATAAATCTAATCTCCAGTTCCAAAAGAGTAGCTGTGTTAGTCTCGTTCAGCTGATGAAAATGGAATTTCTCCCACAAAAGCTCATGCGATAAATAAATTTATTAGACTTCAAAAGTGTCACAGAACTTTCTGGACAGGTAGCTGCTTTGCACATTTCCTTTAAATAAATAAAAACATATAGTTATTTGACACAAGTTGTCAAACACAGTTTAATAAATTGTTCTTTGATCTTCTTTGGTGGTCATAAACCTTTGGCTCTGGTTATACATGTTATCAGTCATCTGGTATTATTGATTTTTGATGCCTTCCTTTGACCAGTGAATGATGCAGAATAATTGACCTGAAACCTATGGTGTATTTCATATAGATTTGACATCTCATCTAGCATCTAACTGGGAAAATATTGACCTCATGTTTTTCTTCATTTTACTGGGGCTGAATATCCATCATGGTTTCATAGAATTTGAAAGGGAAACTCCTTTCTTGATTTTTCTCTCAAGAGTCCTCTAGCTAAGATGTAGAGAATTTTCCTTCCTCAGCAGATGAAGGAAGGAAGATGCAGAATTCTGCTTTTTCTTCTTCTATGATTTGCTACTGTTAGGATGCAAACAAGGAGTCCTGTGGCACTTTGAAGGACTAACAAATTTATTTATGGCATAAACTTTTATTTTCCTCACATTTTGTAAATTCGCCATCTTCAAGCATCTGACTAACTAGAATTTTCTCCCATGAAAGCTCATGAGATAAATAAATTTGTTTGTCTTTCAAAGTGCCACAGGACTCCTTGTTTGTTTTGCTGAGCAGTGGGGTGCCTGTGGTAACCATCCTTCTTCGAGATGAGCTGTTCACATACATTCAGTTACAGGTGTCTATGTGTTGCAGCACATGGCTGGCCAAAAAGCTTTTTGCCCTCACCTATCAGAAGAGGGTCAGAGACCAATGCCCCCTCTGTGCCACGGCCATGGCTATGTATATAACCCTGACCCTGATCCCCTCAGTCCATTCTTTTCGGCAACTGCAAGTAGCAGGGACGGATGGAGGGATCTGAATGTATGTGAGCAGCCCATCTCGAAGAAGGACAGTTATCACAGACAACCCATCATTCTTCTTCAAGGGCTGCTCACATCATTCAGTTACAGGTGACTGCTAGCCATGCTCAGGATGGTGGGCAGATTATATCTTACCCATTGTGGCAAACTGCTGGCTTGCTGGCACTGGGTCATGTGCGTCTCTTTAGTGGAAGTCGGTCAGGGCAGACCCCAAACACCTGAGTCCTGCCCCTATGTGGCACTTGCACTGGTGAAACTCCAGGGAGGGGAGAAAGGGTTTGGGACCTGGGCCCACCCTCTTACCCCAGGTCCAAGCCCAGGGGCCCTATGAAGTGCAGCTATGTGCTGCTGACAATATCCCAGCCTACACTTCTTTCCTCTGGGCTGTCTTTACCCTATGTCCTTAGAGTTCTTTGCACCTGGTCTCCCCTTAGGCGAGGTATCTGTTCTTAACCAATCAGTCTCAGACAGACCTTTCTTTCTCTTTGTAAGTCCAGTTACCTTCTGCAAACTCTTCTGCTCCTTTGCTCTGCACAGCATCATCCTCCTGCTCCTCCTCCATCTTGTACAGCTTCTTGTTGGAGCAAGGAGGCTTTTATCAGACACTTGACTACTTCTTAAATGATCTCTAATCGACCTGCAGTGTTTCTAATCAACCTGCAGTAACCCTGGCTAGCCACTAGGGAACAAAGTCTTCAGCATTCTGAGGCTCACATATCTCCCTTCTTTTATTCTCAGGCTGTCTGCTGGCTTTGATCTCTCACACCACTTTAAGCACAGCTCTGCCCACCGCAGTATCATCCCGTGTCAGCTGGACGAATGCATAGTGTGTCATGAATGTATGCACTGATGACCACTTTGCTACCCTGCAGATCTCCTGGACTAGAACCTGCACAACAGAGGCCATTGAAGATGCCTGCTCTCTCAATGAGTATGCCTTGATCCTCTCAGGGAGCAACATGTTTGACCTTTTGTAGCAGTCTTTAATACAGTTCGCTATCCAAGCTGAAACACACTGTATTGTCACTGGTCAACCTCTTTTGTGTTCCATGACTGCAACAAACAGCTGTGATGTCTTGCAGAACCAGCTTGTACATTCTATATAAGTCAGAAGAGCTCTCCTGACATCTAATATGTGCCATTTTCTCTGGTTCTCTGTAACCTGAGTGTCCAGGAAGAACACTGGGAAACAGATGTCCTTGTTAATGTGCAAGGGGAGAGGCCACCTTGGAAAGGAAGGTTGTGTGTGGGTGAAGAAGCACCTTGTCTGTAAAGAACCTTGTGTATGGAGGTTCTCAGGAGAGAGCCTTCAGCTCTGATACTCCTCTAGCTGAGGTTATGGCTACCAGGAAGGCCACCTCCCGGGACAGGACTAAAGGAGAGCAGGAATCTAGTGGTTCATAGGGTGGTTCTGTTAAGGCACCCAGCACCATGTTCACGTCCCACTGTGGGGAAGGAGCTCTGGGTTGTGGGTAGGTCCTCTCAACCCCTTTCAGGAACCTGGTGGCAGTGGGATGGGAGAAAATCGGGACCGCTTCTATCTTCTCATGTAGGGCCAAGATTGCGGCCAAGTGTACTTTGAGAGAGAAAGTTGAAAGGCCCCTATCTTTAAGGTCTCTGAGGTAGTCAAGCACAACAAAGATTAGGCTGACTCTGGAGTTATACCCGTGTCCCTAGCAGAGCCGTAACACTGGCTTTTGCCACCCAGGGCACATTCCGATTGGAACGCACCCCTTGCCATCAGCGGAGCTTGGAGCCGGTGCTGCAAAAGCCACTCTTTAATAGAGCAGCTCCATTAAGCCACTCCATGCCACCTGTGGCTTTGCTCCATTCACCCCACCGTAGTTACGGCTCTGGCCCTGAGACCAAGGGGAAAATCACCTTCATTTATAGGCATAGTTCACCTTAGTGGAGGATCTTCTGCTACCGATCAGTACCCTTCTAACCTACTCTGAACAATGTTTCTTAGATTCGTGTAGTCATGCAGCCTCCAAGCTGTCAGGTGTAGCACCTGTGGATTTGGCGTCCTGTGTTTGCAGGTCCACCCTGTGTCTGAGGCACAGGGCAGTGGCTATGGATAAGCCCCTGAGGGTTGAGTACCAGGGCTGTATGGGCCAGGCTAGAGCAATTAGTATTATGTTTGCTCTGTCCCTTTGTATTTTCAAGAGGGCCTGTGGATCAGAAGGGTTGGGGGAATGCAAACATCAGAGTGTGCCCCCATGGGTTAAGGAAGGAATCCGACACTGAACCCGTCTCCCGCCCCCTGAGTGAACAGAATTAGTGACACTTCCGGTTCTGGCGTGTCACGTGTAAGTCCATTTGAGGCGAACCCATGGTCTGAATATGTAACCCACTGATTCTGTATGGAGGTGGTGAGAGAGGAATTCCCTGCTCGGTGAGTCCACTATGTTATTGCTTGCCCCTGGCAAGTAAGCTGCAATTGAGGTGAAACTGTGTTTCAGGGTGAGTTCCCAGAGGTTGAGAGCCTCATTGCATAGTGCAGGGGAGTGGGCCCCCCTTTGCCAGTTCATGTAGAACATGGTAGCTGTGCTGTCCATTAGGACCTAGACTTTTTTCCTTTTCACCTTGTCTAGGAACGCCTTGCATGCTAAGCGGATTGCTCTGAGTTCTTTTATGTTGATCTGTAGGGCACTGTCCTTGGACGGCCAAGTCTCTTGTGTCGACAGGTCCCTTGAGATATGTGCACCCCAAGCCTTGTCCAAGGTGTTGATGATTAGGATCACTGAGGGGTTTGAGATTTCAAAGGGAAGCCCCTCGAGGGCAAACTGAAGGTCTCGCCAGATCTCTCAGGACTTTGCACAGAATGGAGAGCACTTTGTTCAACGGGTGCTCATGAGGGCGAAAGACTGTCCTTAGCCAGATCTGGAAGGGTCTCATTTGGAGGCAGGCTGTTCGTATCACAGACATGGATACCACCATATGGCCCAGGAGTTGGAGACAAAGTCTGGCCGTGGTGACCAGAGAACCGTGGAGTTCTGAAATGATGGTGTAAATGGACTGAAATCTTGAAGGGGCTAGGGATGTCTTCCCTTTTACTGAGTCCAAAAAGGCACCTATAAACTCTACTCTTCTCCTTGGGGAGCGTTTGGATTTTTCTAAGTTTATGCGGTGACTGAGCTTTACACAGAGGTGTTTGGTTAGTTTTATGCCATGTCATACTAGGTGTTTGGATTCCCCTTGATTAACCAGTAGTCAAAGTAGGGGTGTATTCTTGCACTTTGTTTTCTTAGGTGAGCTGCTACAGCCACCATGCACTTGGTGAATACCCTGGCGGTCAGGGATAGGCTGAATGGGACTGAGATAAACTGGAAGTGGTCCCCCCCCACCACAAAGTGGAGGAACCTCCTGTGCTTGTGCCTCGTCGCTATGTGGAAGTACACATCTTTGAGATCAACGGCTGTAAACGAGTCGAGAATTGGGATAATTTGAGAGAGGGTCACCATATGGAACTTGATTTTCCTTAAATGTCTGTTTAAGGCTCTGAGGTCCAGGATTGGTCTCCAGTCTCCATTTGGCTTTGGAACCAGAAAATATCAGAAATAGAACCCCTTTCCCCGTTGTTTTGTGAGAACTCTTTCTTTTGCCCTGAGGAATAGTAATTTTCTGCATTTCCTCTTTAGCAGTTTTTCATAGTATAGATCCCTAAGTCTTGGGTGGGAGGTGGTTTTCTGTCCTTAGGCCTGGATCTGAACTGGATGGAGTACCCCCTGGATACTCTGTCTTGTACCCAGCGGTCTGATGTGATGGTAGCCCACTGATGGTAAAATGGGCTTAGTCTGTCTCTGAAGGTTGGGTGTTGATGGACAGGAGTGGGGCAGCCCTCTATCACAGAGTCAAAATCTCTGTCTTTCAGTGGCAGAGTGGGAAATGCCACATCCCTGGGGGACATCTTGGAGGATGACTGAGGTCTAGAGCCCCTCCCTCTCCAACTTCTGTCTCTGTCCAGGCCCCTGAATTGGTGCTGAGGCTGTTGGTAAGGCCTCTGGCACAGCCCATGTTGTTGCTGCTGCTGTTACACCTGTGGTGGCTGCCGGTGGAATTGTTGTGGCCTAAAGGTGTGCCAGGTCACCTGGGTTGTATACGTGCCCAGAGATTTTAGGGTGGCCCTTGGATCCTCCATTCCATGCCATCTGGAATCTGTGGATTCAGCAAACAGCACGGGGCCTTCAAAGGGGAGGTTCTGAATGGCCTGCTGCATCCAGGGGGACAGACTGGATCCCTGAAGTCAGGCTGGCCTCCTCATAGCCACTGCCGAAGCTACACCCCTGTTGGCTGTGTCTGACATGTCCCATAAAGTCATGAGGGCTTCACGTGAAGCCAGCATGCCCTCCTTGACCAAAATTTCATAGTCCCTAAGGTGCTCATAGGGAACTATGTCTCAGAAATGCTCCATCAGTTTCCAGAGATTAAAAATATATCACACAATAAGCACCTGGTGATTGGCGATATGGAGCTGGAGAGCTGAGGTCGACTAGACCCTCCTCCCAAAGCGGTCTAGTCTCTTAGCTTCCTTATTTTTGGGAGCGGAGGCCAGCTGTCCCTGTCTCTCTTTCTGGTTGACAGTGTCGACAAGCAAGGAGTCCAGTGTGCAGTGACTGAAAGAGAATGTGAACTTTTCTGGTGGCACGTTGTACTTGCATTCCACGGTTTTAGACACTGGATGTATGGAAGACGATGTCTGCCAGTGGGCCTTAGCTATTTTATACACCACTTCATGCAGCAGCATCATAATTCTGGCTGGGGGGAGTCATATCACCCACATCAAAGAGGGGGTCGAAATCCTCCCTCATGACCTCTGCCTCTAAGTTTAGGTTTGCCACCATATACCACGAGAGGTCTTGGTGGGAGTGGGGGTCATCTCTATAGGCCAGGGGCCTTGGGTATGCAGGCTCATCTGAGGAGGAGGACAACAGGACCAGAGATCTGCTGCCCTGAGCTTGGCCAGCACCATGGTTGAGCTCTTCCTCAGAAGCCTTGGGGGGGGTGAGCATCTAGAGGAGGAAGGTCTAGTAGAGCCCGGTATTGTGGGCTCATCATGTGAGGGCCAGTCCATCCATTGACTAGACCATTCCCTGAATGAACATGGTGATTTGTGACACGTTGGGGAACAGCCTCTCTCTGTTCAGCCCTGGTCGGTGCTATGGCAGCAACTACAGGACCAGCCTCCCTTGGTTGGTGTAGGGGAGATGGAGCAGACTGATGTCGGTGCCAATGTGGACAGCACCGAAGAGCTGATACGGGAGTCCCTTTGACATGGAGGTGTTGGGAACGACTTCTGGTGACGCTTGCCTGCAGGCTTTTCAGTTGTCAAGGTTGGTGCCAAGGACAAAGGAGACCACAGATGCCATGACTTGGCACCAGAGGAACGGGAGCCCAACTGAGACTGCTCACGTCTGGAGCCTTGCAAGTGTTCAGAGGGTTCCCATGAGGACTCTTGGGAGAAAGAAGGGTACACTCCCTCCTCCTCATGCTCCAGCTCAGAGAGCAGTGGGGACGAGTCTGGTGCCAGAGAAGCCCTTGCTGGAGTGGATGGGCTTTTGCTTCATGCCTGTGCTGGCAATGGACCAAGTTTCGTGTTAGCCCAAGCCTTCGATAAAAAGGCAGGCTTGCCTCTGGACCTGGACAGCTTGAGAGGTGTGGGGGTCGGCAGCTGGAGGAGCTCCTTCACTGCCTTGGAGGCCTCTGGCATCGAAGGGACTGGCAGCTGCTCCAGGACCTTCCCTCGGGGAGGTGGTGGGAAGCTTGAGAGGTGCTGATGCATCAGTGCCGAGTATGACCCTGAGTGAGGTTTCTTATGCTCCTCCAGGGAGCAGATCTTGTGGGTTGGGGGCTCCGGTGCTGATTTGGCAAGAGGTGGTGGCGGCTCTTTAGACACCCCAGACATACTGGGGGTTGGCTGCAGTGCCTACTCCAGGGCCATCGATTGCAGCCTCTTCTCCCTGTCCTTTTGAGTCCTTCGTTTGAAGGAACGGCAGATGGAGCATTTATCTGCCCAGTAGATCTCACCCAGGCATTTTAGGCACTTCTCATGAGGATCACTCACTGGGAAGGCCTTGCCACAATTGGCGCAGGGTTTGAAGCCCACCATGTTAGGTGGAAGAACGGAACAATGTTTGGACTCCTGGTGAAGACTGGACTCATCAGAGACACCAGAAGACAGGAGAATGATGTCCACAAAGAGGTTTTCTAGATTGAATGGTTGAGTCATAAACGGTGGAGACAGGCGCTTGCATGAATGCAAGAGCAGGCTGTTCTGGTACTGTTGTTGAGGGTGGAAAGAAGGAACTGAGAGGGATCAGGGTCAGGGTCATATATATAGCCATTGCCACAGCACAGAGGGGGCATTGGCCTCTGACTTTGCTCCAACAGGCTAGGGCAAAAAGCTTTCCAGTGATCTGTGCACTGTGGCAGATAGACATCTGTAACCGAATGATATGAGCAGTGCTCAACAGAGAACTATGCTAATACAACTGGCCCTTTGAAACTTGCTAGGACACAGGTTCTAACAATGGAGGGACTTTGGAACTCATTTAATCATAATAGTCTTCTATTCAAATGGAAGGCATCAGTGAACAAAGAAGGTGACCAAGCCAAGAGAACTGGTTCTGCCAGGTGGGCTGGTAACCAGGCAACTGATCATCTAATGGGAGACTTTGAACATATGATAAGATTCATCAGGAGGTCACATGAGAGAGGGGCTTCAGGTTTATAAAAATAAGGACTATAAAGGGAGAGAGAAGAAACCAAAAGTAAAAGCAAGGTAATGCAAGAGAAAAGCAAGAAAAGAGGACTCTGACTTAAGCCCAAAAAATATTCCATAGAAGTAAGGAAACAAAGGCAAGGCAGGGCATGTATGTCTTTTATTGTTTTTTTGTTAATTATATAGCTCTTGTACTATCTAAAGTAATAAGTAATTGTTTTAGGATCCCTTTTGTAAAGCCTGTGTAATGTTATTCTATTACCATGAGACTCTAGTGATGTAACTTACAAAGCAGAGTGCCTAGGTTGGAGCTATGGAAAAGCATGTGGTCAAGCTACTAGGTATCTTATAGGGTCAACACTGGTCCTGGGAGCCTACGGCAACTGGGCCGTGAGGTCCCATTTCCATGAAAGGGTTACATAGAAAATCTGTGCCCAGAGAGTGTGTCAGAGAAGCCAAAGAAAGAGACAGCCCTGGAGTCAACCTACACCAAGGGAAGCTTTAAATGCACATGGGTACAGAATGGTAGGATCCAAACACAGCAGCCAGATGAGCATCTGGCAAGCGAACTTTACAAGCATTGTGACAATAACTCTATTTGGAAAGGAAAAGGAGGGAAAGTCCATAGTACAAAAGAAATATCCATCCTTTAGTGTATGGAGAGAGGCTTGTGTGCCACACATATAACACATCAAAGCACCAAGTCCACTGCTTGGTCTTTTTCAGCATGTTTGCCATTTTGTGGAGAAGATTTGCTTTGAGAGGTGTTTTATAAAGAATTAGGTCAGTAAGATTTACAAAGTAACAAATAACATTCTCACTGCTAGAAAAGTAAGAATTTAATTTTCATTACTATCTGATTTGCAAAAAAGGTTTCAAGACTACCTTTTTATTGCCTTTGGTGGAAAAGACTTTAGCCCTTATCAAGGCAAACTAAATCTGTTTCCTATCCCCTGATAGCTAGGAAGTGGAAAGTTCACAGTGTACTTAACTTTGTATTAAAAATTGACGATCTAACTAAGAAATAGTTGAGGGTCACAAAAATACTGTAAAAAATTGACAGGCTTTTTAGGATTTATTAGTCTTTAGCCTAAAATGCAAAAAAAAATCAGTTTTCTTATAAAATAGTTTATCTGAGTTATGGGGTGAGAAAGTGGACATGTAACGAGATGTGGAGCAAGAGATATATACGTATACAATGGGATATGAAACTTCTAGTTTCTTATTCACTTCAAATCTAGTTCAAGTCTGTGGTGAAAAAAACGATACAATCTGACAAACTTTTCAGTTGGCTATGGGAAATGGTGGACTCACCCCACTTCCACTCTCATTTTAAAAACTATACACAAGAGGCACCCTTGTTGATAAGTCAGAGGAGGAGCCACTGAATGAAGACTAAATTTATCTTTGCTATGCCCTTCAAATCAAGGCTGAAGAGTATTCAGGAAGCTTGAATCACTTTGACTTGTGCTGTACCTTTTCCATGGATAATAAGAGAGGACTTTGGTCATTTCAGCACTTCCAGGGATACTACATTCACTTTAAATAGAAAGTCTATTTCTCTCTGATACCAACAAAGTATGTGGTTGCAGACATTTTTTAAAATATTTTTTTAAATCTCTTTTACAATGTTAATAACGGAGCACACCCTATTATGTTAAATGCTAGCTGTTTTAGATATGTCAATAAAATATTGTCAGAGGATAATGGCCATCTGCCACACATAGATAATTGCTCAGGTGAAGATGTTCATTCCAATATAAAAGCTTTATGTCTTCTATACCAAACAACAGACATAAATGTGATAATTCTGTCTGACGTAGTAAAATTTGTCCTGGATGCCTTTACTGAACAGCAAGTGAAAAACAATATTTGGTCAAAAAAAGCTGGTTTGGAAAAGAAACCTTATGTAACCTCAACACAAATCTGACAAACTATTACCTGTGATGAATTAATGCTTTTTTCTAGTGATAGAATTGATACAATGTACCTCGCTTCAAATTTGCAAAAATGAAAGTGTCAAGTTTCACAAATGAGTATTTTCATTCAAAGCGAAAATGTTTATGCTGGTCATCCAAAGGATCAGCTGTCCAGCATCTGACTTGTTGGTTGAGAATAAAAGATATGAAGGTTAAGTGCAAGCATCTGGCAAGGAGTTAATATCTTGGTATAGTATAGATATGAAATTCACTGCGTATAAAGGCATGTTGTACAGCAAGCAATGAATGCAGAAATGAATAAAATATTAACATAATGTCAAAGGTAGCAGGAAATTCAGAAACAAAATAAAGCAACAACAAGCAACTGATGTGGAATGAAAGATATAATGAGCTAAAAAAGAGTAATATTTTAAATTAAGACAATGAAGCAGAGAAGGCTTTAAGTGTCTGCAAAGAATCTGCAGTTGCTAAGACAGAAAAAGTTCAGATGTTCATACGCAACAGACGCTGTTACTTGGTTTGAGCTCCTAAAGAATGCAACAGATATCTTAAAGGAATGAGAAAAGACCAGCTGGCCCTTCAGCTTATTCTCCTTTTAGTACTAGCCATCCCCCCTGCCATGACATCTAATCAAACTATCTTGAACAAACTCAGTGTTATCATCAACAATCTTGCCTCGAAGGCCATTCCTCGCATTTAAGCATCTCTGCATGAAAAACAGACTCAGGACATCTGTTCTGATACAGTCTTACTCTAATTTTTGTTTTGCTGCTTTTTCCAATCATCTTTATTAGTCTGAAAGCAGTCATTTGATTCACCATCATTGCTCCCTATTTCACTGTCTATTTTTGAGATCAGAAGTCAATATAGCTCAAGAACCAGGCAGACTGTAGATGGAAAACATTTATTAGTTGATTAATCTTGAGTCAATAAAGTAAATTCTGGTGATAAGTCCACAATACTTCACATATTCCAAAGGCGCAGTTGTGTTAGTTTAGTAAAGCAAAAAAAGCCAAGGAGTCTTGTGACACTTAAAGACTAACAGATTTATTTATCGCATGAGCTTTCATGGGAGAAAATCCCACTTCATCAGACACTTTGAATTCTGTAAATCCCCCCTCTTCAAAGCTTCTGACAAAGTGGGATTTTCTCCCACAAAAGGTCATGCGATAAATAAATCTATTAGTCTTTAAGGCTATGTTCACACACAAAGGGCTTGTTTCGAAACAAGAGGTTTCGAAACAAGCTGTTT
>ML681981.1:26278895-26290161 GCA_007922195.1 Podocnemis expansa | reverse complement strand
GAGCTGTTGATGTGATATACCTCAACTTTAGCAAGGCTTTTGAAATGATTTCCCACAGCATTCTTATCGGCAAGTTAAGGAAGTATGGGTTGGGTATGTGGACTGTAAGGTGGATAGAGAACTGGATAGATCAATGGTTTCAGCGAGTAAGGATCAATGGCTCCATGCCTAGTTGGCAACCAGGAATGAGTGGTGTGCCCCAGGGGGTCGCTCCTGGGGCCAGTTCTGTTCAACATTTTCACTGATGATCTGGATGATGGGATAGATTGCACACTCAGTAAGTTTGCAGATGACACCAAGCTGGTGGGAATGGCAGACATGCTGAAGGGCAGGGACAGTATACAGCAAGACCTTGACAAATTGGAGCAGTGGGCCAGCAGAACTGTCATGAGGTTCGACAAGGACAAGTGGAAAGTCCTGCACTTGGGAAGGAAAAACCCCATGCACCACTACAAGCTAGGGAGCGATCAGCTAAGTAGAAGCACTGTAGAAAAGGACATGGGGGTCACGGTGGATGGGAAGCTGGATATGAGTCAACAGTGTGCTCTTGCTGCCAAAAAGGCCAACGACATACTGGGCTGCATCAAAAGAAGTATTACCAGCAGATAGAGGGATGTGATCATTCCCGTCTATTCAGCACTGGTGAGGCCGCATCTGGAATACTGTGTCCAGTTTTGGGCTCCCCACTACCAAAAGGACATGGACAAATTAGAAAGAGTCCAGCAGAGGGCAACAAAAATGATCAAGGGGCTAGAGCACAAGACCTATGAAGAGAGAATGAAGGAAGTAGGCTTACTTAGCCTGCAGAAGAGAAGACTGAGGGGGGATTTGATAGCAACCTTCAGCTACTTGAAGGGATGCCCCAAGAAGGACTGAGCTCAGCTGTTCTCATTAGTAACAGAGGACGGGACAAGGAGCAATAGTTTCAAGTTGCAGCTGGGGAGGTCGATGCTGGATATTAGGAAAAACATTCTTACTCGGAGGGTGGTGAAACATTGGAATGGGCTACCTAGGGAAGTGGTGGAATCTCCATCTTTGGAGATATTTAAGGCTCAATTAGACAAAACCCTGGCTGGGATAATTTAGTGGGAATGATCCTGCTTTTTTGGCAGGGGGTTGGACTGGATGACCTCATGGGGTCCCCTCCAATCCTATGATTCTGTGATTCTATATTTTTATACAGATGGCATAACAGAAAGTGATTTCACTTTGCAGACCTTAGCCACATCATTTTTGATGCATTAGAGTCAAATAGGCCAGGAAACCTTAGCCAGTTTCATCTTGGTTTATTTTATGAAAACCATAAAAAAAGATGATATGGCACAATGATGGAAGGTGATTGAGATCTGGTTCCCATTTATCAGAATTCCCTACCTCAATAGCTTGCAGGAAGTAGACTGCATCTTCAGATAAATGGTTCCAGTAATGACACATTACTGCTTAGATATCTGGTAGACTGGTAGTTCATGTATCAAGTAAACCTCAAAGCAGCACACAGGAATTCCCACAATGACAGATCCTGCTCAGATGGTGTTCCAGGCCAACAGAGTGATACCCTGAGAGCAACTTCTACTAATGCAATTTGCATATGTAGATAAGTCCTATGAATTAGGTGAACATTTAGGAAAGAGGTTGTATTTGTCCGTGAGATAGAAGATTAAGATATTGGAAGTGATCATGTATGTGCATGCTCTACGCCTCTTGAAACAGATCAAGTAACATGGAGTCTGAATCTCACCCGATGTAAATCAGTGTAGCTCCATTGAAATAAATGGAGATTCCTCACATTTACAAAGCTGAAGATCTGGCCATGGATAATTTATGTACAGATTAGCTATGCAAGATATTCCTTCAGACCTCACTTACCCTTGCAGCAGGAGCACACTGTGATCACAGAGGCATACTGCAGGTATTGGACTGAAATATGTTCCAATGATTCTTTACATTCTATCCCTTCCATACAAACCCAGCATACACTTTGCAACTCAGGTTGGGCACCAAGTTCCTGGATTTTTCTGTAGATATTTTCTTTTAATACACAAAGTATCCTCATCTCAAACAAGAGCAACTGCCTGTCCCATTCAGCTGCTGAAGATATTGACAGATATACTGTTTTATAATAATTACAAAAACCTCATTAATGTCCTGCGGCTTGTTACTAAGTTCACCAGCAGGAAGCTTAATGCAGTGCAATACATTTACTGATGAGCTTCTGCTCTTTGCTTCTTTTGTATATCTGCTGTCTGCTCGTGCTTTCTGTTTTGGAAGGAAGAAAGACTAAACACACTTACCTACTACCACCTTATTCATTCAGTTTCATTTATAAAAATGTATTCTTGAAAACTGAGAACCAGAGCAAATTCACTGAAAGCCACTGGCTGTGTTCAGATATGAGTTTTATTTCAAAACAACAGCCGTTGTTTTGAAATAAAATTTCTCATGTCCACATGAAGTACCGTTATTTTGAAACAACGGGACCCGTTCCTTCAAAATAACAGCCATTATTTTGAAACCGTTAAACCTAGCAGGAAAGCAAAATAGCTGCTGTTTCGAAACGGTTGTTTCGAAACAACGGCGTTCGGACACATTGTTTCAAAACAACACCATTGTTTTGAAACAACTGTTTCGAAACAACATGTCTGAATGACCTGATTTTGAAATAACCATTTCAAAATAACAGCTGTTTCAAAAGCAGGATTTCCCTTAATTTGAATTAATGAACTGTTAATTCAAATTAACTTATTTTGAAATAAGGATTTTATTTCAAAATGAGTTATTTTGAAATGGAGTATTTTGAAATAACAGTTACCGTGTAGACATACCCACTCTGTGGCAGGCAAGGGTTAAACTATAATTTGGGAGGCCCTGAAACCCTCCTAAATTGGTGGGCCCGCCTCATGCACTCCAGCTATTGTCCCCCATGGGGGCGCGGAGGCGAGGTACGGCCCCCCAGACGCCGACCCCCACCCTAGCTACTGCCCCCCCACACCAGCTACTGCTCCTGGCTTCCATCTTATCACTGGTCCCTCCAACCAGCCCCAACCACCTGCTGCACCATGCCATCTTCCTGTGCTGCCCTGGGTTGACCACCTCCCCTGTGCCCTTTCCCCGCCAGGCTAGCTTACCTGTCCTTGAACCAGGGATTTCCCTAACTCCCCCTCAGTTGTCAGCTAGTAACAGTTGTATACCAAGCAACCCCTTTACCCCCCCCCAATTTCAAGTCCTGGGGAGAATACTGCCCTGAACCCCTCCCCAGGTTCCCCTTACCTAGCCACCACTTGCTGCGGAGTGGCCCCAGCCCGGGCTGAGGTGCCAGCCTGAGCCTGCTGTGACTGAGCATGCTCAGAGGCTCTGGGCATGCTCAGTCAGAGCAGGCTCAGGCCGGAGCCTCAGCCTGGGCTGGAGCAGATCCCCTGCCTCCTGGAACGCATGGGAACAGCAGTCCAGGATCTGATATTTTTAGAGGCTCAGTGTCCAAGGCCCCTAAAAAATAGAAAATGGAGCTGGAATGCTGCATTTCGGTGTCCGCTATTTTTAAATGGTGGGCCCCAGAACACAGAGTACCAGCTCCATTTTCTATTTTTAGGCGCCCTGGAACACTGAACCCCTTAAAATAATGGGTCCCAGAACACCGTTCTGGTGCGTTCCAGCCTACTTTAACCCCTGGTGGCAAGCTACATGGCAAAACATATAGAAGGCCAAAAACTCTAGCATTCTGCATGACAGGAGCATCTTATTTTTAAGCATTTGCACAGATATCCAGAAGAGGTTTATGGACTATTAGTTGTATGTATTCAAATACCAAATTTAAAACATCTATATATGTAAACAGTCCTTATTACGAAAGCCAACCAAACAAATTATACAGCACTACAAAGTAATATTTAAAATAACCGCTATGGTTACATCCACAAATGTATCGGCAACCAAGCTGTTAGGAGATTAAAAAAATAATGCAAAACTAAATCAAATAAATGCATCATGCTCCAAAGGCTGACAAAGCAGGAGCTGAATTCCAAATGCTACAGCCATCAAATAAGAGAGCTGTGCAGGAGAATTCCAATGGACCTTTTTCATTGTTAAGCAATTCTCTCTGATGGCCAGATCCCTAAGTTTAGCAGCACTAAAATCTTGAAATGCATCCAAAAATGAAAGGAAGCCAGTACAGAAATTGGAGGAAATTTACTTTTGCAACTAGGGGTGTGATTTCCAGCTTGTATAGATCAACTTGTGCTAGG
This sequence comes from Podocnemis expansa, assembly GCA_007922195.1. Lineage (NCBI taxonomy): Eukaryota > Metazoa > Chordata > Testudines > Podocnemididae > Podocnemis > Podocnemis expansa. The sequence goes on along the minus strand of ML681981.1, from coordinate 26,285,923 downwards.
TTTCGTCAAGATAACGCATTAAAAAACAGTAGTGTAGCTGTTGTAGCATAGGCAAAGGTGAGCAGCAAAACAGGTTAGCTGTCTTCACAAACTCAGCTAAATAATGAGGATTCACCCATGCCTCTGCTTGCCACTGCCCATGCTACTGTAGCTATTTTTTGGCATGCTAGCTAGTGCGAGTGTTCAAGTTGTGAGTCATTTAGCTGGCTCCAAGTACATTTGTAGACTTAGTTTATGAGCAGGGCTCCTTAAGAGTCCAAGAGATAGAAGGTTATGGAGGAATGGGCTGTTTCATCATCTTTTTAACTGTATCTCTTTCTTGGTTAGTTCAGACCCCAGTTTTTAATTTGTCTAGCCTTCTCAGCTCACCAGCACAAGGAAAGTTGCCATTGAAAAATTTCCTATCTCCCCTGAAAACTTCTCACTTTGGGGCATCTCATACAGTTTGTAAAGGCATCACACAATATAAACCCTGTGTAAATTTAACCTGCTGAGCTTGATTCTCATTTACAGTAAGACCCTTTTAAAATGCCAAAGCAGCCTAACAGGGTCTCACTGTAAATGAGAGTAAGGCCCAGTATATGTTTTTGTTACCATCACATTGTCCTTCAGAAATAATGATTTTGGCAGAACAATGATTTTGGCATTATTCTACATAGATTAGTTTTAATGTATGTGTGTATTTTCAGGAAGCATGCCATGGTAAATTTCTATTGCAGTTATCATCAAGCCAAAATCAGAACATAACTTTTTAACGGTATTTTTTGAATAGTGATGTGATGTCTCGTGCTCTCTCTCTCTCTCACACACACACACACACACCCATAGCTATACTATGAGTCATTCTGTAATCAGTACTCTTTGTAGTGAAAAATTGTGTTATGGACTAAAGGGGGAAAAAAGTAATAATATCGACCGGACATTTGAAGATGGAGAGAAAACTAATTATATAGGGATAGATATAGATAAACAAGCCAGAAATCTGATTCATCTTGTTAGGCATCATCTGAGTACTTAAAATATGTTGTGCAATTTCTTTTAAGTGACTTGAAATGTTCCGATTGCTATCTTAATGCCTGCGACTGTCCAAACTAATTTGAAACATGAGCCCAGCCATGCATGAAAATTTAATGTCACAGACGTTTAAGACTGAGGCTTGACCTTAAGATTTATTGCATAGGGAGATTATTAATCAACTGTTATTTAATATAGCATAAGTTACAGTGATGTTACATGATTAAAAAATGAAGCTTTCCAAAGTTCAATACAAGAAAATTCAGATCATTCAACCCTTAACTGAATCTAATTTTTCTATATTTGAAAGTTAATGATGGAGGATACTAATAAATGAATTGTATTTAAAATATATACTGTTTTTTTAAGTAGTAATAGGGGACATCTTTCCACTCAGAGTTCTTAGAGTTTTAACTCAAAGATCATTTGATAGGTGGGGGCCTTTGATTTCAGGCAAAAATAAAAAAGCATGACATCCAGTAGAAATTTGTACAATATTACACTGCCAACCACATGCTCCCACGTATGGCAGCTGAAGAGGGTCATTCATTGATACAGAAGACAAACACACAGAAATCTCTCCGGGGGAGGGAAACGTCTCTTTGGGGGATATAATGTGAGGATAAGGTTTGCTACTCATGCAACCTGGGGGTTCAACCTCCAAATGGTGCAGATGCTGATGAACCCAACTCATCCATACCTCTGTGTAGGCTCCAGAGCCTCCTGAACTCTTTGGCTCTCAGGCTACACAGGCTCAATTGACTAATTCTGTTGTCATGGAAAGATATCTAATGGGAGCCATGCTGCCTGGGACTCTTGCACAAGCAGCTTTCTCTGGAAAACACCTTTAAGAAGAGATTCCCCAGCATGGTTAGATTCTGTGCAGAAACTAATAAAATGTGGGGCTGTTTGATGTTTTTGCACAAATTTCGTGGTGCATGGAAGGGAGTCAGGTGAAATATACACATCTTCTCCCTGCCCCTCCACCTATGCAGGGTCTTTGGAAGGAAAGAATGGTGCTATAGAAACCATTGTCTGCACCCGTAGACTGTTCTGCACAGGCAAGCAAGTCTTGTGGACAGAACAACACACTCATATCTCACCATATCAAGGAATTTAGAACTACTTTGAACTAAGATTGAATTCAATCACATTGCATTTGATATATCACAGTTTCAATACTCATTTAACAAGCTTATTTTATACTTTTACAGCTTCATTCATCATTACTGGATTAGCAGGGTGTGATTTTGAAAGTGCACCAACGTGTTGTACACTAACTTGTCCACATGTGAGACCCTGTTTGTATGCATAAGTTCTCTAGGACATGTTAATATAGTGTTCTTTCAAAATGCTGTTTTGAAATAGCACTACACTGACATGCACTAAGAAATTTTTAGTGTGCACCAACAGGGTCTACCTGGGCCACATACCAATATATTGAGTGCTTTAAAAATCACACTACACTAGTGTCTGTTGCTATGCCACATGGAAAAGCCTTAAAACTTCGTAGACACCTTGGGAAAAGAGGATAAACAGATTCTACAAAATTGAGGCAAAACTTTCAAAAGTACTTAAGTGACTTGGGAAACTAAGTCCTATTGCCTATCAGTGAAACAAAGGTCAGCAACAAACAAACAACAGAGAATGGAAGTGGAAATCATGGATGCTCAACTTACTCAAAATGCACCAAGTTTTCAATAACCTCAGTGTCAGACTCCAGCATTTCTTATGTCAATAGTTTACAGCAATAAATAGTGAGATAACAGAAGGTTTGTATGGAATAGAGGTAAATTTAGGTCTAAAATGAGTGATGCACTTAGTAATAATGGTGCACTGTAGAGCAACACAGTCTATTTCTAGATACTGATTTAGTGTGGTCAGAGACAGACAATACCAAGAGAATTAGAATTCTTCTTTTGCAAGAACTAGTGGCATGGAAATTGCTGCATAAACTCTCTCATCTAGTTTCTGTTCTCTTCCCGTTTGACTGCTATCCAGAATCTGTCAACCACTTCAAATGATAGGCTAACAGAAAATTCCTCCTTCTACCTACATCTTCTGGCAAGTAATTACCAGGCAACAATTATTCACAGGTAATCAAAACATTTAAGTCACAACAGATAAAAATACACAGTTGTTTACTGATTAACTTTTTCCTTATTAAATGCTAGAAAGACTCCATAAATTCTCATATTAGGTTTAGCTTCAATTAATCAACTTGTTTTACAATGTATTGTGTTCTTGGTGCATGACTGACTTGTTCCCAAAATCCTGTCATCTTGATATCATGGACTCTTCAAACAGTATCCATACGACTGAAAATTAGTGACTCGTCAGCAGCATGACACAATATGGCCCTGACACAAGAAAAATCTGGACCTGAATGTTTTCTGTCAGAAATCTGCCAACAAGAACTGCCTTAAGGTCTAGTGACAATGCATTTAAGACTGGGAGTTTAGTATGGAGCCAGAGTTCAACCCTGAGAGGCCTGTGAGCTGAGATTTGGGTATGCACATGTGTCAGCCACAGATTCTGAGAGAAAGTTTCATTTGAAATTCCTCTAATATAACCCATAGGCTAGTGTGCTTTAGGATCAACCTCAAAGATTGAAGTTTATGTTCATCAAATTTCAATTTACATTTTTGCAAAATTTCTAATTTTTTACAAAGTTTACAATTTTGATTATCTGATTTATGCTTATCCAAAGTTATAGAAGTTTGAAAAACTGTTTAGTCTGGCACATCTTAAAAGATTTCTAAAATGTCTGGTTTGGATACTAGCAAGAAATTACAAGGAACTGATTTTCTTGTAGTACTTTGACACCTCCAGTTTGAGACCCTTCTGAAGAGATGGCAAAGGGAGTAGACAATTCTGTGGGCATCAGGGGTTAAAGTACAGCAGAATGCCCTGGTCAATGGATCAGTGGGGAAGAGGAAGATTGCCTCTGCATTCATGCCAGGACCAAGTACCATCTGGGGGGTGCAGGGCATAGAGTGAGAAGCTGGGATTGGGTGGGTGGAGGAGGCAGTGTGTGAGGCTGGGATGGGGGTAGGGAGGCAGCGTGTGAGGCCAGAATCGGGGTGAGGGAGCATTGTGTGAGGCCAGGGTCAGGGCCAGCGGGATGGCAGAGTATGAGGCCAGGATCAAGGTCAGGGAAGTTCAGGGGGGTGGAGAGGGCAGCATGTGAGGCCAGGATCAAGGCTATATTTTTATGGAGCAATAACCAATGCATATGGTACTGAGAAATGGTTGGAAATGCTTACCTGGGCTGGGACCCGCAGATGCAGGAAGTGGGTCTGGACAATATGGGAAAGGGACCCAGAGATTAGGAGTGTTCCAGGGCCTGTCCAATTGTACTTTAACCACTAATGGGCATTGCAGAACTTAGGAGAACATTTGATTTGAGTTTGGTCTAAAAATAAAAAGGTGGTTTCTGGGGAAAGAGGGGACTCCTCAACCCCCCCACACCAGTTTGTGAAAGTCTAATACACAGCTACCATATAACAATATATTTCAATGAAATAAAGCAGATGCTGTTTATTAGCAACCCTTCAGTTGTCAGAGGAAAGTTACTATTAACCTACAGTTGCTGATAAGTAGAGGACAGATTTCCAAGGCAACAGTCAGGGAAGGAAGGTCAGGGACATGCCTTCCCTGGTTGCAGCCCTGCCTTCAGTTGTATAGACACAATTATCAGCTTGTAACCAAGAAATCTGCAGCCATCCACACTCGAGGTTGTCCATTTGAAATGAAATCTTTAATGTCTAAAAGAATATGAAAGAATATTAATTGCACTGTCATTCTGTACCACATCTCTATATGCTACTATAGCCTAACAAATGAAATCCAAATTGAAAATGATTTTTTCACTTGTTGCTTTACTTTAATAAATAACGTTAAGTAAAAGATTACAAATGCAATGTCTTCAGAAAGCCTTTTCAATTACAGGAAAGACTATGCATTTTGGTTGATATAAATTATAACCTTCAGTATAATGCAGCAACGACTGCATTACCGAAGGGCATCCATCCAGCAAATCCTGATTCCAGCTAACACCATCATCTTAGGAAAATCATTCAATGGCTCAGAGCCCAGCTCTCTTTTTAATATGCTACTTTAATAGTATTAATTTGCTCTTTTAGACCTGGGAGTAGTTACATAAAATCCCTTTTATAGTTCGCATACAAGAAACTGGACACAGCTGAAGTGAAAAGTGAAAAATTACAAACCTAAGCATGTAATTTAATAACTGGTTGTATTTCTTGTGAGCAAAAATAATATTGATTTTTCACTACCTATCAGACTACTTGGAAGCAACTAAACAAAATTACCTTGTTTCCAAATGAGATAAACTACATATTAGTCTAATTTTGAACTCAATCATTCCTTATATACTTTTTGATATAATGAAATAAAGACAAACAACCAATTTGATTCTGAATTGTTCCAGTGTCAATCCAGAGTACATCAGGTGAATTCCATGGAGTTAACTGCACTGTTGTAACTAAACTGGATTTGGCCCAGTATTTTTTAAAATAATTATTGTAGAAGAAAAAGTATTCATGATATAATCAAAGACAACAGTTAAATCTCTTTTTATATTAAATAATATAACGGAAAATATTTAGGAAAACTGTATGTGCCAATGTATCATGCATATACCAACAGTTTAAAACAAAATTTCCCTGGGAAAGTCTCTCATACTATACTCATTTTCCTGATTGTTTTGTAGATTTTAAACATAGTTATGATTTTGTTGATTTTCCAAATGTGAAATAGAATGCTTTTGAAGTTCAAATATGTGTTGAGCTGAAATAAATAAGTTTTGGACTATAGCCAATCTAATTTGTCTAAGAAACTGATCCATGACCTGTGTGTACTATCTGTTTTTGAATGATGCTCTGGATCTCTTTAAATTCTTTTAGTTAATGGCTCCCCTCCAGGGAGACACGATTCATTTTTGGGTCACAAAACCGTTCTAGTAGGATCATGAGTGGATAGAATTTTTAAAAACGCTGTAATGCAAAACAATGTAAGAAAAATGCAATATAGTAACTCAGAGTTATGAATACCTCATGAAATGCTTGTCACCCTGAACAAAATGTTATAGTTGTTCTTTCAAAAGTTTGCAATTGAACTTTGACTTAATACAGCTTTGAAACTTTAATATGCAGTTGCTTTTAAACCACTTTAACTTAAATAAGTGCAGAAACAGTTTCCTTACCTTGTCAAATCTTTTGTTTTTTAAACTTTCCCTTCTTTTTATTTAATAGTTTACAATTAACACAATACTGTACTGTATCGGCTTTTTTTTTCCTCTTCTGCTGCTGTCTGATCACATACTTCCAGTTCTCTGTGTGAATGTCCAGTCAATTTGTAACTCTGAGGTTGTACAGCACTTTATTTGTCCAGCTTTACTTTGCATGAAGAAAATACTATCCATAACCTCTACACTTAGGGAAAGATCATTTACAGTGTGGGGGAAGGAAGGAGATGAGAGGATAGTATAGGGATAGTATAGTATAAATACTTATATATTTGATTATACTTTGTTGACTTAAGTTTCTTTTAGAAAAACAAAGATATAACAAAACATTATTTTCTAAAGAAAAAAATTAAAGGTCAGATTTTGATACCTTTATTTACATTAGCTTCAGTAGAACTATTTACTGTGTCAAGTAATATTCAGGAGTATCATGGTCTGGCCCTAAATTATTACAAACTTGAGCAGGCGTCTCAAACTCAAATCACCATGAGGGCCACATGAGGACTGTATATTGGCTCAAGGGTCACACTACTGAAACCTTTTCATACAGCAGGGCCACCCGTTTATTTAATTAAAATTAAATTAAAAAATAATTAATTGAATTCAAAGTGATGTTAATTAGAATTAATTAATTGGGTTTAATAAACTCAATTTGTATGAATTTTAATTGAAATTTAATTTTAGAAAGCTTTTAAAGAAAGAAAGAAAGAAAGAAAGAAAGAAAGAAAGAAAGAAAGAAAGAAAG
>ML681981.1:26257302-26278885 GCA_007922195.1 Podocnemis expansa | reverse complement strand
AAGAAAGAAAGAAAGAAAGAAAGAAAGAAAGAAAGAAAGAAAGAAAGGGCTGCAAAGTCATGTTACCTCCCTCCCTACAGGTTTTTCCTTCACTACAAAGAAGCACAGCTCTTGAAAGACACATTCTTACCAAGCATGATGAAAATGAAGACCTCACCCCCCATGGTTTCTGCCAACCCCTGAGGGGAGGCAAGCAGCCATAGCCTTGCTCTCAACTGCACACTGTGAGCCAACCCTGGCCAGGAGCCAGCTGAGGCCGCTGCTGCCAGCACCCCAGCTGCAACCAGGGACCCCAAGTTGCCACCATGGAGCCAGCCCTGCGCCACCATTGGTGCACTGGCTGGCCAAGGCCATGCTGTAAGCAGGGCTAGCCCTGGCCTGGGCCCAACTTGTGTGGGGCAGGCTGGCTCCAGCCCAGAGAGGTCTGGCCCCATGCACCTGCCCCCATTCAGCTACTCCACCCCTGGCGGTGGGGAGGTCCGGCCCAGTGGCTGAGCTAAACACTCCTGCCCCACCCTGAGAAGGGTGAAGTGTGGCTGTGAGTGGGGGGAGGCTGCAGTGACCTGACCAGGAAGTGCTGCCGATGGCAGCAGGACCTCGGGTGAGAGGCAGGTGGCTGCAGCCTGGTTGCTGACTTCCAGCTGGTGAGGAATGGGCTGCTTGAAGAGCTAGTCAGGGACTGGGACTCCCTGAATTCCGGCTCTTGTCAGGGGCCATGGGTGGTAACTCCCCGGGCCGCATGCGGCCCACAGGCCACGTGTTTGAGACCCCTAAACTAGAGTATGGGCTAGGTCCTGCATTTACTTCACATCAAAAGCTCTCATTCAAGCCAACCCCCTGTACTGGCTTTCCACATGCCAAACTACCACTAGCTGGTAAGGATTTAGAGCACTGCTGGTATGGATAATTATGGTATATCTATCTGTGTCTGTTATTACTAAGGATCAGCAGAGCAGCAAGGTTATTGTGATTCTCTAGGAATGGAGTTACAGGATCTGACATACAAAGAGAGATGGAACAGCATTCTGAAGTGTGAGTCCTAAAAAAACCTCAGTAACATTTACAAGTTGCCTTGAGTCTATCAGAGTCTCCTACTATATCACAGCTAAGTGAAAAAAAAACAAACTAAATATCACAGTGACTACCCTAGATGATACATTATAAGAAGCTAACTTTAAAATATGTGCTTGAGTAGAACATAGCTGATGAACAGTACGTAGATACAGGGTGCCCATTTCAAGAAATGAAGTATCCATTTTTGCATGTTTATCTGCCTACCTCTCTTGGTCAGACTACTGATACATTGAAAACAGAGGATGAGTTAATTGGTTCATCCACTGTTAGTTTGACTTCCATTTTCCTCTAGTTTGTACAAATCAAGGCTAAAGAAGGAGAAATCTGATGTGCTATAGGTAACATGCTACACCAGGAATCAAGAGAAAGCAGCAGTAGTATCAAAAAGGCAGAGTAGGATGAATGAAGAATTAGAAAGGGGGAAATAGCAGAAAGTATTTGGAGAAAGGGAATGGATTCACTGTTGATAAAGGCGAGTACCATATTAGAGGCAGATATCTGGAAGATGATTATGGACTTGGTCCATGTCTGATGGCTACACACTGTCTACTGATATTGTTTTGAAGACTCTCCGCAACAGGGAGTAACTTGGAGCTAAATGTTTCAAAGTATTCTTTTGAAAATAGGAACATGCTGATGGAGAGGCAAAGATCTAAACAAAAATGGCCATTTCTCACTTAAGAGATCAGATCTTTGCAAGTACTGAGTCGTAGCCTCTTATCAAGTTTCAGAGAGGTAGCCGAGTCAGGCTAGTTCAGAAAAACAAACAAGGAGATTTGTGGCACTTTTAAAGACTAACAAATTTATTTATTGCATGAGCTTTTGTGGGAGAAAAATCCAGCTCCATCACAAGCAGCTGATGACGTGGGATTTATTTCCACAAAATCTCATAAGATAAATAAATTTGCTAGTCTTTAAAAAGTGCCACAGGACTCCTCATCTGTATAGTTTCTTAGGTCAGTGACAGAACACGGAGCCTTTTTACTTCTCATAGCAGGTGAACTAAAGGATCCTAAGTCCTATGCTGCTCCTAATCTGAAGGAGACCCTGCTCTTCCACTCCTGCAGCCCTGCACCCTCCAACTCTGTCAAATCGCCAGAGTCCTGACCTGAAGTTTCATTTGCTAAAGTATGCAAATTAACCAGAGAAAATGAGTGATCACTGGTAGAATTGCTTCTAATGCCACAGTGCTCCCCCATCTACAGCATCAAAGGGCACTCTGTGCAAATATGATTTGTCCAATGTTTTGGTTTCCTGATGATCACCAAAAATCAATGGGATACTTCCCACTGATGTCCAAATCATTCTGTGAAACTTTCAAACTGATTGGACATAGTATTACAAAATTACTTCATTACAAACAAGCATTCCATTGAGTAGAGCATGAAGCCTGTTTTTACTCAGACAATAATCTCTACAAACCTTTCAAACATGAGACCTATTAGACTATGGAATAATCTCCTGAGAGCAGTTATGGATGCCTTGTCACATAAGAAGACTAATCAAAGCAATACAGAATACAAATTAGTACTTTAGAAAGGACAAATCCTATACTGACAAGAAGTTGGCCTACATGTATGAATAGGTATTTTCATCTCAAATTTCTATGGCTCTGTAAAAAATGTTTCCCATTCAATTAACTAATGGATATACCGCAGAATTCACCAGTTCCTTTCTTCCTTCCTTCCTTCCCTCCCATTAAGGGCCAGAATTTGACTGAGAGTGAAGGGCAAACAGATCCTTTGTCCTCTTTCTCCACCCTCCAGACAAGGGCTAGCCATGATTATAGCTCCTTCCAAACATCCTCTTTGGAAGTACAAAGCGGATCTGCCTGGATGTGGAAGGGAGACCACACTACTATTTAAGAGGTGGTGTAGCAAGCATGTTCTGTCCTCATCCTGCTCCATGTCTAGAAGCTGAGGCAGAATGGGGCTGCTTGCAAAGACTGTGCCTAATTGATCTCAGCAAGCTCTAAAATTGCTCTAGGATGGAAGTGGGCACATTTTTGATAAGTAGAAGAAAGGAAACAAATATTACTGACAAGTAGAACAGAAGCAATTTTAAAGAGAGGCACTTACGTCCCACACATTCTTATCCCTGTCATAAACTATGCTTTTGTAGAACTATTAGGTGTATGCCTCTAAGTATTTTGCAGTTTTAAATGTAATATTTTGTATGTATGTGAAACATATTTATTTGACTTCCTGTACCACAGGTGACTGTTAAAGAATCCCTCTTTGCCCTGATTGTGGTATGTTAAAAATATTCAAGTGTTGCATCCACAGTGCTGCTTCAGAAAAGATACACAGCCAATGCCTTTGCCACTGTTAACTGGGGCAAGTCCGGTGAGGTCAGCAGAGCTCTGAAAATCTATATCACTAAAGAATTGGTTCCATTAGCTCCTATTTTCCCAGGGGGGCACTACATCCCTTTGCAGCCCTAGCAAAGGTCTTCTCAGTTACATCCAGCTGCTCTCTGATGCTATCCTGTCTTTTACTGCTATCCATTGTCTTAATACTTACAATGTTATTAAAAGTAGGTTTAAAAGGCATATGAGTTTGTAAAATAAGACTATTTCTGACTTAAGACTAATGTGTGTCACTTCCTGTTTCTGCTGACTTCAATTAAGATTTAAAATAGCTGTCCAACCATAATATCTTTATCGTGAGGCATATCTTGCTAGGTGACCAAAGAGAGTGTTAGGAAGCCCCTTAAGAGACAAATTTCAACCTGCTCCAAAGGAGAATTTTCACAAACCTTTTGCACATTGTTTGCATTTCAGCCTTTTACTTTGCTTCCATTTCAGCTTCTTCTCAATTCCATTCAAGGGGAAAGAAACATAATATTTTCCTAATTCTGGTTTGTCAATTATTACAGTCAGTCATACAGCACTTGGCAGCTATAGCAAGGTCAATGCTGAGTCATCCATTCTCCCTCTCGACAGTGGTATCTGATTAATGGCAACTCTTCAGTTAAAAATTTATTCTTTTCCACTGGCATTTGAGACAGCCTTTGTGTCCTTTATCCCCACTACAGAATTTCCTCAAGAGTTTAGGCTGGATACATTTATCTATCCTGAATAGTCTCAACCCTTTCCTAGTCTCATTTCTATTCAGAGTAGACATTTGCAATGGCACCTATAAAAATGTTGTTCTGAAGTAAACTTTATTTTGTACACGATATAGAAAGCAGCACATTGTCAATCAATCTACAGCCCTTCAAGTCACCAATCCTGTTACTCTATACTTAGTAACGGAGAGGGCTTGTGGGGTGAACTGAGGAGTGCCAGGAGTTTACATTAACAAAGAAAAAAAAATTAAAAAGAAAGGGAATAAAGCAAAAATAATTGGAAGAAAGTCCCCAGGAGAAAATTGAATGTATATTCTTAAGGGAGAAGATTGTTTGATAAATCACATAGGATTTTTTTTTCTTTTCTTCCGTTATATAAAGTTGCATCTTAGCTTAGGTGTGAAAAAATAACAATCTACAATTTCACCCACTAACAAGAATGGCAGGCAGCACATCAGTAAACCACATGCTTAACAGGATAATCAGAACAATGGATCTCAGACAACTGCGTATACTGAAGCTCTGCCAATATAACAATGACAATGCGCATATTTTATGGTAGATTTAAGAAGAGATTTTTTTTAAAAATTAAAAAAATTCAGAGTTAGACACTCAGAATTATGCACAAACTTATAAATACACCACAGAATGCACCCTTAACTCTAAAACCCAGCCTTATCTACTAATCTATCTATTAAGTTACTAATAATATCAGCTGTGGACTGCAGACAAAGTAGTGTTCACTTTGCAAGGTGGTGGCTTGCTGCAAGTGGTGATGAAAGGCTAACATCCCTACAAGGAAAACAAACAAGGAGTCCTGTGGCACTTTTAAAGACTAACAAATTTATTTCATGAGCTTTCATGGGTAAAATCCCACTTTATCAGTTTCATGAAAAGGAAACCACAGTATAGAAGGGAATGATAAATACAGAGAAGGGTAAGTCACAAAGTCAGTTCAGACATTTTCAGTAAGCCAAGCAAGCTGTTTTGACTTAAATCATGTGGAACAGCAGAGAAAAAGGTGTGAAGTTTAAAAAAGGGGAAAATCGCCTTTTGTAATGAGTGAACTGGCCCAAATATCTATTTACACCTGATTTAATGATATTAGACTTGCATATGAATTCTAACTCTGCAATTTCCCTTTGGAGTTTTGATTTAAAATGTTTCTACTGAAGTGTTGCTGTGTCGAGTCTTTCACAGAATGTGCAGGGAGGATGCCTCAGACAGAGACAAATGTCTTCAGGATCTCTGTCAAACATACATATCATTACAGTACTCACCCTGGAAAGTGAAGAAACAGGCTGAAAGAGGCAGACAGATACTGAGAAGTCAACTACTACAGGACATACCCAAAGAAAACAACAGAACACCACTGATCATCACCTACAGCCCAAGTCAAACTACAGCAGCACATCAAGGATCTGCAGCCTATCTTGCAAGATGATCTCTCACTCTTTCAAGCCTTGAGAGGAAGGCCTCTCCTCACCTACAGACAGTCCCCCAATCTTAAGCTGATACTCAACAGCAACTACAGACAATACAACAGGAACGCTAAGACAGGCACTTATGCCTGTCACAAATCCCTTTGCCAACTCTGCCTGCATATCTGCTCATACTGTACCATCACAGGACCTAGCCAAACCTGAAACTCCATCAGGGGCTCATTCACCTACACAATATATGCCATCATGTGCCAGCAATGTCCCTCTGCCTTACACATTACTCAAACTGAACTGTTTCTGCACAAAAGAATAAATGGACACAAGTCAGATATTAAGTACAGTAACAGTCAAAAACCAATACAGGAACACTTTAACCTCTCTGCACATTCTGTGTAAGTCAAGATAGGTACAGTGCTTCAACAGCAACAATTTAAATCAAGAATCCAAAGCAAAACTGCAGAGTTAGAATTCATATGTAAATTTGACACCATTAAATTAGGTTTGAGTACAGATTTGGACTGGCTCACTTAAATGATTTTCCCCTCTTTTGGGCTTCCTATCTTTGTATCTATTGTTCTACACTGTTTGGATCAAAACAACTTGTTTGGTTTGCTGCATAAATCTGAACTGACCTTCTGACTTACTCTTCTCTGCATTTTATATTCCCTTCCACACTGTAGTTTCCATTTCATGTGTCTGCTGAAGTGGGTTTTTCTTCCATGAAAGCTCATACGATAAACATATTTGTTCTTTAAAACTGCCTCAAAACTCCTTGTTTGTTTTGCTGAACTAGACAAACATGTCTACCCCTCTGGAACTCATCACTAATGGAGAAGATTTATGCATGACGTTTCTGACTTAAACCTACAAAAGCACAGAAATGAAAATTAAAGCCATTTACACTATCTACCCTACACTTCTTTGCCCACACTTTAATCTTTCTAAACCTATCATTCTCTACAGACCATTCAGTGCAACATTAACTCTGTTCTGGTAATGTTTGCTTCCATCACCACCTCTTGCAAACTACAACATGGGTGAAAATGTAGGAAGCTACTGTATGTATTGGTATGTCTTCACTGATGGTGGCAGTTTTACTCCTGTGACATCAATCTATCTGGATTGATTGAGTAGCAGTGAAGACCCATTCAATTGATCCAGAAGTCGACTCATTAACCCACCACTTCAAAATGCTGAGGTTGATGGTCCAATTACTAACAAGAAGCAGCCAGACAACTCTCTAACACCACATTCTACAAGCCATTACCCTCTGATCTCACTAAGGAATACCAAAAGAGTACAACATCTGCTTAAGAAACTCCCTAAGGAAACACAGGAACACATCTGCACAAACACACCCCAAGAGCCCCAACCAGGGGTATTTTATTTACTACCCAGGATCCACAAACCCAGGAATCCTGGACGCCCCATCATCTCAGGCATTGGCACTCTCACAGAAGGATTGTCTGGCTATTTGGACTCTCTCCTTGGGCCCTACACCACCAGCTCTCCTAGTTATCTCCATGACACAACCAACTTCCTGAAAAATCTACAGTCCATTCGTCATCTCCCAGAAAACAGCATCATAGCCACCATGGAAGCAGAAGCCCTCTACACTAACATTCCTCACAAAGATGGACTATAAGCCATCAGGAATGGTTTCCCTGATGATAATACAGCATACATGGTAACTGAACTTTGTGACTTTGTCCTGACCCACAATTACTTCAGATTTGGGGATGATCTATACCTCCACGTCAGTGGCACAGCTATGGGTTCCCACATGGTCCCATAGAACACCAACATCGTTATGGACAACCTAGAACATCCTTCCTCAAATCTTGTCCACTATTGCCTCTCCTTTACCTACATTGCATTGATGACATTTTCATCATCTGGACCCACAGGAAAGAGTCCCTGGAAAAATTCCACTGAGACTTCAACAATTTCCACCCCACTATCAATCTCAGCCTGTACCAGCCCACACAGGAAATCCACTTCTTGCACACTACTGTATGTATAAGGGATGGATGAATTAACACCACCCTATATCAAAAACCAACTGACTACAATGCACACCTACATGACTCCAGCTTCCACCCAGGACACATTACACAATCACTCATCTATAGCCAAGTTTTAAGGTACAACTGGATCTGCTCTGATCCCTCAGACAGAGACAAACACCTACAAGATCTCTATCAGGCATTCCTGAAACTACAGTACCCACCCGGGAAAGTGAAAAAACAAACTGACAGAGCCAGACAGGTACCCAGGAGCCACTTACTACTGGATAGGCCTGACAAAAAAACAACAGAACACCACTGGCCATCACTTACAGTCCCCAGCTTAAATTTCTCCAACAAATCATCAAAGATCTACAACCTATCCTAGAAGATGATACCACACTCTCTCAAGCCTTGGGAGGAAGGCTTATCCATGCATACAGACAGCCCCCCAACCTGAAGCAAATACTTTCCAGCAACAGAACACCATACAAAAAGAACATTAACCTAGGAACCTATCCTTGCAACAAACCCCATCGCCAACTTTGCTCTCATATTGACTCCAATGATACCATCACTGGTCCCAGATACATCAGCCACACCATCAGGAGCTCATTCACCTGTACAGCCACTATGTGGTATATCATGTGCCATCAATGCCCCTCTGCCATGTACATCAGCCAAACCAGACTGTCCTTTCATAAAAGGATAAACAGACACAAATTAGACATCAAAAAGAGCTACATCCATAAACCAATAGGAGAATACTTCATCCTCCATAGACACTCAGTAGCAGACTTGAAAGTTGCCATCTTCAGAAAAGAAACTTCAAAAATAGGCTTCAGCGTGAGACTGCAGAGTTGGATCTAATCCGTAAGTTTGACACAATCAGACTGGGTCTGACTAGGGACTTGAAATGGTTAACGCATTACAAAAAGTGATTCATCTGTTCACACATTCTCTCCCTTTGATCAGTTGGTGTGAATGGGCCCCATTTGCTTTGAATTGACTTTGCTAACACTTGCCTTCTTTCATGCTGGCATGTGTATATACACCTCTCAGCTGTAGCTTCCGATTCATGCATCTGATGAAGTGGGTTAGAGCCCACGAAAGCTTATGTCTGAAGAAATCTGTTAGTCTATAAGGTGCCACAGGACTATTGTTATTTTTTACTGTATGCAAAGTAATACAGCTACCCCTCTGGGAACCTCAAAATGCATTTCTCATTGTTGCAACACAGTGGAGATGGCATAGTAAACAAAAGTTATTAAGTCAACAGTTATGCAACGTAGCTTACAAAATTCCTATTGACTGTGGCCAAGTTTCATTGGCAAAGTAGACTAGGCCTATGTAATGGAAGTGGGGAACAAAGAAACTGAAGTTCATGGTGATGGCAAAGGGAAGCCGATAACAAGACCTAAAAGAAACTTTATGTTGCTAGAGCAGAGTTGATTTTTGACAGACAAACCTGGGATGCGAAGTGTGGGGTACCACAGAGGTGAAGGCTGCAGTAGTTAAATTAATGAGTATCTGGCAAAGATATTTACAGCAGAATAGAAAATGGATAGATTTTAGAGAAGTATACCTCAACACAAATGGCATATGGCATATCACAAAACAACCTATAAAGGAAATGGCATTTTCAAGGAGACAGATGTTAAGAGATAGGCTTCTGCTCAGAAGTGAGAATGGTACTCTCAGAAAAACACAAAACAATATTTTCTCTTCTGTAACAGAAGCCAAAAGACAATTACAGGTTTTGAGAATTTTTTTCTACAGCTTATCTCATCTGAAAGTTTAGGGTTTGGTAAATCAGGTACGGAGTGTGTGTATTCTAGAAGCCTGAATCCTGCCAATCCGAGACACATCAGACATTTCTAATGCTTGTTTTACTTAAAATACTGGTATGAGCTATGTTAAGCTATAGACTCGATCATTTTAAAAAATGTGTGCTTTTTGTCTGTTGTTAACAGATAACAGCCATGGCAGACTATTTGCTACGTGCTTGGAATTCTTATTTCAGTTTCCTATACTCATAAGAGTTTAGAGTCAGGCGAGGTGAATATATAACTGTTAATGTAAAAAAGTTTTGACAATTGTTTTTTCCTTATTCACATCCAAATATTAATATAAACAATTTTGATTAAACGCTTTATTATAACTAAAAGAATCAGCAATAGAAAAATGAATATTCACAGCAATGCTCTTCCTAAACCCTAACCAGGTTTGAATATACAGTTTATAAAAAGAGGAAATAATGGTAAAATAAGTAGAGAAATGATTGTTTACCAACAAAACCAAAATAATGATCTAGAATTAAAATTAGAGTCTCTTGGGAAAGCATGCCTCAGTTGCATTACTATACTTCAATTTACTTATTTCATTTTAAAAATCTTGTATTATTACATTCTCTTTTACATTAATGTAATTGGTTTATAAAGATTAGTACCTACATTTTTCCTTGTGCAAATTAGTCAACCAAAACCAGATAGCCTGCAATAGATATTCTCTGTTATTCGAGAATGACAGCTGGATCAATGAATAATGTCATTATTTATAATGTATGATAATCACGATGACTTTAAAAAAAGTAATTAATTAACTGAATTCTTCACTTTGCAAATAGCATGCATTTTTAAATCCATTACTTGGATGGGGCTGTCCTCTTGGCTTGTTTGTTAAACTCTTAATTTTTTAAAGAGCTTCTCTTTCCACTGGGGGCACAGTTAAAGCTGAATTAACACTGGGAAGCAGTAAATTCACTTTATGAATAAAAAATAAAAACAAGATGAAAAAGAAAACTTGCCAAATTCTCCAGTTTTATGAACATTGGGGAATGGAATAAAAAAGTCTCAAAAAGTCAGAAGAGAAAAAAAGCCAATATTTAGTGGGGTTATGAAAATATTCCTTATTCAGTAATCCTGTTATTCTTTACTACTTTTCCAATATTTATATTTGTTTTAATAATCAGTACAAAATTAGTTTCTTTATTTTTCCTCTGGGTACGCAAAAATGACCATTTTTCCTAGTTTTCTCTCTCACACTGACATGAGGTCCAGCATACCTTCCTCATTCCCCACACAACAGCATTTATTTTGTAAATGAAGGATTACATTCAGAATGAGAGCAGGTTATTCATTTTTACTATGTATTATGTTCCACTTCAACAACCCCTTGAATGGCTGGCATAGAAGAGTCCTGTGATGCTAGAGACAACTACTCCCTCCCACTCCTAACCAATACATTTGTTATGTTAGTTTGGGATTAAAAATAAAATATTAAAGAAAAAATTCTCTGCAAGAAATTAAGGATCTGGTGCAACTCCCACCAAGTTCTCACAGACGACTCTCCAGTAACTTTAATGGGAGTTAGATCAAGCACATAAAGATATCTATAATAGAAAATGGGGCTCAATAGAATGAGTGAATTTGTCCCAGATATCACTGGAGAGAAAGATTAACAGAAAAGCAGCAGACACTACAGGAGATAACAGACCCCGAGGAAGAATCTGGGACTCTTTACACTGCAGTGAAGACATTAGATAGAACTAATATAACCACAGGGTTATGCACTTTATGGAACTGGGACACATAATAGAAATCATAGATAATATATTCACAACACTGTCAGGATCCATAAAGGTGATACAAAAATTTTTCAGACTTGGAGGAAAACGTAAAGCTAAATATAACCAAGCAGAGTTATTAAAATAAGGATTTTTAACTTGATAATTTTCTGAGGTTGTTTGAATTATTAAGATATCAGAAGGGTAGGGACGTCAATGCCCAGTAAAATTTTTGAAGAGGACTCCTCAAATTTATAAACATACATTTACACTAGAAACTGAGAATGCACCAAACAAATCAATTACAAAATGGAGTCACAGTGTCCAATACAGCAAGACTAGGCCCTTGAAAGTTTGTAAGTCCTCCAAACACAACTAAGGACACATACAAAAAAATAAAATCTTCATTTTTTAGATTCTATCTTCAAGGGTTTGTCCACACACAGTTTTTAAATTGAAATAATGCAAATTATTTAGATTTAAAAATTACAGGTCTACACTACATTTCCTTATATCACAGTAAAGAGCTCCCTTATCTCACAATAAGGAAAGTCATTTTGATATAATAAAACCTAGTATTATATCAAAATGACAGTTAAATTGAAACTGTTATTTCAAAATAATGCTGTGTGGACATGTTATTTTGATTTAACTGTTATTTCAATTTAACACTTTTGCCCTTCTCCTTCCCAAGGTGCTGTCCTTCTTCTATATAATGTGTGGGGGAATGGCTCTTTTTGCTACACCTCCCATGGTTCCCCTCTCCTAAATCCAATTAGCAAATCCTGTCCATGGACATGCTGGTTCAATTTGTTCTTCTAGTGGGGACCTGTTCAAATGATTTAATTTAAATCAATTTCATGATTTTATAGTGATTCAATTAGATCAGTTTAACTTAAATCGATTTAACCATGTATGTGTTGACATAATCCAAGTGTTTACAGTATAAACAGTAGTGAAATTTATGGGAGTAACCACATGTAAAGCAAGGGTTATTGTTATGGCAACTTGAGCCAAGTTATGAAAACTGTGAGGAATAACATTGTTGAACTGGATGAGGAATCTGGATTACTGAGATTTTTAATGAAGGACAAGATACAAAGTAAGTTGCCTAATTTCAGTGAAGAAATGTGTGAATGTAAGTTTAAATGTGGCACTGATAATCTTTATTTTAGCTTGCCAATGCCACTTTTGTTCCAAGACTTTATGATCCCCTCAACCCACACAGCAACTCCACCCAATTCACTCCCCATGATCTGATATTTGAGCATTGTTAAGATTTCACCTATGCTCTGTTATATGTTCTAAACTTTTCTTGCACACTGATTTGAAATACAGTTTTCCATTCTCACTGAGTACAATGTGCTGTCAGTTCTTATGTGCTTAGAGGATGAAGCTGAACTGGTTTGCACCAACTAAAAAAATACCTACGACTCACTTTTTGTCCTATGTTTCTGAAACTATTTTACTGAATACCATTTTAATAATACATAAACCAACAGGAATCTTCCCAAATAAATAGCTGGTGTGGTCATACATAGAATTCTATTCAGCAAAATACTTAAGTACATACTTAACTTCTATCATGAACTTAAGCTGCACTGAAGACAAACTAAAACATCTTTGTGGGCCTGAGAATAGATTCCCCTGGAAATTAGGTACCTAAATACCAAAAATCTGGTTCTAAGTGCTTTGCTGAAGTGGTACCTAAAGAAGATGCTATAAACATTGCTTACCACACCTACATTAATTTTTTCTAAGTCATTGGTGAAATGTTTACTTTCTTATGATCCCATGTTTATATGTCTTTTGTAGTTAAGCTACAGTATCTGCTTTTACTTAGGATGAAGAATTATGAATGCAGCTGTACTCAATCAGATGGCATAGAATACACAAAAAGGACATGGCTTCTATTCATTTAAGGCTAGTTTCCCAAAAATTTATGAAAGTTTTGTTATATAAATAGAAAAAAAAATCTCTAACTTATGTTCTTCATGTCAAAGAAATTTTGGAAGGATATCTGAAACATGCAATGTAGAATTAACTTTTGTTTAATTAGTCAAAAAAAAAAGATCAATTAATTCAAAAGGCAGATTTTAAAATCCAGAGATTCCAGGAGATAAAGAACTGAACACTTACACCTTTAACTATTGAGAAAATGGATTCTGTTCTTCTCACATTAACATTTATAGTAAGAGCTATACAAATTTTGGATCCACTTCAGCAGAAAATCCTCACAGATTCATGAGCCTATAAGCCATGGAAAGGTTCAGATGCTGATACCATCACAGGCTGATCTATACAGAGAACATTTTTAGCTTCCATTGAAGAGCAAAATAATCCCAGCATGTGCACTTCTGTACTAGAAAGAGTTACTTGGAGGAAAATACTTCATAAAATAAACTACACAGTCTACTCTACAATTATTTATGCTAGACCCCTAAAACAATTGCTGGGGTTGTGCCACCTGTCTGAGCAAAAGGAGAGTGCTGTCATGGTGCTAAATATAGCTACCCTTCTTTGTTCAGTAATGAGATTCACCTTTGACCAACCACATTTAGTTAGGTATTTACACTGAAGTGCATTTCACCATATTCCAAAAGCTGCAGAGCCAGATTTACAAAAGTATTTAGTTGCCTTAAGATAGTGATAGGTGTCTATCCGTAAGTCAGGTGCCTAACTCACACTAGAGGTCCCTCAATGCAAGAAGAACCGTACAAATAATTTTTCACATACAATCAAAGGGATCATTTTTGTTTTCTTCACCAGATTTATGAATTATAAAAATAAAAAGTACTTTTGTGAAGATTTTCTAAAAGTCAGAAAAAATGTAATGTAATGAAACTTTTACAAATTATTTTGTTACTACTACTAGCTGGACAATGACTTCAGCACTAGAAGACTAAAATTATGCAGATGACATTGTTATAATATCCAGCCAACACAAGGATGCACAAGAGAAGATAAACAAACTAAATGCAACTGCACAAACAATAGGACTGAAAGTAAACATAGGTAAAACAAAAGAAATGACACAGAACAGCAAGTTGATAAATCCCATCACAATCAACAATAAAGAAGTTGAAAAAGTCCAAGCATTTGCCTACCTTGGCAGCCTAGTCACAGCTGATGGAGATACTGAAAAGGATGTGAAGAACTGAATCAACAAAGCAAATCAAGCCTTTGCCATACAAAGAGAAATCTGAAAATCAAAGGTTCTAAGCAAGAATACAAAACTAAGAATTTACAGAAGCAATGTCCTCTTGGTTCTACTCTACGGGAGCGAATGTTGGAAGGTATCGGCAAATATAAAGAAGAAACTAGAGACCTTCCAAAATAAATGTCTAAGGAAAATTTTACAGATATTCTGGCCAAATAGAATCACCAATGAAGAACTTCTCTTAAAAACTAGCTGCACAAGTTTGGCCATTATAATCAAGAAGTGAAGATGGAAATGGCTAGGGCATGTGTGCAGAATGCAGCCAGGAGCACCACCAAAAATGGCCCTCCGTTGGACAGCTGATGGTAAAAGAAAACGTGGCTGCCCACGAGAAACCTGGTGAAGAACAGTAGAAAAAGAAATGAAAGAGCAGAGTCTAACCTGGAACAACATATCCAAATATACGGCCAATCAACAGCAGTGGAGGTCTCTAGTAGACGCCTTATGTACCACTTAGGTACGAAAAGGATTAAGTAAGTAAGTAAGTAAGTAAATTTACAAATTATGCTGACTTTGTAAAGTCAAATATAATTTCACACTATAGTTTTGCAAAATTACTTCAATCTTCCACAAATCCCACAAATTATTCATGGTATTCATTTGATTACACTAGGAGAATGAACTAATAATTCAGTGGTTAAATGTACCACTCCATGTCTGTAAACAGTCAGGGCACTGTATAAACACTGCTGAAAGAGTACAGAAGAGCATGTGACCCTCAGAGCATAAAACTGCATTATCCTCTCACATATTTTTAAGTCATTTGATTGTGGGTTTTGGCATATAAGTTTTCTTGAATTAGTAGAGCAATATTATTATTTCACAAACTCTAGCCAGCCCAAAATTCCCTCTGCACCTCATAGCCTAGGAAGTCTAATGCAGAACAAAGCCATACAGGCTGTGCCACTTTCCAGGAGAAAAGTCCTCTGTCCTTGCAGCAAAGTCACACATGTTAGAACATGATATGACTCCTTGAAAGAGGTGCTAAGGAGAAACAAGTTCTTCACTTGTTAGACAGGAAGTGGTAATAAATTCAAAAGATCCAATTCCATGACAACATTACCTTCCCAGCTAGGTTTCAATGAATTTCAGTCAAGAAGAAGAGAGACCCATTGGGTTAAATATTTTTCCCTGTCCTGCAAAGCAATAGGAAGGAAGCAGAGGCATGAAAGTCTTAGCTGGTTTATACAAGAGATTCCATGAACCTCACGATGCCATCCTATAGCTACTTTGATCAATGGGACGGAACACTTCATCAAACACTAGGCTTTATTTTATTTTATTTTATTTTACTTTTTAAAGAACAAACGACAAGCTTGGTAATTTCTGTTATTCTTCCACCTTTGATAAAACCACATGAGACTTTGTTTAACTGTAGATGGAGGAGCACTATTGCAAACATTCAAAAACGACCTGCATCTAAATTTAGTTTTCAACTTAATTTCAAGTACCAATCTGGTATGTGCATGTTCTGGAATGCTATATATCCATTTGTCTAGATGAAAACCTAGAAGGCCAATGCCAGCTGTAGGTAAATGTAGTGAGCTACTTTAATGGGCAATTAGTTCTTGAGCAGAATTTCAGGTCTTCCGCATAGCAACTGGAGATTACTTTTGGACACCCCGTGCAATTGGTTCTACACAACCAAAGGATTTTTCTACACTGAAGATATCATTAGGTGACCAAGTATGCTAGTTTTCCAACTCCTTTGTTTTGATGAAGGGGTACAAAGGAGCCAGAAAGGGACCAGGGATCTGGCACCATGCTCGTGTACAAACTTGGGACTGCTTACCATTGGTCATCTCTAGCAGCTGCAGGAGATGGTCAGTCTTTCAATGATTCTTCCTCAATTCAGAAATCACGCACTCACTCAGACCCAGCACCAATGGAAATTCTAGCAGACTTCATTAAAAAAATTTCATGTGGTCTTTTTTCATTTCTGCTGGAGTTCAGGTAGCCAGAGGCATGAAGAGGTTCATCTCCTAGTTTTGATGTCTGAAGCAGTTTTATATTAATTAACTATAAATAATATTTTTATGTAAGGAACAAATTTGGCCCACAAAACTTCCTAGTACTTGAGCTGTTTTAGCTGTGCTTCATAAATGCATGTGAGCTATTCAGGAGTGTGGATATAGAGCAAAGCTCTCCAGGAGCCTGTGCAGAAGCATACAAGTGGCTTGTGAAGGCAGGATGTACGTGGCCATATAAAACCATGAGGATAGAGCAAAGAATCTACTATTAAATGGATCTTTGATCTCTCCAACCTTACCATGTATCATAGACACATGCCTGGGTATGTCAGCCTTTGGGCTAAAGTTACCTCTGTAAAGAACTTTGACAGCTGCATCACAGTATTGAGGGTTTGGGGGGGAAATAAGCTTGTCTTTGCATTTCCCTAGCTATTTGGACTCTGTACTGAACTAACGACCCTAAAAGCTGGAAGCAGTAGTTATTCCTCAGCATCTTTCTACACTCCTAATACATTATCACAGTAGATTGCAATAGTCATTAAGCATCTTGTGCAATATAGGATACTGTATTTCTAGGTCCTAGTTAACAAAGAAAGATTTAGCAGGCTAGGTGCTTTGCTTCTATTAAAATTTCCATTTAAGTCAGTAAGCAGAATCTATATTTATTACAGAAACATAAAATGCACTTATCAGCATGAAGATTTGCATGCAGATATCAGAAAATAAAACGTATTTTCATTTTTTGCTGTTGAACATATTCATGTATTCAGAAATATTTAAGGTATCAGTGGTCTTTATTTCTTACAGCTATTTTCCAAGAACTTGTGGGAATTCTCAAAATACAGTTTCACTAAACTGTTTTTCTTAGATAGCATAAATGGTGATATGTGTCCTGAGGAATTCGTATTTCACATTGCAAATATACAAGACAAAAGATAACAGGCATTAGTATTTTGGAAGGATGGATCCTTTTCCATAAAACAAGTGGCTTTTGCTGTACATGGAAGCTGAAAGAGGATATGCTGTACAGTAGAGTCACACCTAGCTGTGCGGTGCTTGTGCTTCCCTAACATCTATGTATCTGAAAGATTTCATTAGCAACTAAATATGTAATATGTGCTATATGGGGAAGGATTATATAACATATAAATACACTCTTTTAATAAAATGCTTTCATGAGCAGATAAGGACTGACTATCTAGCTGCTTCTTTGTGGAACAACCACTTTAGTAATAATCAACTGAAGAATGGACTTTATACTATGAAATATGGTAACTGTTCACATGGATCATTTGTGCAGAAAGTGAGCACATCACCTAAGAAAAGCAAGGCCTGGGGTTAAATATTTCATTTTAGGAAATATTGAAAAAGCATTAGCAGAAAGAATCAGAGCTCTGGGGAAGAAATTAAGCTCTATAGCCCCAATTCAGCAGGGCATTTAAGCATGTGCTTAAATCCATTCCGATTTCAGGTATGTCTTAACTGTATAGGGAGAGTCCTGATATTCTGGGCTTTTTCTTATATAGGCACCTATAAGCCCCCCCCCCCAATTTTTCACATTTGGTATCCAATCACCCAAATTCCAGGAAACACTTCAGCACATGTAAGAGCTAATCCTCTGGGTAGTCTCAAATATAACTGGTGTTACATTACATTTTCCCTAGCTGCTGTGAATTTACTAGAAAAGTGCTTTGCAAATATCATTTTTCTTACACTGGGGCCTGTCCATTACTTTCATTTCATATAGAACACCACAGAGATGTCATTTTAAAAAGGCAAAATTTTAGACAATGCTATTTTTACTATATGAAATATACTATATAAAATCAATGAATGCATCCCAAATTTAAAACCTATGATATCAAGTGCAATATCTTTTCTGATAGGATAATACAACTTATTTTTTAATGGAAGAATTATTGAAGCAGAATGCTGTGAAGACCTCTGGAACTTCATATTCAGACAGCAAGTTTAAGTCAATTCATATTTTACCCCTTTTCTAAGCTCTGTAATGGCATTTGATGAGCACTGTCTGTCAATAGAGACTGCTATGGTGATTAAAAAGCAGCTAATAATTAAAATCATACTGAGTAGAAGTGTCAGGATTTTTTCAGACAGGACTACGTAGATCCATGACACTCTTCCATGGCACAGGATAAATACAGTGTTAGCAGGTCATGCTGATGATAATGTTGGTTTCATGGTGAAGATTACCAAAGCTGTAGGTACAGCAGCATTCCTAAACTTCCTTATGAATTTAATATCGCTTTGTGGAGAACTGATGGCACTTCAAAAATATCCAGTCTCCGACAAGAAGTAACACAGGTAAATTCCCCCAGTGACATTACTTTGCCAGGGGAGTGGGAAACTTTCTGTCTCCAAGCACCAATTTAGGATTGCTCTATCAAGATCCTAATACCAAGAAGAGTGCTGCCCACCAATGCTCCCTCTAAGCTGCATGGCCACCTCTGGGGGCTACCTGGCACAGGGAAGGCTGCTGGCCACACATGGCGGGCACCTACAGTCCCTGCCCAGGCAGCGACTTTCAGCTGGGAGTTTTTGAAAATCCTGCTCAGAGTCAGCACTCACTGAGCCTGTGCAGACTCTCTGCACAGGCTCAATGAGACTTTCCTCGGCCGGAGGAGTGGCCTGGGGCCTGGCACCGCCACTCCGGTGGCCAGGGAAGGGGGCCCTAAGCCCCCACTTCCAACTCCCGGGTGAAGGCTGGCGGGAGCTGGAGGCTGCTCTGCCCGCCCGGCCTCACTGCAGCAGGCCGGAGCAGCCAGCCCAGCCTACCCCCGGCCAGCTGCACCTCCCCGGGTGGCGGAGGGCACCGGTGCTGAGTTGTGGGGTAAGGACACTGGAGTGGCCCGCCCCACTCCCAAAGAATTTCAACCACTTCACCCCTGCCCCCCCCACCAGTCTGAACAGGCCTACTCCATGGCCTTGGGGGTGGGGGGGGAGGTGAAGCAGCCAAAACTCTTTGGGAGCACCGCAGGCCGCTCCAGCGCCCCGACCCCACATGTCACGGCTCAGCACAAGCCCCATCCGTCCCGGGGAGGCGCAGCCAGCTGGGGGTAGGTTGAGCTCTGCTCCACTCCGCTGTGGTGAGGCCAGGCAGGGAGCGGAGCTTGGGGGGAAGGATCAGGCCTGCGTGGGTGGGCTGCACAGTGAGTAACGTTGGTCAGCTGCATCGGCCCCTTAGAGGGAACATTGCTGCCCACTCATGAGTCTTCTGCCTCCAGCAGGTTTCAGTTTCCACAGGGAATTTGTTGCTCCTAAAGGGATCAGGACAAACATTTTAGGCAGTGATCATCCTGGCTAACTCCCTTTGTGAGAGAGGGAGTGTACCCATTCCATAAGTAACCAATTACAATGATTTCAAAGTAATATAATTCCACTGACTGAAAGCAGTAATGCTCTTCCTGCTTTATGTTGCTGCAAGATCCAAATAAGTCCCAGTGAATGGCACAATGAACCGTGGCTGCACCTACCAGGACAGTTCTAGGCTTAGCACAATGTACATTAACAATAAGGAAAAGTTCTGCCTTTATGCACATGGAACAGTGTTGACTTAAATGGAGCAACATAGGTGTAAATGATGGAAGAATATGGCTCATAATGTGTAGGAAATAAGATAGCTGGTTTGTATCCTCTGTTTAGATTCTGAATACTCTTACTAATCCAATAATATTGTATATATTTAATATTATGTTAAAGTACATTTCTTGTGACCAGACATTTATGTATTTTGGAGATTAAAAAATAGAAATGTGAAACTAGAACGGAACATCTGTTCAATTTAAGAAGCTTTTTAAAATATATCTTAGCTTGAATGTAAAGCTTTAAAAGAGTGAAAAAGCTATATGAATGGGAAAACTCTGAGAAAGCCTATTATTTTATTAGGTGTTTCTTTGAATTTTGTTTCTTTGGCCAAACAGGTTTGCCACTGTGCAGCCTAATCTATACATTTCAACACTGGGGCACAATTCACTGGTGCTTTCCACTGTGTGTGGTCATTTACATCAGTGCAAATAAAGTGCAGAATGCTTCTATTCTGATCAGATACTGTTCTCAGTCAGCTCTGCACTGACTCTCACTGGTATGCTTGATTGCATAAAGTGCACAGGAATGGTGAATCAGGGTCAGCAGTGCTCAGGCATCATAAGGCAAAAAAAAATCAAACCTAGCTAAACACCAGTGGTTGAAATGTCTTTAGGAAAGATAAGAATTCTCCAGTGGCAAACAGATGGAATACCATCTTCCTAAACTTCCTTGTCCCCTAGAATCCCTTTGCCTGGCTACTAGAATAACATATGTGGGCTTTTAGTAATCCAAATATTGCTCTGTACTGACATTACTGGTCAAATGACTTACATGAACCCATAAACAGTTCTCTGCTAATGAAAGACTAAGGCCTGGCAGTTTTTATTTAAGAGGATAACCAAGTAACCTTCATGAACACTATAAATCAAATGTTCCTAAAAGTATTTCATAAAGGTGATACCAACGTGGTAGGCTCAAGTTTACGCAGGTGAAACTAAAAGAATTTATCACCACCTGGAAACTTTAGGCTACTTGCTTTATTTAGAAATCCTACATGTCACTAAGCACATGCCCCCGAGACTGGCAAATCCCTTAAACATACTTCACTGAGAAACTAGTAGCCAAAACATGGATTTGGTTCTAGTGGCAATCATGAGAACCCTGGGATTATGAAACAAATTCTTTATACCTTGCTGTGGCTTTGGCTTTGAGTACTACGTTCAGACTGTTCCGAGGAATGTTACAAGGTTTTTTTCAAGCAGCTAGCAGGAATGGGCTTGTTACCCAAGTAAAATATTTACACATCTATTTTCAGTTGCCTTTTAAACACTCACAATAAAAAAAAATATTTCTGAACAGACTGTGCACTAATCATCCATTTATTGTTTTTAAAAAAATGTGTAAGACATTGTGAGCCTATCTGAAAAGTCTTCTTAGGTACAGAATCTAGAAGATTGCACTTCAAATGCCATATTACACCCTGCCCAAGCACGGAGTAAGAAAAACAGTGCTGTGTTGAGAGATAATACATAAATGTTATTTAAAAAAATTAGAATCCTTACTCAGGCTAATCTCCCACTGGGTTCCTGTTGGATTCTATGGAAGTGAGAACATACTTCATCCCTCCCCCTTTTTTTTAAGAATAAAGAAAAGAAAAGAAAAGAAAAGAAAAGAAAAGAAAAGAAAAGAAA
>ML681981.1:26116657-26257292 GCA_007922195.1 Podocnemis expansa | reverse complement strand
AAAGAAAAGAAAAGAAAAGAAAAGAAAAGAAAAGAAAAGAAAAGAAAAAGGAATTTAAAAAAAAAAATCAGATTCTGAAAATTAACATACCTGATACAGCAAGAAAATCATCAATGCTTGTAATGTCATCCACAGCTTCAGTGAGAATATGGATGTGATTCTCCCATATACTTTTATATATTTCCATGTTGCTTTTTACCACCTGGCTTTTTGGTTTGGCAGCAAGAGCTAAAGCAGCATTAATAACCTGCAGAAAATAAAATTATGTTCTTGATTTCAACTGAAGTAACTAGAATGTATAAGAGATTATAAGGCAGTATCTCTGTTTTCTAAGCAATAAGATATTCAACCTTTCTGTATATTCAGAGGAGAAATACTGTATAAATACTGTATATCTTAACATTCCTCTTCAGTTTATAAATTAGAAATGTGTTGTAGTTTTGACCGAATAGGACTACAAATATTCCTTAATAGGAGAATTCATGACTGAAGCAATTCTGTTTAGTAACATGCAATCTATTTTTGTCAGCATAAGCTAGTTTTAAAACATTATGATGTATAATTACATCTTATTAGATACAAAAGAGCTTTTACTACATAGTACAGAATTAGAAGGACATATTGTACAAGGTCACTTCAGTTTGGGGTTTACAAACCCTTATGCGCGCCACCTCTCAAACTGGTGCTTTCACTGAAAGTATTCTTTAAAACCCCAAATTTTTCAAGCCTTAGATATGGCACAGGAAGGTGTATGTCAGTATGAGATATCATATCCCTGCTATGTATTCATCAAATGAAGAAAGAAAAATCCAATCACCAAACAAATCAAAGACACTTAGAGAGCTGAACAACAAAATGATAAACCAATATCCCGTACCTCAGTGTTGGCAAAGTAGATTATAAAAGCATACAACTTGGAAAGAATTCTCAGCTCTACTCTGTTGTGATCAAGTGGTTACAGCTGAGCAGTTTTGGTTCTAAATTCAACTGAAATGCTCTCTCATTGCATGATCTTCAGGAAGTCTCTTGACCTTATGTTGGAATGTACCCAAGGAAGTAATAAAGAAAACTTGCACTATACTTATATATTCCTTCCCTGTTTTAAGTGCTTTAAAATATTTCTCCCCTGGATGCAAAGAGTATATAAAAGTTAAATTAAAAAATACATACTGAATTTATTATACAAACTCTTGTAGGAGGAAGGGAAAACACACACAGAAGCCTGAACTCAGTTCCTGGTAGTCAAAAAATTTCTCTTTTCATGTGTATGAGAATTTCAGATGAAGGAGTGTAGAAGCGTATTTGGCCAGCATGTCCGCTCATAGCTGAGCGTGGTAGACAGACTTTCCTCACCTAGCAGCTCTTCAGTGGTTTGCTTCTCTGTGGGCAGGTCTACATCACAGCAGGCTTTCAGCAGCAGTCGAAGGCAGATGCACAAAGAACTTAACGAACCTTGTGTATCTTCCTTGACTGCCTATCTCCTACTTGCTGTGGGGCCTTCATTGCACTGAGTTGAATGGAAATGCCCTCAGCACTACTCCAATTGCCAGGGTGGCCTTCAGCAATCAACTTCCTAATCGGCTGTGTGGGTGTTCACAGACCGAAGCAGTTGATCAGGAAGTTTGCACTGATGGTGGCAAACTTGCCGCCATCAGTGAAGACTTGGATTCCATGTCTGAGCCCTTCAGTCAGGTCACTCATAGGCTACATTTACTTTGTGAGTGAGGTGTGTGGGTCCTAGCTTGCACAGAAACACTTGTGTTAGCTCTCATCTGAGCTAGCATGCAAAAAATCATAGTTTGCCCAGCTAGCGCAGGCAGTGGTGGCAGGGGGCTAGCAGCCCTGAGTACATATCAAAGGGGTCTAAGCATGTTTTTGCTCAGGGCAGCTAGTTTGTGCCACCACTCACTGCTGTCAATGCAGTAACACCATATACCTCGCAACATTTCAAGTGGCAAAAGCTGAACATCTGCCCCTCTCACAGTCAGCTCTCTCAGATGGACCTGCATGACCCAGCATCTCAATCAGGTAAGCAAAGCACTGTCTGGTCTGGTTCAATTACTGGTGCAGGTGCTGACCCCACAGCAGCAGTAAGAAGTAGTGGAGTTGGCTATCCCTCTCCCCACTCATATTTGGCTGCAGTGTAGCCCCCATCAACGCTGATGGGCCCCAGGGACAGACTGCATAGTCAGAGCAAGTAGCTGAGTCCAGCGAGCCCTGCAGGACAAGAGCTGATTCAACCAGCACAGGGTGTTTTAGGGATCAAAGCAGAATGGTCCCATGAAACCCAGCACTTTGGGAAAGTATGTTGCTAGTCTGATGAGAGCTAAGGCACGTATGTCTCTATGAGCAACAAGCTCACAGAACAGATACAGCCACAGTTCCTTTCCTTTCGGGGTAACAGAAACTCCTGCCAACAAACAGATCAATGAAATTATGTCAAGTCTGACCAGTGACTCTGGGTCAAGTGGCCCTTACACTTCTTGTCTCATGAGTCACAATCTCTCTGTCTTCCCAGGCTCTATGACCTCCCAAGATCCACCCTTCTTTAATGGCAACAGCTTTCTGGGATTCCCCACTGGAATCTCCCAACAAATCACAAATGAAAATAAACTTCCTCTTCAGACCTTCTCAGGGATGATCTTTCATTCCCATGAAGATTCCCCAGTGCTCCCTTCCTCAGTTGAACACTTAGGCTGTGTTCACACACAAGGGGTTATTTCGATTCGGTTGTTTCGAAATAACTTGCATCGAAATAACGCCTTATTTTGAAATAACTTAATTCAAATTAACAATTTGTTAAGTCGAGTTAAGGAAAAAAGCTCAAAGCGAAATAGCAGGTTCAAGCAACAGTTATTTCGAAACAAGTCACCGTTGTCTCAAAACAACATGTTCTCACGGTGTTGTTTCGAAACAATCGTTTCAAAACAACGTTTTTCATCCCCGCATGGGGTTTAACTGGTTTCGAAACAACACCGTTGTTTCGAAACAACGGGACCCATTGTTTCGAAACAACTGCACGTCGTGTTAACAGCCTAAATCTTATTTCGAAACAACCTCTGTTGTTTCGAAATAAGAGGGCTGTGTGAACACAGCCTTAGGGTATGTCTACACATCTCTTTTATTTTGAAATAACACTGGTTATTTCAAAATAAAAGAGATTAGGTCTCTACAACGTTTTCTTATTTCGAAATGATGGGATCAGTCATTTCGAAATAAGAACCATCATTTCGAAACAGCTTAAACCCCATTCACTTTGAAACGGCTGTTATTTAGAAATGGTTATTTCAAAATAAGGCCATTTGGACAAGTTGTTTCAAAACAACACCATTGTTTCAAAACAACTGTTTCGAAACAATGTGTCCGAACGGCCTTATTTCGAAATAACCATTTTGAAATAACAGCCGTTTCGATAGCAGGCTTTCCCTTAATTCGAATTAAAATTTTCTTAATTCGAATTAACTTATTTGAAAATGAGGACTTTATTTCAAAATAACTCATTTCAAAATACTTATTTTGAAATAACGATGTGTGTGTAGACATAGCCTTACTTCCAAGGCTGCCTCCCCTTCAGTCTTTCCTATCGTAAGGCCCAGCATGGAAGCTATTTCCCCCTCACTTTCTTTCATGGCTCTCCTCAGTTGTCCTGCCATCTGGCCGGTATAGAGGTTCTTCCATGAGAATGGGCATGTTCAACCTCTTCCTCTAAGGTCCCCCTTTCCCAAATGAACTCTCTCTCTTTTGTAGTTATTTGCCCCCTTCCAGCTGTATCCAATTACTTCAATGAAGCTACAAAATCAGTGCCTGCTAAAGGATAGAAGCTGCATCAGAGACAAAGCAGAGCCTGACTTCCTTTGAAAGGTCAGTCAGCATGTGATAAGGAGTATATTGGTTAAGGAATAAAGTATCAAAATATACTGTAATAGTTGAACTATGAACATATTTATTATTAATATATATAACCAACTGTACTAATCTACAGTATGTCAGTGCTACCTTATGCATTAGAGAGGGAATCTTAAATAATACCCAATAAATTAATAAATATGTACTGTTACATCATACACTAAGGCAGCATTTCCCAACTGAGGGCAGTACCGCCCCACTGGGGAGGTGATTATGAAGTTCAAGACGGAGGTAAAAGCTAAGAAGGTGGGGGCATGGGGCATCCAAATTCATGCTCAATGTTAAAATTTTTCAAAGGGGAGTGGTAAAAAAACAGTTTCACTGGAATGGGGCTCTGCCGCAAAAAAGGTTGGTAACCACTGCACTAAGGAAAAGCAATCAAGAGGTCACCATGGTATTCAAATAAGTACTGATCTTTTCTGCAGATTTCCAGTAAAACCCTTATCATCTTGACTTTTCACTAGTGTAAAGCAAATTTTACCAAAGATTGCTGAACACACAAAAAGGGACTGTTAATGTGAATTTACCTTTTCCCTCACTTTTTAGTTTACTAGTTCCACAATTATATTATCTATTTACATTACATTTCAAGCTCCTTGACACAATAACTTTTGCCTTCCTATATATCACCATTGACAGCTAGCATATAGTAAGTGTTTAATAAATGTTTCATGTTTTGAAAAACATAGTTATACCATTTTTAAAAGGGCAACTTATTTAATTCTGATGAAATATAAAAACTACAAGCTGTAACCTGTCAAAAATTAGGGGGACAATCAACAGGGAATTAATGAAATACTTATTTATTTTAATCAATTAATAGCTCTTTAATTACAACATTTTTGTAAAAGATCAATGGTCAGCTAAAACTTTTCCTTGGTAGTTCATATCCTTCCTGTTATCTTCCAGATTTTCATTGTTTCTCCCCCAAGTGAGCACCACGTACAATTGTCTGAACAGTCAGCATGAAATATTGGAAACAAATGAAAGCATAGCTGAGAGCTTTATAATTTTGACAAGATCCAAAGGGGCAGCCATATTACAAGAGAGAACCATCCCTGGGTTTCACTGGCTGTTACTGTCCAATTTTTAAATCCTCAGCCATTTTGCCTTTATGAATTACAATGAAGTATGCAGCTACAATAAGGTATATATCTGTGACATGTCAAGACTCCTAGGCCATTGTGATGTCACAGGTGACTCAACCAATTGCTTCCAATTAGTCACCTCTGCCATCACCATGGGATACTTCACATCGTGCACACACATAGCAAATTAGGAGAGTTGATGTACTAAGGGAAAGAATGCCAAAAACCTGAGCAATTATAGTCTAAAAGGTCTTTACATCTGAATGTTTTCATTTAAAGGTGTCATGATCTATGTTTTTAACAAAAAAATAACTGCCATAATTAATCGCTTGATCTCCAGTTATGATTATATGGATTTTTCACAGGAAAAAAATACTCTATTGAGATCTTAAGCTGATGATTTTGTTATTAAGCAGTTCTTGAAATAGTCACCTACAGGATAACAAGGTAATACAACAAAAGTCACCAGGGAATTTGTCAAGAACTAGTCACACTTAAGCAACCTAATTTTCTTCTTTGTGAACACCGTCATGCTGGGCCCATAGGCCTGATTGCTAGTCTGGACGGGGGAAAGCAGAAGACATGATGTATCTTGGTTTTAGTAAAGTTTTTTACACAGTCCCGTATGACATTCTCATAAGCACTTAGGGAAATGTATTCTAAATTAAATTACTATAATGTGGATATAAAACCGGTTGAAAGACCATACTGGAAGCACCAATATCTAGAGGGCTCTCACAGGGGCTGTCCTGTGTCCAATACTATTCAAGATATTTGCATTAATGACCTACATAATATATTTGAGAATACGCTTATAAAATCTGCAGATGATGCCATAGCTGGAGATGATACCAAGATAAGCTTTGGTTGCACTTTGGGTAACAAGATTAGAATTCAAAACAATCTTGAAAAATTGGAGAAATGGTCTGAATGAAATCAAGAAGATAGAATTCAATAAAGACAAGTGCAAAGTACATTTAGGAACAAAAATCAACTGCACATAAAAAATGGGGATAACTAGCAAGGCAATAATACTGCTGAAAAAGATCTGGGGTTTCAGTGGCTTGAGTACTGAATATGGGTCAACAATGTGATATAGTTTCAAGAAAGATAAATATAATTCTGAAGTTTATTAACAGATGTATTGTATGTAAGCCCCAGGAGGTACTTGTCCTGCTCTACTTGGCACAAAGAACTTGACTGACATAGAATGTCCAGTTCCAGGTGCCACATTTTAAGGAAGAGATGGACAAACTGGAAAGACCCTAGAAGAGAGCCCTCCAAAAAATGATACAAGATTTAGAAAATCTGACCTATCATGAAGCATTGAAAATAAATGGGCATGTTTAATCTTGAAGAAAGAATGTTGAGGAGAGACTCTTACAACAGTTTTTACATGTGTTAAAGGCTATTATAGAGAGGACTGTGATCAATTGTTCTCCATGTCCATTAAAGACAGGACAAGAAGCAACCGCCTTAATCTTCAACAAAAGAGATTTAGGTTAGATATTAGGATTTTTCTTTTTAATTATAAGGATAATGAAGAATGAAACAACTTTCCAAGAGAGGTTGTAAAATCCCCATGATTAGGGATTTTTAAGAACAGGATAGACAAACACTCGTCAAGCATGGTCTTGCACTTGGCACTGCCTCAGCACAGGAAGAATGAACTAGATGACCGTTCAAGAGCCCCTCCAGCCAAATATTTCTATGATTCCATAAGCCTACTACCACCACAACACTCAAGCACATATGTTCATTCCTTAGTACTCTTTTAGTTACTAAAAAGCTGATGTTGTACATGTAGGGTATGTCCACACGCAACAGCTGAATCGATATAAGCAGTGTTATATCATTTCAACCCCTGTTATGTCCAGACAACATTTTCTTAGATCGAAATGACAAGCCTCATCATTTTGATCTAAGGATCATCATATCGATCAAACAAAACCAGGGTTAATATCAATATGATGCTTATTTAGATTCCGTTGAATCGAAATAACGCCATGTGGACACATTATTTCAATTTAACCGTTAAATCAAAAATAATGCTATTCTGACATTCTTCCTCCCAGGGTGCACTGCCCCTGCCAGGAAGCAGGAAGCCCTGTGCCCTGGGAATCAGAGCACATGGTGGGCAGTGAGGAAAAGCGTGTCACAGCCTCCTGCTGCCAGCTCTGCTCCACAGCATCAGAGGGATCCAGTATGGACCCCTGACAAGGTCCAATGCCTCACAGGCATATGGGGCACAAAGGACATATGTGCACAGTTCCAGGCAAGGCACCGGAACTGTGACATATATGCCGACATGGCCACAGCAACGTCAGCCCAAGGGTACCAGCGCAGCACGGAGTAGGTGCAGACAAAGGTCAAGGTCCTGCAGCAGGACTATGCCCGGACCAGAGAAGCCAGTCAGCTCCAGGGGGAAGACAGCTAGGCCACCTGCTCCTTTTATCAGGAGCTGCATGCATTCCTGAGGGAGGAGCCCAGCGGCCTCCCAACCAGGGCCATGGACTTGGCCAAGCACACCCCAACGGCCACATCCCCTGACTGACACCCGTCAGACACTGAGGCGTCACTGGATGTGGGCAACACCAGCCAGCCGGGGAGTGCACCACCCACTGAAGCCCAGCCATCCAGCCCTGAGCTGTTTCCAGTGCGGGAGCATGGGACAGCCACCCCCGAGGAGGAGGGGAAGGAAGGTGGGGAGACACCTGAGGCCCCTCCATGGAGCTGGATACTGAGGAGGGGACACCCTGGCAAACCTCCACAGCGCCTGCTGGTGAGTGTTCCTCCCTGCTCCATGCAGGCTGGGCCAAGCCTGCCTGTGGCATTGGCTGCTGAGGGAGGCATGGCCCAGGGTCAGGCAGGGCACAGCACCAGAGGGCCATGGACGCCCTCTTGCCAACCAAGGGATATGTGGTGCCAGGGTCCCAGAACCTTGCGGGGCAGGGGTTGCAGATTGTCGAGGTGGCAGTGACCACATGTGGTGGCATCAAGGGCAGACAGGGTGCTGTCCACATTGCTGGCACATGGCTTTGGGAGGCTCCCCGAGACAAGACCAGCCTCACTACCACCCACCTCAGTGGGCATCACGAAGCCATATGCACCTTTGGGGTACTGTCCCACAGGGCACAGTTTAGGCTGCCTGTGGATAGTTGGGACGGAGGTATTTGCAGCTGAGAAGCTGCTCATAGCCAAGGCCAGTAGGCTAAAGGGGCTAATGATGGTTTCACCTTCTCTCCAGCAGCTCGCAGAGCCACCCACTGCCCTGCCCCTGGGACCTCACAAGCCACCGCACGGAGGAGGAGGAGAGCCCGCTAGACCCAGGACGAGGTCCTTTGGAGGATTCTTGAGCTCGGCCAGGGAGTGGAGGACTCCAGCCAGGCATGGCGGGAGCAGCTAGCCCTCCACCAGGATCTCGTTCTTCAGGAGCTTCAGTGGGCGGCTGATGCCAACAAGTGAGTGGTCGCAGCACTAGAGCGGCAGACCCTAGCCATGGAGAGGCAGAGCAATGAGGTGCAGGCTGTTAGCATTGCCCTGCAGGACACTGCGGCAAGCCTGCAGTGCATTGTGGGGTACCTGGTCTCCCCAGGAGCCAAGGGAGACACCCAGAGGGAACCTAACATCCCTCGCCACAGGCACCACTGGACATGGGGCGGCCATGTGGGAGGCTGTGGCACGGCAGGCCATGGGCCAAGTACAACCCGCCATCCACAGTTAGACAACCCCAAGTTCTCACCCACCCACATCCCCCCTCCCCAGTTAGACAACGCCCCAAATTCCCCTCCCAAAAGTTCTGAATCCCCTTACTGCTTCCCAAGCTCATCTTTGCCCTGCCCCCTCTCCCCATTATAAATAAAAAATAATGAACATTTGGATTTGTTTCAAGTCATTTATTTGGGTATGGTTCAGGGTGTGCATGGGTGGGTGGGGGCTGTCAGTGGCAGGAGGGGTTGTTGTGGTGGACCTGGCCCTCACAGGTCCTTACTGAGGATCAGGTCCTTGACTGTGTCACGCACCACACTAGACCTCGCTGGTTCGTGCTCTCATAGGGGCATGGCTTCTGGCTGCAAGAATTGTCTGCTGATGAGCTCTGCTTCAGCCTCCCAGGTGGCAGCTACTGTCTCCTCCGACAGCTCACAAAGATTGTGCAGGGCATTGCACACACTGATTACCTCCACTGTAGTGTCCTCGCGAGGTAGAGGAGTGTGAGCAGGCAGCTCCACTAGGCCTTCAGTCTCCCAAATGCCTACTCAACCACCTGGCAGCAGCTTAAACAGCTGGAGGCTGGCATTGAGAGGTCCCCTGTAGGGGTGCATGAGTCAGGGGTGAAGTGGGTAAGCCGCATTGGCAACGATGAGGATGGGCACCTCCACTTCCCTGATGATAATGTTATGCGGGGGGGAAGAAGGTGCCTGCCTCCATACCCAAATACACAGCGGAGTTCCGGACGACCCTGGCATCATGCTTTCTCCCTTGCCATCCAGGATAGCTGTTCTGGAAGGCACCACAGTGGTCCACAAGGGCCTGAAGGATGATAGTGTGATACCCTCTGCAGTTTTGGTACTTGGCTTCATGGTGCTCCAGGCTTGGTTGGGATTGTGGGTGGCATCAAGGATCCCAGGGCAGTTTGGGAGACCTAGGGCAGCGATGCCGGCTATGGTGTCCTGCAACTCAGCTGGGGTGACAAAGCGTGACTGCAGGACCACGTTGATGGCGCTGGCAACCTGGAGCAAAGCCTCCCCGACGGTGGACCTGGCCATACCGAAGAGGTGTGCCACAGACCTATAGGACTCAGGAGTGGCCATCTGCCAGGGGGTGATGGCCACCATCTTGTCCACAGGGATGGCAGATCTCATTACAGAGTCTCTCCAGCTCAGGAATGGGGTGAGCCCTGAGACCAGGTGGCCGAAGGTCTCCCTGCTCATCCAGAAGCTCCTGCACCACTGCTCATTGCTCCAGGTACCCAGCACTACCTGCTCCCACCAGTCTGTACTGGTGTCCTGTGCCCAGATGCACCAGAGCACAGAGGGGGGGTGGGGAACTAAGGCTGCTCTGAGGCCCAGCAAAAGGATGTTAATGGCCTCAGGCTCAGTGCCATCAGGGTCCAAGAACAGTGTGTCCCAATGCTGGAGGGCACCCTGCAGGCTGGCAAGGGGCCTAGTTGCAGCACAACAATGGTATGAGACCTGGGGAGCATCCATACCTGTGCCTCTCACAGTCTCTTGCCAGCCAGAATGGACAGATGGCTGAGGTAAGTTCCTGCTTTTATGCAATTGGCTGCCAACATGGCCCTGCCAAGTGGCCATCTTGCCATACCTCCCATGGTGCCTCTCCTCAGAATTGAACTAGCAAGTCCTGTGTCCGGACATGCTAGTTCAATTTGGGGTTTTTTTGGT
This sequence comes from Podocnemis expansa, assembly GCA_007922195.1. Lineage (NCBI taxonomy): Eukaryota > Metazoa > Chordata > Testudines > Podocnemididae > Podocnemis > Podocnemis expansa. Next base: position 26,246,896 of record ML681981.1, on the reverse strand, counting down.
GTGGACCTGTTAAATCGATTTAGCTTAAATCAATTTAATGATTTTTATATCGATTTAGTTAAATTGACTTAAGTTAAATCGATTTAACCAGCTAGGTGTGGAGGCAGCCGTAGTGTATTACCCTCTAGTCCTTTATTAGTATCCTGGTATCACATTGCTACTAAGTCTTCTTAAACAAGCCCATGGATGCTCAGACTAGAAAACATTTACATCTCCATTATGATGACCTGGTTCTTGTAAAACTACTGCAGCACAGGCATTTTTTTTAAACAGTTAAGGTGGAACATTTATGAGGTTATTAGGATTCATTTCTAGAAAGATAAGTGTTCAGCATTTTCATTTGTCATAGTATTACCTTTGGCACTACACATGCTCTTTAGGTAAATACTTCATGAGAGGTATGGCAGACAAAGAAGAGCATATTATCCTAACACCAGCCTTATCCGCCTTCTGTTTCCCCAGTAAATGAAATATATTCCCTTGCTTGTATCTTTATTATGACTAAAGGATTTTTCTTCCTTAAGCAAATCATATTGATTCTTCATGATACCTAATGTTATGTATTTTCTGAGGTTTGAGACCCTATTAAAAGTGCTCTCAGAGAATAAAGTCTCTTAGATGTAGCATGGGTATGCTGGCCCATATGACATTTTCAATGATTTTGTTAAATCAGCATGTGTCAAAAGATTTGTTTGCTAAGGATATATGCTTGCCTGGAGTCACTCCGGCAGGCAGAATAAATCACAGTTTTTATCTGGGAAAAAAAAATCCCAACTTCATTTCAAATTTATGGATCACAGCCCATAACCTATGACTATGACATGTGACTTAAGAGGCAGACAATTATTTTACGTATGTTATTTCCTAAATGGAAAAAGGAAATGCCAAAATTTCCCCCCATCCTTTCCTCTTTTCCTGCAATGGAATTGGAAAGATTGCCACACTCTTAACTTGTATATCTAAGGTCATGCAGTCTCAGCTTCTGACTTATTGCTCCTGTCTGCAGAGACTGTATACATGATCTTGCCCATAACTCTCCTAAGGAACACAGAATGCACTAAGGGAAAATCTCATATATTAAAATGTATTTTTAAATCTTACAAAAAGTTGAATGTTTTTTTCTCATATGTAGCCTCATAATGGGCTTGGAACAAGATTTATATCACTGTCCATTATTTCATTTGTACAGTGCATAATGATGGGTATTATTGCTTATATGATTCATCCTACTGAACCCTCAGCAAACTTTTCATTAATACATAATGGATCACGATAAGGATCAAAGCCATTCAATAAAAATCCTGAGCAAGAAAATAAAAGCAAGGAATAGTGTATGTTACGAGCCATTTTATATTGAGTCCCTGTAACAGTCTAAAGATTATATTGAGAACTGTACAATTTGGACAATAAAAAGATAAGATCAGTATAGCAAAATAATGGGGGACTTGGAGAGAACTGAAAAGTGTGGAGTGGGGTAGCCAATGACGAAAAATGGCCAAACAAACACAAAGACAAATATATAATCACAGAGGGCCTCTTTTTTTGCTAAGGAGGAGGAAAAGCAGAAGACTCACAAAGTCTGTGAAGGGTCTTACCATATATACCTAATTTATCTGGGAAGCAATGATACTACAATAATGTGTACTAAAAACAACCATAAGAGAATAAAGTAACACAATACACCAGTCAAATGTTCCTATTTGCAGTAGGTATCTTACTTTCAGCATTTAGAAATAAATACCAGCCCCTTATTAGCACTTCTGTATGTCATCTATTTATTATAGATAAACAAAAAATACAGAATGCATTGGAAGAAAGAGGGAGATGTCTCCCTGAGTCCAGTGGGTAGACATCTGAAAAGCTGAAGAACAAGCTTTTAAGAATATAAGATAAACTAGAAGCGAGCTCAATGGCTGGTGAATCCAGCCGTCAGCCATTATTAGCAACCCCGCCATAAAACTACATATATAATTTGTTCAAGTTTCCCTCAAAATTAATTAAACTGTTTGTCCCCACAACTTCTACTCGAAGGTTATTCCAGAACCTAACTCCTCCGATGGTTAGAAATCTCCTATCAGTATCCAGCATGAATTTGTTCATGCATAGTTCATACCCATTTGTTCTTATACCAACATTAGCCCTTAGCATAAATAGCTTTGCTTCCCTTGATGCTTATTCCTGCAATGTATTTATAGAGAGCAAAGTCATTCTGTTAGCCTTTGTTTTGCTAAACTAAACAAGCCAAGCTCTTCTAGACTCCTCCCATAGACCCGCCAGTCCCTCATCATCCTAGTTGCTCTCTTCTGCACTTGTTCCACTTCTAATTAATCTTTCTTGAACATGACTGACTACAGTTGTATACAGTATTCCAAATGGCATCTTAGCAATGCGTTGTACTGAGGTATTAATACTTTCCTATCTCTACCGGAAATGCCTCGCCTGACCCATCCTAGGATCACATTTGCCTTTTCACAGCTGCATCACATTGTGGTTCACATTCACACTGGAATCAATCCACACACCCTAGTCTCTCTCCTCTGTTGTTTCCAATCAGGGAGTACCAAGCTTGAAGCAAAAAATCTTATTTTTAGATATTGCACTCTGTTCAATTAATTTAATTCCTTCTCTTTACTCCAGTCTTCAAGGTCATCCAGAGCTTTCTGTATAATAGTTCAATTCTCCTCCGTATCCTAACCAAATTTCATCAGCACATTTCTACTTTTTGTGATAAAGTCATTAATAAAATATTGAATGAGATTATTCCCAAAACTGATCCTTGAGGAACTCCCTCTAGTAACCTCTCTGTAGCCTATTAATTCACCTTGCAGGACTACTCATTGCCTTGTCCCTCCCATTAGCCAGCTCCTTATCCACCTTACAATTCTTGTACTGATCCTCATCTTCCCCAATTTAACTAATAGTTTCCCATGTGGTACTGTATCAAAAAGTTTAATGACATCCAAATTTACTAGATTTAAAAAATCAATTATTTTCTCAAAGAAGGAAATCAGTTTGATATTGGTAAATCCATGAGGTATTACATCCTTTTTATCATTTCTTTCTATTAATTTAATTCTTCTTTTCTTTACAATTATTTGAAGTCTTGCCTATTACAGACTAACAGGTCTGTAATTGCCAAAATCACTTTTTCCCCCTTTCTTATATGCATGTAAAGAGTTATGTTTTCTACAGAATCCATGCTTCATTCAGTGCACAGACACATAGACTGTTATATTTTAGGATGAGAAACGACTAATATGATAACCTAGTCTGACCTCCTGCACAATGCAAGCCACAGAACCTCCCACTCACTCCTGCACTAGACACCTAACCAATGACTGAGTCACTGAAGTCCCCAAATTATGGTTTAAAGACTTCAGGGTACAGAGGTTAAACAAGCAAGTGACCCAAGCCCCCTGCTACAGGGAAAGACTAAAAACACACAGGTCCTCTGCCAATCTATCCTGGGCTAAAATGCCCTCCTGACCCCAAAAATGGTGATCAACAAATCCTGAGCATGTGGGCAAGACTCACCAACCAGACAGCCAAAAAAGAATTCTCTGCATCAACTAAGAATCACCCTATCTAATATCCCATGATAGGCCATTGGAATATTTGCCACTAGTAGTCAAAGATCAGTTGATTGCCTAAATAGGCAGCCCTGTAAATTTGCTCCATGTATTTATTCATCTCAGTTTTGAAGACAGGTAAGTTTTTTGTCCCCCCCGTTCCCCTATAAAGACTATTTCAGAACTTCACTCCTCTGATGGTTTAAAATCTATGACTAATTTTAACTCTAAACTTCCTGGTGGACAGTTTATATCCATTTGTTCTCATGTCCACTGTTCAGAACTGCACACAGTATTCCAGATGAGGTTTCACCAGTGTCTTGTATAACAAAACTACCACTTCACTATTTCTACTGGAAATACCTCTTATGATGCATCCTAGAAACTCACTGGCTTTTTCCACAGCTACATCACACTGATGGCTCATAGTCATCCATGTGATCAACTAAAACTCCCAGATCTTTCTCCTCTTCTCTCATTTCCAATTGATGCATTCCAAGCTTACAGAAAAAATTCCAGCTCTTAGCCCCTAAAATGCATAATCTTACATGTACCACTAGTATATTTGATCCTGTTTCTATTACTCCAGTTCAAAAGATTATCCCAGTCTTCTTGTATGATATCCCAATCCTTGTCTGTGTTGGCAATACCTCCCAAATTCATGTCATATTCAAACTTTATCAATATATTCCCACATTTTGTGCCAAGGTCAGTAATAAAAAGGTTAAATGAGATTAGCCCCAAGCCTGATTCCTGAGGAACTTCATGAGTAACATTCATCCAGCCTGACATTTCACCTTTCAGTGTGACCCATTGTAGTCTCCCCTTTAACGAGCTATCTATCTTTCAATTTTTATATTAATCCCCAAATTTTCCAATTTAATTAATAATTCCCTTCTGGAACAGCAATAAATGCCTTACCAAAATCTAGGTAAATTAGATACACTGTATTCCCTTTGTCTAAAAAGTTTGTTATTTGTTCAAAAAAGGATGAATCTACTTTGCAGAGGGGGCTGTGACTAGGGCAGGGTGATCAAGGCTTTACCATGGTCACCCCAGTGCAGCTCTACTTCACCACTCAATTAAAGGACACGTTACACGCTGCTTGCTCTGGGTGCCACTTGATCAAAGGGCGTGTTCTGCTCCAAGGGTGCCCCAGGTGCCAAAATACCTAGTTCCACCGCTGTCTGCGGGTGAATCAGCATGATTAAGTAGAGAAGGCAGTTGTCTGTAGGACCCATGACTCTTTTGTTTCAGAAGTTGAAGGGTGTGTATTGAATGAGGCAGGAGACTGCAGGAAGAGAAAGGATGGTCTTTTGATAACAGCAGTTGAATGCCACCCTGGACAACTGGATTCTATCTCTGCCTATGCTATGGAGTTCCTCTATGATCCTGAACAAATCATTTAAACCAGACTTTTCATAGGATTCACTAACTGTGTGCTCCTCGTTTCCTGGGTGCTGGGCCCGAGACCCTGAGGTCTGATTTGCAGAAGTGCTGAGAACTCTCAGCTTCAGCTAAAGTCGTAGGAGCTGTTCTTTGGTACTTTGTATTGCCAAGTTCTCTGAAAATCCATTTCCTAGGCATTTCAAACTAGGCCCCGAAAATTAGTGGATAATGTTGATCTTAATCTCTTTGTGCCTCTATTCCCCATCTGTAAAATGAGGATAATACTTTCACTCATCCCTCAGAAATATTTTGAAGGTTAATTCATTAATATTTATGACTTTTTAGATAATATAGTGATGAGAACCATCAAAAAGCCCATGAGGAGACTGTCTGCCTTCAGAGCAGTATTTGAGTACTGTGTATGGCCAAGGATTATACACCAAACAAAGAGGGAAAAACAAACTATTGAATAGCTTCTTCTTAAGTGGGAACATCCATCCTGGGCACTGAATGATCCTGTGGAACAATGGTATGTGGCCATGTACTCAATATAGTATCATACTGCATATGCACTTTCAGATTATATGGGCAACTGTAATTCTGGCATTTCCTAACACTTCAGTGGTTGATTTTGTAACCTTTAGAATGTTCTTTTAACATATTCAGTTTATTTTGTTTCTATGTGTTTTTCATATTTAGAGAAGGGAAGCATTCAAAGACTGATCAGTATAAGGCAGGGGTCTCAAACTCAAATCACCATGAGGGCCACATGAGGATCACACGAGGGCCGCATAAGGACTAGTACATTAGCCCAAGGGCTGCACCACTGAAACCTTTTCATATAATGATATTGTAAATATTGGTAATGATAGTGTCATTGCGGGCTGCAGGAAATAACTCTGGGGGCCGCATGCAGCCCCCAGGCCACATGTTTGAGACCCCTGGTATAAGGACCCCATTGTGACAAGCACTATATAGGAAAGCACAATGCCTTTATGGCACATTTGGAAGAGGAAAAATTATGTTTTAGTATCTTGTTGTGCTGTGCCTACAAATAAATTCTACTACACACTGATTTGGAGAGCTTGCCATAGAAGTAAAATTATACAAACTATCCAGAGAAAAAAAGCTGGATTCTTCCCCTAGTAGATTTAGGTTTTTTTCTAAACTATTTCCACTCTTGACCCATGAAATTGCTTTTGAAGTGCCAGACTGCCAAGAACTAGAAGCAGCTAGAACTAGAAATAAGACTTTTTAATACTTGATTTTCTTTCAGCAAACAATTCAGTGACCTCCTACGAAAACAACATGAAAACACAGGCTATATAATTCACCTAATATGTGTCACACAATTTACCCAGAGCAACCCTGACTCATTCCACCAAAAATTCTATTCAGAAACTACATATGAAATTTGGACAGCAGCACAACTGCTTAGTCTAGGAGCTCACTCAAAGATTGTCTGATTATAGTTGTGGAAAGGAAATCCCACAATGTGTCCCTGGAGGCATGTCATATCCCACAATGTATATTTTGGCCTTGGATGCACAGTGAGGGGATGACAAGGCTACTGTCCTTTGGGCATCTGAACCACCCTTTACTAGTCAAGCATATTATATTTATGTCTATGACTAAAGCTATGCATCTTCAGCTTTTACAATAATAATTAAATTGCCTTTACTTTTCCAATTTGTAGCTGTCTTTCCTTCACTTTTGCCAGTACATGAAACTCAAACCTAACCTACAAATTGAGTTAGTTCTGTTTCTTAGTATTATGACATAAATATTTATAAAATAATGCCTAACCTTTCATGCATTCCTTTATTTTGTCTTTTTCCTTTCTACAGTTGTGGATTTTTTTTGTTTCTTCTCTTGACAAACAAAAAGGAATGTTTTCCAAACTACTCATCTAAGGTGATACAAAAAAGGGAAACAAGTCTGCACAGGCAGTACAAACCATCTTGGATAGATTTAATATTGTGTCCAAATACAACAACAGTAGCACATACAAAAACCCAGAATATCCACAGACTTTTACACTTAACACATTATGGAATATGGGACACATGAAATGCAACCCACATAAGCACTATCCACCATTTTGGGAGAGTTACAAGAATACAAAACACATGGCCATTGCCACTCACTGTTTAACATGGAATTATAAAAACAAACCTCTTCCTCTCTCTCCTCACCAAAACAATACCTTGGTTTTCCACCTCACACAGAAGTCAGAATGGAAAGGAAATTTTTCAGTGATACCCCTTGTTGGGTTTCCAAGAAAGCATTCTGTGTGGTTTGGCTCCCTGCAGCACGTACAGGGGATCTATCTTCAAGAGATCACCAGAACCCCATGTCACTCTGAAGCAGCTCTGACACCCACTTGCTTGTAGGCAGCTGCTAGGTTCTTATAATCCAGATTCATCCATCAGAATCTCCAGCAAACTATACTTTGCAAGCATGTAGGAATACTGAGTTGAAATGTCCCACATCCGGGGAAGCACCAGAAGGAATTCTGCCTAAATTCAACTCCTGTTTTTCCATATCGTCACCATAGAATTTTGCCCGCTTCATTTTTTTCATTTGAATTCTCTCTCTCTCTTCTTTCTGCTATCTTTTCACTGTTTTTCTCTATCTTTCCCCTCACTGCCCACCCTCTGACTCATTTTTCTATTTATTTTTTCTTGCCTCCCTTCTACCCTTCATTGCAAACAGGGGATTGCAAACAGGGGAGTTTTCAAGGGAAGGAGTTGGTCCTATTGAAGGATCCCGGGGGGTGGGTGGGCGGAAGCCCACCCACTTCTAAAGCCCTTCCCCCAGCCTCAGGGGGAAGCGGCACAAAACGGGGCTTCAAAAGATTCCAGGGGACAACTAAAGAGAAAACAGGGACGGGTGTGAAGGTTACAGGTTCAAAACTAGGATTTCAGAAGGGGATACCGAGCAGAGAACCCCGGAGAGCGCCCACTGCTCCCAAAAGGTGTCGAGGGAGCCAGCGGACGCCGCCCAGAGGAACTCTGCCCGGAGACGTGCACGGACGAGGGAGCGAAAATAGGCCCCACAGTCACAGGCCCCTCCCTCTGCCAACCTCCTCTCCCGAGTTTTATAGGTGGCTACTTTCGCGTAAGCCAAGAGGAGGTTGGCGAGGAGGTCCCACGACTTGGTGGGGCCACGGATGGGGAGTGCATAAAGGCACATGTGTGGGGAGAAGTGCAGCCAGAACCTCAAGAAGAGGTTCCGGAGGAGCCGGAAAAGGGGCTGCAACCTGGCACAGTCTAGACAGACGTGCGCCAGGGACTCCCTCGCACTGCAAAAGGGGCAGGTGTCGGGGTGAGGGGTGAACCATGACAAGAACACGCCCGTCCTCACGGCTCCATGTAGGAGCCGCTAACAGATGTCCCCGGCGGGCCTTGGAGTGAGGGTGGCATACAGGCTGGCCCATCAGGGTTCCTCACCCACTGTGGGTGGAATAAGGTCCCGCCACTTTGTATCAGGGCGGGACGCTAGGGCGAAGAAATGGATGGTATGGAGCACGAGCGTGTAGAGATGTTTACGGGGCATGGTTCGGAAAGAGGCCGGCTGCATGTCTAGCAGCCGGCTCGGGGTATGGGGCGGGGATGGCCGGGGGGGCTGAGGGGGCCGAGGCCCGATCAAGAGTTCCAGAGGGCGAGGGCTGAGAGGGGGGCGGGGAGTACCCTCTCGCAGGACCCGCCCGAGGTAAGCCCAAGCAGCGGGAGGCAAGGCCGCCCTCACCTCCTGGAGTAGGCGCCGGGGGGTACGAGGGGTGGAGAGCCCCATGCGCCGAGCCAGCTCATGGGGATCCACCCAGTCCCCCCGGGCATAGTCCAGGACATCTCCGACCCGGGTGACACCTGCCAAGACCAACCTCCGCCTCACAGAGGGGGCCTCTGCCACCTGCACACCGAGATGGAGGTTGTGTAGCAGGGGCTCCGCGAGGAGGTCCTCCCCCTCGGTGGGCATAACCGACCTGGAGGCTGCAAAGAGCCTCCAGGTCCGGAGGAGGTCATGGTAGAAGGCCGGCAGCTCGGAGACGTCTCGCGGAGCACGTCTCAGGTCGAGAGAAAAGAGCTGCCGGTCGTAACGGAGCCCTCGGTAGCGGCGGAGGAAGGTATGTGCCAAGTGGCTCCATGCCGGACTACCTGCACCATAAAGGAGTCTCTGCAGGGCCTGGAGGCAGAAGGTGTGGACCTGGCTGCGGACGCAGCACAGGCCCTGCCCCCCTTCCTCCAGGGGAAGGCTCAGAGTCCCTGCAGAGACCCAGTGCAGTCCTGGCCAGAAGAACTCCAGAATTGTCTTCTGGAGGCTGTCCAGGAAACCCGGGGGTGGGCTCAGGGTGTTGAGCCGGTGCCAGAGCATGGACAGGATGAGCTGGTTGATGACCAGTGCCCGTCCCCGAAGGGAGAGGCACTGCAGCAGTCCTGTCCAGCTCCGGAGCCGGTCAGCAACCCTGCCCTCTAATTCATGCCAGTTCTCCCCTGGGGAGGGATGGGTGGCAGAAAGGTAAACGCCCAGGTAGAGCAGCGGACCCGCGCTCTACCGGATGGCCAGGTGCGTCCAAGGTGAGTGAGGGCTGTGCTTGTGTCTTTTTCCCTACAGGTGCTTGCTGTTAGTTGTGGGACTGTGCTTGTGTGATTGGGTGGGGGCTGTTTGCACCATTGTTCCCTGATCACCTTTAATCAGCAGCTTCTAGCAGCTTCTAACAGACTTGTGATTGGCCTGCCCCTGTGTGACTAACAAGGGGCAAGGGCTGACCTAGGCAGAGAAGGCCTTTAAAAGCCACTGCTTGAGCGACCAGAGGGAGCTTGTGAACAGGGGACTGCAAACAGGGGAGTCTGTGAGGGAATCTGAGGAGGAGTTTGGTGAGGCCAAGATGGTGAAGAGGAGCTGTACTGCTGGAGCCAGCACCCCTGCTGTTTCCTTTGCCTCTGTGTGTAGCCAGACAGACTGTCTGACCATGGATATCTCCACCCAAACCCTGGTGTGGAATTGCAGGGAGTGTGGCCTTCATTTTCCTGCCACTGATGTTCAGGCTCAGGAGATAAGCCTATGTGATAGGTGCCTTCTGGTGGCATCTCTTCAGAAACAGATAGGAGAGTTACAGGAGGAGGTGTCATGACTCAGGGGTATCTATGCCCTGGAAAAGTTCCTTGACAGTGTCCACGATGAGACCTGCAAGGAGGAGGTCCTTATCCCAGTGCCAAGGACTACGGCCACAGCTCTGCAGACGAATGGGATGCCTATGGCAGAGGAAGGACACTGGCAGCTGGTCACCTCTGGCAGTAGACAGTGCTCCACACCTGCTCACGTCCCACCATCCATTGTGGTGAGGAACCGTTATGCAGTATGGACACACTGAAGGAGGTAGAGGAGATGCCATCCACCCCAAAGGCTGGGCAGATCACAACCACCTCACCTAAGAGGAAACGCAGGGTTGTGGTGATTGGGGACTCACTCCTGAGGGAAACGGAGGCACCCATCTGTCACCCTGACAAGGCCTCTAGAGAGGTATGCTGCCTGCCAGGTGCCCGTATCCGTGATGTAACTGAGGGATTGTCTAAAATCATCCGCCCCTCAGACTACTACCCCATGCTTCTTATCCATGTGGGTACCAATGATACTGCGAGAGGTGATCCTCAGCAAATCAAAGGTGACTTCAGGGCTCTGGGAGCCAGGGTGAAGGAGTTTGGAGCACAGGTGGTGTTCTCCTCAATCCTTCCAGTCAAGGCAAGAGGCCTGAGGAGAGACAGATGCATCCTAGAGTTGAATGCCTGGCTGCGAAGATGGTGTGGTCAGGAGGGATTTGGCTTCCTTGACCATGGAGTCCTGTTTCAGGACAGAGGATTGATAGGCAGAGATGGCCTTCACCTGTCCAGGAAGGGGAAGAGCATGTTTGGGCACAGACTGGCTGACCTAGTGAGGAGGGCTTTAAACTAGGTTCAACGGGGGAAGGAGACCAAAGCCCACAGGTAAGTAACAATGTGGGTGATCTGGGGGAAGGGATGGAATTTAGGGGGTGCTGGGACTGTATCAACAGCAATAAAAGAGAAGGTAGTTGGAACATGGGGGGGAATCAAATAATTGTCTTAAGTGCTCTACTGAAGCCCCAATATGTGAGGAGAGTGGGGGAGGAGAACTCCAAGAAAAAATGCAAGGAGGTTTATGTAATAGAATTGAAAATCAACATGACAAAGTAGGGCAATCGACCGGGTATCTTAGGTGCCTGTACACTAATGCGAGGAGCCTGGGAAATAAGCAAGAAGAATTGGTAATACTAGCGCAGACAAGGAACTATGATATTATAGGAATAACGGACATGTGGTGGGATAGTGTGCATGACTGGAGCTCTGCCATGGATGGGTATAAACTGTTCAGGAAAGACAGGCAGGGAAGAAGAGGGGGAGGAGTAGCACTATATGTAAAAGAGCTCTATGACTGCTCAGAGCTCCATTATGGAAGTGGAAGCGTGCCTGTAGAAAGTCTGTGGGTTACACTGAGAGGGCAAAGCAACAAGGGGGAAGTTGTGGTGGGTGTCTGCTATAGACCACCAGACCAGAAGCAGGAGGTGGATGAGGTGTTCTATGGACAACTAGCGGAAGCTTCTAGATCACAGGCCCTGGTGCTCATGGGGGACTTCAATTACCCTGACATCTGCTGGGAGGCCAATACAGCAGTACATGGGCAATCCAGGAAGTTTTTAGAGAATGTTGGGGACAACTTTCTAGTACAAATGCTAAAGGAACCAACTAGGGATCTTGCACTGCTCGACCTGCTGCTCACAAACAGGGAAGAATTGATCAGGGACGTGGAGGTAAATGGCAAGCTAGGCAGTAGTGACCATGACACGGTTGAGTTCAGGATCCTGATTAAAGGAAGGAAAGAAGGAAGCAAACAAAAACCCTGGACTTCAAAAAAGCAGATTTTGGCTCCCTCAGGGAACTGATGGGCAGGATCCCTTGGGAAGCTAATCTGAAGGGGAAAGGAGTCCAAGAGAGTTGGTTATATTTTAAAGAAACCCTGCTAAGGGCACAGGAAGTTGCCATTCCAATTAGGAGAAAGAACAAACATGTGAGGCAGCCAGAATGGCTTAGCAGAGAACTCTGCTCTGAGCTTAAACATAAAAAGGAAGCTTACAGGAAGTGGAAGCTTGGTCAGATGACCAAGGAGGCATATAAAGATACTGCTAGGGACTGCAGAGATAAAATCAGAAAGGCCAAAGGACAAATGGAGTTGCAGCTAGCGAGAGATGTAAAGGATAACAAGAAGGGGTTCTACAAGTATGTTAATAACAAGAAGAGGATCAGGGATGGTGTAGGCCCCTTGCTGAATAGGGCAGGCATCCTTGTGACAGAGGATGAGGAAAAAGCTGAAGTGCTCAATGCATTTTTTGCTTCAGTTTTCACAGGCAGGGTCAACTCCCAGCCCACTACCATGGGTATGGCAGCTTGGAGAGAAGAAGAGAGGCCCTTGGTGACAGAAGGTCAGGTTGGGGACTGCTTAAAGAAGCTGGATGTGCACAAGTCCATGGGGCTGGACGAACTGCATTCAAGGGTGCTGAGGGAATTGGCCGATGAGATAGCAGCACCGCTGGTCGTTATCTTTCAAAATTCATGGAGAATGGGGGAGGTGCCAGAGGATTGGAAAAAAGCAAATGTAGTGCCTATTTTCAAGAAAGGGAAAAAGGAGGATCCGGGGAATTACAGACCTGTCAGCCTCACCTCAATCCCTGGAAAAATTATGGAGAAGATTCTCAAAGAATCCATCCTCAAACACTTAGAGGAAAATAAAGTGATCAGGAACAGTCAGCATGGATTTACCAAGGGTAAATCTTGCCTGACCAATCTCATCTCCTTCTATGATTAGATGACTGGTTTTCTGGATGCAGGAAGAACTGTTGATGTCATATACCTTGATTTTAGCAAGGGTTTTGATACAGTTTCCCATAGCATTCTCATTGGCAAATTAAGGAAGTATGGGTTGGATAGGTGGACTATAAGGTAGATAGAAAACTGGCTAGATCAATGGTTTCAGCGTGTAGGAATCAATGGTTCCATGTCTAGCTGGCAGCCAGTCACGAGTGGGGTGCCCCAGGGGTCGGTCCTGGGGCCGGTTCTGTTCAACATTTTCATCAATGATCTGGATGATGGAATAGACTGCATTCTCAGTAAGTTTGCGGATGACACCAAGCTGGGGGGAACAGTAGACACATTGGAGGGCAAGGACAGGATTCAGGGAGACCTAGATAAATTGGAACAGTGGGCCAATAGAAATCTTATGAGCTTCAATAAGGACAAGTGTAAAATCCTGCATGTGGGACGAAAAAACCCATGCACCGCTACAGGCTGGGAAACATTCAGCTAAGTAGCAGCACTATAGAAAAGGACCTGGGGGTCATGGTGGATGGGAAGCTAGATATGAGTCAGCAGTGTGCTCTTGCTGCCAAAAAGGCCAATGGCATACTGGGCTGCATCAAAAGAAGTATTACCAGCAGATCAAGGGATGTGATCATTCCCCTCTATTCTGCACTGGTGAGGCCACATCTAGAATACTGTGTTCAGTTTTGGGCTCCCCACTACAAAAAGGACAGGGACACGCTAGAGAGAGTTCAGAGGAGGGCAACCAAAATGATTAAAGGGCTGGAGCACAAGCCCTATGAGGAAAGACTGAAAGCATTAGGCTTATTTAGTCTGCAGAAGAGAAGATTGAGGGGGGATTTGATAGCAACCTTCAACTACTTGAAGGGATGCTCTAAGGAAGACGGAGCTCACCTGTTCTCAGTAATAACAGAGAACAGAACGAGGAGCAATGGTCTCAAGTTGCGGTTAGGGAGGTCGAGGCTGGATATTAGAAAAAACTTTTTCTCTAGGAGAGTGGTGAAGCCTTGGAATGAGCTCCCAAGGGAGGTGGTGGAGTCTCCATCTCTGGAGGTGTTTAAGGCCTGGCTGGACAAAACCATGACTGGGATGGTTTAGTGGGAGTGGTCCTTCCTCTGGCAGGGAGTTGGACTAGATGACCTATGAGGTCCCTTCCAACCTTATGATTCTATGATTTCCCTACAGCACAGTCTCTCCTAACCGTATTTAAATCAATCCATAATGTTCAAGTGAGCTGGTCATTAAGCAAAATTATTTGCCTCTCTATAGTACCCAGTTGGCATAACATTGTATTTTGTCTTGTACGTATAATTAATAAATGCTGGGAAATAGTTTCTTTTTAAGTGCTGAGTTGGTAGATTTGGAATAGTTATTATTAAAAATCTTAAGTATCCTACACATTGAGCACATGTGAATTTCCTCTTACGGTTATATTATAAGTGGATTTCAAAATTATCACTGATCATAGGCACACATGAATTTCAAAGTCACATCAGTGTCTGATGCTAACAGATGAGTCTCAAAATTTATGTTGTTTTTGTTTTTTTAAAGGAAGATGGAACCCAGCAATTAGCATGAGTGGCCATAGCTGACATCTTCTGATTGGCGGAAATGAATAGGATCACTGAGTAACCTTGCAGATGTCTCAGTTTCTGCACACTATGGCACATAACAAGATGAAATACACAACATATATGCTTGCAACTGCACACAGATAACTGTGATGGGAACAAGTTATTCTTGAATGTCTCAGAGGGGTACATTCCCCCCCGCACTTTACCAGACGTTATTTTGTCAACTCCATTTGTCATGGTGAGAATGGAATGTAATTAAGAGTGAGAATTTAGTTGAGGTAATTAGTGTATATGATAATGAATAGATTGGAAATTAGGTGAAAGCTGTTTATGGAAAGGTAAAAGAAGTTATTACACAAAGGGGCATACTCCATCAACAACTGATTCCATGGGAGGTGCTGCCACTTCGACCAAAAGCCAGTGACTCCATGGCAGGGCCCCTGAAGAAAGCCATTTCCGTATACAGCCTTCTGAGTGATTGCTTAGCTCTCCAGGCTTAGTGAGTATGATACATTTATTGTAGTTAATTTTAGGATTGCATGTAAGTAGTATATCTATAGAAAACCTTGAACATTAGACCTTATTGATCTGCAAATTGGGCATACAGTGTCTCACTGGTATTCAGACATCACTAAGCATGCAGCATCAACACTGATCTTTTAGCATTGGAAAGTTTGGTCATTTAGAACAAGCAGAAGAGAGAGTAGCAGAAAGAAATCTGTTTTCTAAGCAATTGTACAATCTCTTACTTACAGTGCATGCTGTAATTTCCATTGGACCAAATAACATCTACAGTGATCATATCACATACTGACTTTCTGCAGCCACACATATCAGAGGTGATCACTAGTTTCCTGTCACCCCTATTTTGTTAGCAGCCACCAACAATGCAACATATCAAAACCTTTAGAACAATGGAACTATTATTGCTTCATTTTCTTTGGATGCTAATTATACTTTTAATCCTTCTGCCAGGGTGGGCTGGCAGGAGAAGGGCCGGCTTCTACATCTAGGGGTTTCCAAATTATGTAACACCACTAACCAGCTTGAGCCCCCCCATCCAGATTTCTGAGGAATCCTGCACTGTTTCCTGGGCACCCCAAAGGGGTAAGGCTTCCCCACTTGCAAGCACTAGTCTGAGTGTAACAAACAGAACTTTTAATAGTAGTAAAACAGAGTGTAAAAGGCCAAAAAACAAAAATCAGCACTGATCTAGAAAATCAGTACAGAGCAAAGTTCCCAACAACCCACACAACATAACAGAACATACAAGACTTAAATGCAAAACTGGCACTGATCTGGGGAATCAGTGTTAATCAGGCTTCCAACATGATCCCACATGTCATAACAGCAAAGAAACTTTCTAGCAAAAATTGGCACCGATCTGGAAAGTCACTGCTAACTAGGCTTCCAACCAACACTAGGGTACGGAGGGAGTGTCTTTCATGCCAGCTATCTGCCAGCACCAACCACTGGTCACTCACTACATCCACTAGCACCGTCAGCTGCCTCCGCCCACCGTCTGCCAGCTCTGCCCACCAGCCACTCACGCTGCGCAACTCACTACTGGCCACTCTCACCATCTGCTGGTTCCGCCTGCTGCCTACCAGTCACTCACACCCCCCAGCTTGTTGCTGGCCACTCTCACCATCCACTGGCTCCTCTTCAGTGATTTCAGCTCAGAGACAGAGTTTGCCTCCTTCTACTGATTTCAGTTTTTAACCTCAAATAGCTGCAAACAGCTACTTTCATTAAAATAACAAAGAAGGCCTCAAAGAAGCCCAGCCAGCTCTATCATTTGACAGTGAGGCCATGGGTTGAGACAAAATGCCTCAAGCATTTTGCTCCAGAAGGAGCTATGCAAAACCCCATTCCTGTTTTAAAATTTTTCTAGGCTGAAATAGCCAGTGGCCTCTCTTACAAGTCTCTTTTTAGGTAAGGGTAGCTTTTACCCTTTAACTAACCCAAACAGATTTGGAAAAATCAGAGAGCAGCAATTCACAAAGGATTGTATTTCATATTTCCCTTCAGTAGAATTACAGATATTGACAGGTTTCTGATCAGATTAACCCCAAATACCTTTACCCACTATGCCCTGCACCCACTATGCTAATACCTAATTCTGCTTTTTGTGGTCATGCTAATACAGGACCCATGCAGATTAGTTGCTCCCCCCAGAAGCTGTTAGGCACAGCTTCTAAGCCTGCCTTACATACTGTCGCCTTTTTTCTCCCCCAGCTCCCTTTTCCAAGTGACTGAGTCTCCACAGATGAAGACTTAGCAGAGTTCAGCATTTGTCATGCTTAAACCAATATCATGTGATCAAATGCCCAAGCCAGGGACTTAACACTCCATCTCAGTAATTCTTAGGTTACGTTGATAGTTTTCATTCACTATGCTGACCAAACAATTTAGTTATAAAATGTGTCTGTCAAGAGAAAAATACTGTAAAAGTCACTTCAGTGCAAACATTTCTCCAAGAAGTTATTAATCAGAGAATGAAATTCTATTTCCTTTAGAGTCCAGGAGGGCTTTTTCTTCTTGCTGTCATTTTTCCCCCTGTGTGTTTTCCTTGTTTGGTACATTTCTTTTTCAGAATCTGACAGTCTCTGTCACACATAATGCCTGGACCTAGCACAACACGTCTCAATATATTGTGATAAAATGAAATTCCCAGCAATTCAAGTATAATAGAAGTGAATTGGTTTGAAAGGTTTGATCAAAATTTGTTAAGCTATGTTGTTCCAATTTTATTTTACAAGTGAATTTAGGACTGAAGACAGATCCCAAGTTCACATCCCTGGAGGATAAAATCCTCAAATCTTCACTAAAGTAAAGGGACCGTACAGGCAACAGCAAGGCTGGCTTTCTCATTGCTGCTCCGAGCTTTTGCCTCAACTTTTTTCAAGAGAGACCACCATTATAGATGCATAAACACTTAGTTTTTCAGGCCAAATGGGACCATTATGATCACATAGTTTCACCAACTAAATAGCACAAACTACAGAATTCTGCACAAGGTTGTGTTAGATAAAATCTTTCACAAAGACATCCAATCTTGATTTAAAGTTTTCAGGTGATGGAGAATTCACTATGTCCCTTTGGGTAATTTATTCAAATAGTTAGCTACATGTACCATTAGGAATATAAGCTTTACTTCCTGTCTGAATTTGTCTGCTTCAAAAAGCTTGTTTGACAAGATCTATATTCCATAAAATAATGTTGACTGGCATTAAAGAAATTAGTGGCCTTTAGCTGTTGGATTGTTTGAGCCTAGTATCAACTATTACATTATTTTACCTGTAAACTATATCAAACAAACAGGCCTATAAATTACACCAGTCATCCTGTTTACATCTTTAAAATGCTGAGAAGACATTAGCCCTCTGAAACTTTCCCACTATCCAGGATACATTAACTGTAGAGAGTACCTGTGCATGGATGAGTAAGTAGTTTTAATACCATGGTCATTCAAGTCTTGGTTTCTCCAATACAATTGCCAACAAAAGGAGCCAGTTCATAGCGGTAGCTGCTGTGTTGTAAATATCTGTCCACCAGGAATTGCACTGATACCCTATCATTCTTTTCAAGAGGAAAGGAAACATTAGGCAGATGGCGATGGCTATTTTTACTTATCCAAATGAAAGTACAAAAGTACCTTTTTCAGTAAGATTTTTTCATACACTTATTTTTTATTTGATCATTCAAAAATGGGTTTGTTAGTTTTAATTTCAGACTTGGCTTGCATGGGGTCATTATGGGGGGACTATTACCTGTGACCTATTTGCCAATTTTAGATTAAAATAATATTGTTAAAGTATTTTGAAACTATGATGCACATGCACAGTACCTTAATATTCTGAATTTTAACAAAATTCATAAACGAGTAGGATTTCCACACAAGAAGTGTGTACATACACTGAAGGACATACAAATCACGTTATATATACACCTGCATTTATTTCTTTTTTAAATTTGGAGTATCATGGGACACTGCTGTACTTAAATGTATACCAGGGTAGTACACGAAGGTATAATCATGCAAATAAATGGAAGCACTTTTTAAAATTTTCACCATCTCCCCCCCCCCAAAAAAATATCAGTGCAAAAGTTATCATCCAGTGACATTCCAGGTACACATTCAACTTAAAACTATATAGCCTGATATTAGACTGTTAGGATCATGGGCCCGATCCCCATGGTGTGGCTGAACACAGACTATACCAGTCTTTGCCTCCACTACTTCACCTTGCTATATATCAACACTTTTGGGACACTACAGTGCAAATTAGTGGTAGACACATAAACACCATCCTATACCAAAACCCTACTGATCAGTATAGTTACTTACATCCCTCGAGCTTTCATCCAAAACACAGACAATCCACAGTCTACAGCCAAGATGTAAGATATAACTGCATTTCTTCCAGTCCCTCAAACAGAGACAGACACCTTCAGGATCTCTATCAAGCATTCTTAAAACTACAGTACTCACTTGCAGAAGTGAAGAAACAGATTAACAGAGCCACACAAGTACACAGAAGTCAACTACTACAGGAGAAGCCCAAGAAAGAAAACAACAGAACGCCTCCAGTCATTACCTACAACCCCAAAGTCAGACTTCTACAGCACATCATCAAGGATCTACAGCCTATTTTATAAGACAATTCCTCATTCTCTCATTCTCCTCATTGAGAGACAGATCTTCCTTCACTTACAGACAGCCCCCAAACCTTAAGCAGCTACTCACCAGCAACTATATACTGAACAACAGAAACATTAAAACAGGCACATATCCAGGTAACACACCACATTACCAACTTTGCCCATATATCTGCTCAAAAGACACCATCACAGGACCTAATTAAGCCAGCTACTCCATCAAAAGCATGTTCACCTGCTCATTAGCCAATGAGATTTATGCCACCATGTGCCAGAAATGCCCTCCCCAGCCACTGACCTCCGCTTTATACATTGGACAAACAGGACAGTCTCTGTGCAGAAGAATAAATGGACACAAGTCTGACATCAGAAATTCCAACATTCAAAAATCAACAGGGGAACACTTCAAACTCCCTACTCACTTCATTGATGATTTGTTAAGAGCTATACTCAAAACAATGGATAACAAATCAAAGCTTTAAAGAGCAGCTGCAAAAATGGATTTTATATGTAGATCTGACACCATTGCCTAAGGGCTAAATAGGGACTTCAGATTTCTTTCTTATTACAAGTAATTCAGCTTCACCATCCTCTGTATGCTGTTTCCCAGTGTTTGAATCTTAATAACTGTTTTGATTTGCTATCACCGTCTGACTTTATCCTATGACTTACACTTCCCCGCATTTATTTTCCTTCCATTCTGTAAGTTCCCCATCTTCCAAGCTTCTGATGAAGTGGGATTTTCTCCCACAAAAGCTCAAGCAATAAATAAATTTGTTAGTCTTTAAAAGTGCCACAGGACTCCTTGTTTGTTTACTGAACTAGACTACCATGGCTACCCCATTTGGAATTTGTCTAAATGCATTTGGAATTGATGCTGACCATTCAGAAGGTAAATCTTTTCACACTATGGGCTTGTGTACATAAGGAATTATTCTGAAGTAGCCATTCCCGAATAATTCTATGTGTAGATATTCTTATTGTGATTTCAGGTCAAACTCTGTTTTATTCTGGATTAAACTTAATGTATACAAAGACCATATAAATAAGTACTGAACTAATTAACCAATAAAGTTTAAGGAAGGGAACTGTATTGCTTGTAATAATACCTTCTCAATCTGATATAAAACCAAGTTCAAACCACTTGTGGTCTATTTTCTTAGTAGTAGGGACATTAAGCAAGCTCTGCTGGCCCCTCTCCCTACAACTAACTACATTCTACCTTCTTAAATGTTCACCCCAAAATGGACTCCTTTGGCGAACTTGGGCAAATCACTTCTCTCTACCTCAGGTTCTGCATTTAAAAAGTTGTATCTAATCCTCTAATTTATCTATTCTATTAGATAATATTTATAAAGAGCTTTAAAAAGAAAAAATATTATATAGATACTAAGTCTTGATAAAGGGACATCAACTTGAAGTCATGTTTTTATCTGAAGATTGTGTACCTACTGGTGTTACTAATGACTACTAAAGAATACCACTGAAAGATTAGAGAAAACAGGCACTTCATGCAAAATTTTGTTTATGCTCACTTGCACTTTCCATTTTATGCATTAGGGTGATGACATAACCCTCACATTGCACTGGGGAACTCACATTTATGCTCTTCACAAGAAAGCATTAAGAAAAGCAGCCACAAAGCTGAAACTAAAATGGGAAAGATGATGCAAGATGGGAAGGATAAGTGGACCTGAGCACATTTAGTGCTATTGCTTTGCTGTCTGCCCTAGAAAAGTTTCCAAGCAACAGCAAAGATACAGAAAAATCCTAAAGATTTTTAAAGGAACTTTAGAAGAAATCAGGAATCCTATTTAAACAAAGGGTGTTCTGAGCAAAAATATATTTTTGTAATTAATAAGTTTCTTTAAAAAATCACATTGACAGTGTCCCTTTAACTGCTTTCATGTCTTTTCTATTTGCATGCAATAATCTTCACTTCCTGCCCTGAACACTTATGTACTACTAAACAGCAGCTAAATTTCACATAAGTGACTATATTTCAAAACCAAATGAAGTATTTCCAATGTACTAGTCTCTGAACCAAGAGCAATTGTGGAAAAATTCCCCACTCATGGAGAATGGGAGAGGTCCCACAGGAGAGGAGAAGGCAAGCACAGTATATATCTTTAAAATGGGAAACAAAGAGGACCTGGGGAATTACAGACCAATCAGTCTAACTTTGATACCTGGAAAGATACTGAAACATATTATTTTAAAAAATCAACTGGAAACACTTAGAGGCTAGTAGGGTGATAAGGACGAACCAACATGGATTTCTCAAGAATAAAACGTGCCAGATCAATGTTATTTTCTTCTGGGACAGAGCCACTGATCTAGTGGCTAATGGGGAAGCAGGAGATATGTTGTATCTTTATTCTGGTAAGGCTTTTGATTCAATCCCACAAAACATTCTAAAAAGCCAACTAGACAAATGTGGCCTTGATGAATTTACTAGCAAGTGGGAGCTCAGCTGGTGAAAAAAATATACTCAAATGGTATGCCCACACTTACCCTTTAAATAGAAATCATGATAATTAATTTGATTTAAAGTAGTCCATGTCTACACTAGCTTTCCTTATTTCAAAATGAGGAGTGCCCTCATTTTGAAATAAGGAACAGTCATTTTGAAATAATAAAACCTGGTTTTATATCAAAATTAAGGTTATATCAAAACCTTTATATCAAAATAACGTAGTGTAGTCACTTTATTTTGATTTAACCATTATTTTGATTTAACACTTTTTGACCTTTTTGCTCACAGGATGCCCTCCTCTTTCTATGTATTGGGTGTCCTTGGTCTGTTGCTATTCAATATTTTCATCAAATGACTTGGACAATGCAGTGAAGTGTACACTTATATCCAGATGGTAACAAGCCAAGATGAGTCGCAAACACTTTGAAGAACATGATTAGAATTCAAAAAGACCTTGATAATTTGGAGAATTGGTCTGAAATTTCAAGGTGAAATTCAATGAAGTGTAAAGTATTGCATTCAGGAAGGAAAAGTCAAATATGGAAATACAAAATGTTAAATTAACTAACTGGCTAGGCCATGGATCGGCAACCCAAAAGAGCAGAAGAGTCATTTCCCCCCACTCTCCTAGCACAACCGGCCACAAGAGCCCAAGCCTGCCCAGCAGCTGCACCATGGCCCCTAGTGCTAGCGGGGGGTGTGTGTGGGTGGCGTGCGCTCCCTCCATCCCTCTCTCTGCTGGTGGGTGGAGCAGCATTGCTCCACCTACCCCCCGCCAGGCCCCCTCCCAAGAGCAGCCAGTAGAGAGCTGCAGCTTGGGGAGGTGGGGTCCTGGAATGGCCTGCTCCACAGAGTTCAGGCCACTTTGACCCAGCCACCCCAGGACTGAATGCGCCCGATCCAGGGCCTGGGGGTGAGACGGCCTCTGTTCAGCCCTGGGGTGGCCGGGTTGAAGTGGACTGAGCTCCGCAGAGCAGGCCATTCCAGGGCCCCACTTCCTCAAGCTGCAGCTTTCCATCAGCGGTTCTTGGGAGGGGCGGCTGGCTGGGGGTAGGCGGGTCAGTGCTGCTCCGCCCCACCAGTGGAGGGAGGGACGGAGGAGCATGCACCACCCATACACCCCCCGCCAGCTCTAGGGGCTGTGGTATGGCCTCTGGGCTGCTTCCAGCTCATGCAGTTGTGGTGGGAGTGTGGGGGCAACCCCAGCACCCCTGATTTGGCCATGATGCTGCAGCCAGATGGGAGTCCCCAGAGCACACCTGGCTCCCTGGAGGAGGTTGCCAGGGAGTCAGAAGGGGACACTCAGGGAGCCACAGCTGGCTCACTGAACCTACATTGCTGATCCCCGGGCTAGGCAGTAGTACTCAGACAAGTAGGCAAGGGTTCTAGTGGATCATAAATTACATATGAGCCAATCATGAGATGCTGTTGCAAAAATAACTAATATCATTATGAGGTGTATTAACAGGACTATTGAACATAACACATGAGAAGTAATAGTCCTACTCTACTCAGCAGCAGTGAGGCCTCAGCTGGAGTTGCTGGTCCAGTTCAGGGCATCACACTTTAGAAAAGATGTGGACAAGTTAGGGAAAGTCCAGACAATAGCAACAAAAACTATAAAAGTTATAGGACATATGACCTATTAGGAAAACTTTAAAAAGACCTGGACATTGTTTAGTCTTGAGAAAAGAAGACTGGTATGAGGTGGGTGGGGGGGCAGGGATCTGATAATAGTCTTCAAATATATTAAGGACTCTTATCAAGAGGATGGTGATAAATTATTCTCCATGTGCACTGACGGTAGAACAAACAGCAAGGGAGAATTTGATCAGATATTAGGAAAATTTTGGTAACTCTAAGGATTGTTAAACACTGGAGCTACCAAGGAAAGCTGTTGAATCCTTGTCAATGGAAGTTTTAAAGTCACATTAGAGAAAACATCTATCAGGAGTGGTCAAGTTTAACTTTGTTCTACCTTAACACAAGGGGTTGAACAGGCCTCAAAGTCCCTTCCACACCTATATTTCTATGATTCTATGATAAACAAGACTTCATTTTAAAATTATCAGTGCTGGTTAAGAGTGAAATCAACCCCAATGCAAATCTTTAGCTGCAAGGAAATGGCAAGTTTTCGGACACCTCTTAAATATATCCTAATGTCTCCTGCACTGTTGACAGAGAGAGTCTTCACAAGGTATTTCCTTCTCCCTCCAATAGAAAGGGAAGCACACAACACATAACATGGTCTTCCTCACATTATAATGAAAAACTTTACTCTCAACAACATTAGAAAATATTCATATTTAATTATGCAGACATAATAAGCATAATGGGTACTGTGGGAAAGCATGACATCATAATTAAGGTTTTCCATTTAAAATGGAAAAAATGTTGACATATTCATTGAATAAAATGTAAGGTCAATAAGAAATTCCATCAAGAAAGCAGAGAAATGATGAGACAATGAGACCCTAAAGTAGCAAATGAAACAATTAAAGATATTAGGAAATAATACAGATCTCATGGCATTGTTTCAGATCAGTTCCATGACTTTTGTGAAAATATCTTTTAAAAGAAAAAAAAATATAAAATTGAGCCACAGACTACACTAAATGTAGATTGAATAAAACAAATGATTGAAATATGCTCCTCATATAAGAACTTCAAAAGTTGCTATGCAAGTATTTTTTTTAAATTAAATATAGATTTACTAGCTTTACTTTTCCTTTAATTATATTTTAATGAATGGCCAATTACCAGAGTATATGAACATCATATGTATAAACCTATTGCAAAATCCCACAAAGGCCTTCTTAATATAAGAAGTTATGAGCAGATTTTCACTTCTGTAATCTGATTGTAATATGTGCAAAAGGCTTGTGAATGAATAACAAATACATAGGCACAATAATTGCTCAAGAACAAATGAGATTTTATTTTAAACCAACCATATTGGAAATTTTATTCATCTGATCCTTTGGGCTAGAAATTAACTGAGCCCATGCATGGTTTTATCTCTTGATACCTGCAAGGTATTTGATGGTAATGAGTAGACAAATGTTTATGTGTAGTTTATTAAAATGATCCAAACTTTGTATCTTAACACATTAGAATCCATATCCACATGTTCTAATATTGGAAGTCCTTTTAAGTTCCTGGGAGCAAGTTAGGAAGACAGCCTTTAGCCTGCACTGAGGGCCCACTATCAGCAGAGGGAACCTAAGTACAGACACAGAAACAGTCTGTAGTCTGCTGTGTAAGCACACAGCCAGTGGAGGAAGATCGAGAACAGACTTTGCACTGTTAAAAAATCCAGGAGTGCACAAAGTTAGCAGGAGAGAAGTTACATGCCAACTTTTGTGGGCACCATTTGGTGAATTTGATGAAAACAGTGAATCTTGGGTAGTGTGCCTGAAACAGTCTGAGCAATTTGTACTTGCAATTCCATTCCACATGGATAAACCTTGCTGACCATGATGGATCCAAAACCATATGGAGTAGTCCTTGACTTATTGTCTCCAATCATACCTAGACTAGCCACATATGATGTGGTTACTAGGGCAATGAAGGAACATTTTTTCTCCTACCACATTGATGATGATAGAATGATTTCAGCTCCAGTAGGGTCATGAGGAAAGTAGAGAATCAGTAGCACAGCTCATTGCTGCTCTAAGGAAGTTGTCAAGCTACTGTCAGTTTCAAAAAATACTAAGTGACACCCCATGTGACCAGTTTGTCTCTGAACTCTGCAATGACCAGATCTGAAAGAAATTACTGATTGCATTAGCAGCTACTTTGAAGAAGCCTACTGAAACAGCTATTGCCATGGAAACCACAGAGAATTCTCAGCAATGTAGAGTGAATCAAGAAGTTTGCCTCCAGAATCAGTAACACAGAGGACCTTGGAACATAAGGAACTTCTGTATAGTCATTGTTTACAGACTGTACACTGGAAAGGCTTGCTGGGCATGCCAGGTTATTTGGAGGAATTGCCAAAAGAAAGGATGCACTGTTGCACAGTTTAACCACCCACCACACAGAGTAACCATCCATCCAAGAAGCCTGCTCCTAAGAAATGACAGACATTGGGAATGTGTGGTATCAAAAAAGATGAGAGCTCTAGTGAAACTGACCAAGCTCGGCATGACAGGTATTATCAAAAACTGAAGTCAGAATTGGCATCTATGTCACATCCTTGATCAAGGCACTTCCTAGAACAGTGAAGCTAGATCTTGAAGCTGCCATTTTACTGATTTCTGCATCTCCCAACCATCACACTTTGTTGCAAAATGCTCTGGTAGAAACCTCAGAGGTTATGAAGACTTGTGTCAGGGAAAGTTAGTTCCAAAAGGGATACTCTAGTTTAAAGTTCAAGTAGATGGGCATACATTTGAACCTTATGTAACTGAATTACTGTATCAACCATTATTTCTTGGAACTTAACTTCAGAAGTGGAGCAAGATCATGTCAATCAAGAAAATGCCTCAAAAATAGCAAAAAATATGGGACATACTCTCCAAAAGTCTTGAAAAAGAATTTGGACTGATAAGCAACACGTCACTGCAACTTTCCATCTGACAACCAGCCTAAATATTTCAAACCCAGAATTATGCTCTAAAGCCTCTGGTGGAAGATGATTTAGACCATTTACTGAACATTTGAGTCTTATCACAGGCTGCAGACAGTGAGTGGCAACACCCATCATACCATGAATCAAGAAGGATGACCCAATCCAAATTTGTGGAAATTTCAAAGTGACACTGAATCTGTTTGTATGTGCAGACCAGCATCCACTATCTAGTACTGAAAATTTGTTCATACTTTTGTTGATGGTCTTATAGCTAAGTCTTCAAGTAAATTTGATTTGCATTCTTACAAATTTAGATTGGGCTGGCATCTTGCAAACATTTCACAATCAATATGCAAAAAGGCTGATTTTGCAACAACACATTGCCTTTCAGTATCACTTCAGTATCTGGTCTATTCCAGAAAGCCATGGATGATATTCTGAAGGGATGGAATGAAATTCAATGCCACCAGGATGATTTTATTTACTTTTTTTTTTATTGATTCTACAGGAAAGGATTGAGATGATCATTTTTGAAATTTGGATGCTATCTTGTAATGTTTGGAAGACCACATATAGAGTATACTGAGACAAATGAGAGTTTTTCAAACCTTCATTTGAATATCTTGGACAAGTAATTGATGCCACAGGCTTAAGGAATTTCCAGAGAAAGAGAAGGCAGTTCTTGAAGTGTCTCCATCATAAAACATTTTACAGTTACATTCATTCTTAGAACTATTTTATCAGTATAGTAAATTTCTACCTAACCTGGTGACAACATTGGCACCTTTATGTGATCCATCACAAGCAAAAGAAAAATAGAAATGGACTAAACAATGTGAGCATGCATTTAGGGAAGCAAAGAAACTCTTGATATCAGCTGAAGTTGTTATACAAATTGATGGCTCACTGTGATTACAACTGGCTTGTGATGCTTCACGATAAAAAGTGGATGCAGTTCCTTCTAACATTTTTTCTTACTTCAGGGGGAAACCAATTCACTTCATTTTGCAAACACTCATCGCCTCCAAAAACAATTATGTCCAAAGAGAGCAAGAAGCTCTCAGCATTATCTTTGAAATTTGGAAGATCTTTACTTATCTGCACAGCAGACATCTTACCTAGTGGTTGGATCATCACTCATGAATTTTTGGTTTTCAACTAAAACATGGAGTTCCATCATTAGATGCTGTTTGGATGCAATGATGGGCATTGCTACTTTCAGCTCAGTCCTTTACTATCCCACTCTGTAAAGCGACTCAACACAGCAATGCTGACGGGCTATCAGACCTGCCATGACCAGGCTCCCATCAACTCAAAAAAACTTCAGATAAAGTGTTATCTCAACCTGATGGGTAGGGTGGCCATCACTAGCACAGAAGCTACAGTACTGAAATCAATAGATTCTCTAGTTCACATAGTTCATGTCACATCAATGTGACTTATATGTAATTCAAGGTTGCACTGTATGGGGAATGGGAGTGATCATTCCCAAACCACTTTATTCTTCGGTTTTGGGAGCTCTTCGGTGCAATCTCCTCCTCAGAGAGACTCCATCCATTTGTCTCTAGACAAAGGTATCAGTTTCTGGCCAGCAATCTTCAAGCTGTCCAGGAGATCTGATTAGATTAAAAAATGTGCAACATTTTTTAGAATCTTACCTTCATCAATATCACAGTGAACTAATTTCTCTTACTCAAGAACTGATTTCTATCACAGTGTCAGCTAGTGGTCATGTGACAAGACTCTCAGTATAATAGCTACAAATACAGGCTGTCTTATAGACAGTGAATCTCATTATCACAGAAGTGGTTCTCTAAAGATGGTGCAGGAGGATGCACAAAACAGCAATGAAGCAGAGGTCTCCAAGGAACAAGTGATTGTGAAACAAGAAACCTGTCTATTCCATTCTAAAGAGTGTCTAGTGGTTACCTAAATCCACTCATAACTTCTACCCTTCTTGATGGTGCTAAGACTTGGTGGGTGGAATTAAGCAGTCCTCCTGCTCTGATATGAGTTTCTCTTTTCTTGGTCCATCATCTTCCCTGAAGTGCACAAAGGCATTGCTCAGGATCGGCAGCACCTTGCGTCAAATGCAGGAAAAGAGGCTTGCAAGATGAGCCAAATGCTTTGACTGTGCCCTTTGTAATATTCAAAGTTCTATGCTGCCTCTCAACATACCTTTTCTCCCCCTTCCCTTTGGCAAAAGTCATTGACTTGGTTGAAAAAGATCTTGATGACCTTTCCCAATCTCCATTGGTTATCTGCTCAAGAGGTATGCTCTCATTGCTGCGGCAACTTATACTCAAACATGATGCAGTTATTTTAGAGGACATTTTTGGTCTTGGATTCATGATCATCAGAGGTAACGCATTTACATATCCTTCAGGCACTGAAGAGGACAGCTAGTTAGGCTCACTAATAAATGGCAAAATACAAAGTAGACTCCCCAGCCCTGTAAGTAAGACTGTCTTGGACCAGCCAGAGTATGTTTCTCCCATCGCCAAAACCCTTCTGTGATGGGGTAGCCCCATCCTGCACTTTAAAAGCCCAGCAGACACTATGGGTGGTGGAAGCCCCAACGCCTAGACTCTGCTGGGCATGCTCAGACTGCTGCCATGGTATCAAAGGAAGCAACTCAGTTCAGTCTGGACTGGCCAGCAGAGAGGAGGACATTTGCTGGGAGCTCCTGCACCAGAGCTGCATCAGCCCCAACCCGAGGGAGACTCAGCAGCCAGAGGGGATTCTCTGGAGCAGTTACCCTGCAAGGAGCTCCTTGTGGCTGAAACCCAGAACCTGTAAGAAAGCCGACAACAGCTCTCCCAGGACAGAGAAGCCACAGTCCAGTGCTCAAGAAGGACGTCGCTCAGCCCAGGTAGGAAGTAGCCCAGGGGGCCTGGAGGGTGAGTTTAGGGTGTAGTAAAGACCCAGTCAGTGTGTTTTGGTCTGGATTCCAGCTGACTTGGGGCCATACTTCTAGCACCCATAGGGCCCTGGGCTGAGGCTCAGTGGAGCGGGAGGGCCTCTGCCCCCCTGCCTGGGCAGCATTCCCCATCATAGACTAATCTATTGACTCTGGCTATCAAGCTGCGCTGCCTTGACCAGAGGGCTGCTCACAGACTATTGTATTGACTTTGTGGGTACTAGACCACACTGCCCTGTACCTGAGGGCCTTGTAGTGACTCTGACCACTAGGCCACACTACCCTGAACCTAGGGATTTGCATGGACCCAACCACTAGGCTGTACTACCCTGACACCGTAGATCAAAGTGTGTTGTGAGGGTATTCTACCTACTAATTGTGCCTCCGTTGTACTTCACCATCCAGGGGCACTAGAGGGGCATACCCTGCGACACCTTCCTTTTAAGAGAAACAAACAAGGAGTTCTGTGGTACTATTTCCTTAAAAAAGGCCATCTGTCAGCCCCTTTCATTGCACTAAAAACTTGGGTTTGGCACATACTGTCCCTCCTTTCCAGGGAGGCTTATTAACTTCTTCCCCTGACAGCTGACATATTACATACCCAATACCACAAGTCTACTGGTCGAAAACATCCAACTGCTGTACAAAGACACTATATGAACTGTGTGGCTTGTTGCTTCTTCTATGCAATAGGAAAAGCCTTCTTGACACAAAAACCATTCAAAAATAATATGTAAACTATGTCAACAGGTGAACTAGTATCTGTTATAACTGCATATGCAAAATTTGTTCCGCTTAATGTTATAAATAGTTTAAGTCTTTCCATTTGTTTGGAATATTTTCACACCTCAGGTAAACAACTGCTGTTATGTTTGTATTTCAGGCAAATATAAGTGCATGAAATAAAGATGTAATCATGGTAAAATGCCCTAATTATATGTATTATTCCTGAATAAGCAACTGCCAGGGGTATCATTTGACCATAATATGATCAATGTGAATGGTTACCAGGGATGACTAGAGAATATAGCTTCAGGTAAAGCATCTGCCTCCAACTCTTAACAGGAGAGGAAATTGAGGGGGTTCTGCTTGTAACTAATAAATAAGAGTAACCATCACTTAATGACAAATCATAGTTTATTAAATGATACAAATTAAGTTTTATCACTAATGCGACAATTATATTTGGGGCAATATGCTTTCATAAAACACTGATGTACAGTTTGCGTAGGCAGAATGTACCCTATAACACATCCTTTTAGGCTAAAACAGAGATGAACCAGGCTAAAATGCCTGAACAGCATAGATATTTAACAACTATATCACCTCATTATCAAGGGGCAACTCCAATTATTTGGTTTCATAAAGAAAGTGGATTGAATATTTTAAATATGAGGAAATAGCTTAAGAATAGCACCTGAGGTTTGGACCTAATGTGTTGTGGATTAGATTCAGTTTCATCATCAGAGAAAGAAAGGGTGGGGAAAATATATATACAAATATGTGAGAGAGGTAAGCAAATTACTCATGCATTTAACGTCAATTGTTATGTCTCTGGGAAAAGATTTAGGCATCAGTTTGGACAAGGTCAGTTGAAACTATCTGAACACAGATAGGTGGTTTAAAAACAGATGTTAGGTTATATTATGAGATTAAGAATAATACTGAAAATATTATAATGTCATTATATAAATCACTGGTATTCTATCCCCTGGAATACTGTGTTCTAACTCTACTTAGCCTCCCTTATAGAAGGATATAGTAAAATAAAAAAGCTCAAGTGAATAGCAATGAACAAGGTTAGAGGCCTAGAAAGAATGCCATATGAACAGAAATTAATCAAAAGTAGGACTGCACAGGTTAGAGAGAAGGAGAAAAAGCTCAGGATTATTATATATGCCATAAAGGAATATGATACAGAGAAGTCCAGGTAGGCATGCTCATTCTGTACAAGAACAAGGGAACAATGAATAAAATTAAAACAAATTCATTAAGAGAAATACAAAAATACTTTTCAGTAATGTAATTAACCCAAGGAACTCACTGCCTCAGAATATCACTAAACATAGCAGGGTTCTAATAATTATTAGATGTTTAATATGAAGAATGGTACACACAATTCCAATTACATTTGAATAAAAATTCATAAGGGCATATACCCCCATGTGTCAGGGCATAATACAGTCCCTAAGAACCAGAAGTTAGGACATATACTGGTCATTACATAATTACCCATTAATGTGGTTTAAAAATGACTTTATTGTTTCCTCTGCAGTTCGCAGTATTGGACACTCAGAAAGAATACAGAAGAAGTTGAACCACTGATCTGATGTAGCAGGACAACTCCTTTTTTTCCCCCTAGAATTAACACTTGTGAAAAAAATAAGAGTTTTCTTGGTACACTGAGAACTCTCTCTTGTTGTGAATATCTCCTGCCTTTCGTAGCTTCATACAGCTAATATAGTTTGCATCTAGCTGGTTAATCATCAGTGATGGAACAGCTCACCAATCCAAGTTTCATCATGTGGTACTTGGAGACCAGTCATATACCACATTACTAAACAATAAAACACAATTGTTTCTGAGTAAGAGTCTCCATCTACCATTACATGGGCATTGCAAGCTGGGATGGAGCATGGCAAATGATCATTCTTGTTTTTTCCTCTCTGAAATTGTGCATCAAAAGCCAGGGCTTCCAAGCAAGAGAATTTAAGAAGAAACACCACTATCTAAGATGTACTAATTTACAATATCATTTCTAG
This sequence comes from Podocnemis expansa, assembly GCA_007922195.1. Lineage (NCBI taxonomy): Eukaryota > Metazoa > Chordata > Testudines > Podocnemididae > Podocnemis > Podocnemis expansa. Next base: position 26,215,082 of record ML681981.1, on the reverse strand, counting down.
AAGTGGACAATTATTTTCAAAATAATAGTTCATTTCATCAAAATATTTTCAGAGCATGGCTGCTAGAATCAAATGAAACTTAAGACACCATTCACACGTGTGTGTAGCAATACAGTGCCATGATAGTCCAGTGGTTAGCTCATTCGCTAAAATGGAGACAACTCAGGGCCGAATGCTCACTCTGATGTGGGGCCTTGAACCTACCTCTCTCAGGTGAGCATCCTAGGTTAACAAGACCAGCCTCTCTCTCACTGTCTCCCACTAAAACTGTTCCACTTTGTGTAAATACTTGAATAGTCATAGTCCAGTAAAAGTGATTCCATACACTCAGTGATTAGGCCATTCATGAAGGAGGAGACCTGAGTTCTAGACCCTTCACATCAATGACCACTCAAGCATTTTACTCAGAGTCACACTTTCAACAAAAGAGACTGAAATTCCTTCTGCAAACAGCCATAAAAACATGAACTGAACCCACTTAGGATCATAGAATCATAGAATCATAGGGTTGGAAGGGACCCCACGAGGTCATCTAGTCCAACCCCCTGCCAAAAAAAGCAGGACCACTCCCATTAGATCATCCCACTCAGGGTTTTGTCCAGCTGGGACTTGAACACCTCCAGAGATGGAGATTCCACCACCTCCCTAGGCAGCTTATTCCAATGCTTCACCACTCGCCTAGTAAGGAAGTTTTTCCTAATATCCAGCCTGGACCGCCCCAGCTGTAACTTGAAACCATTGCTTCTCGTTCTGCCCTCTGTTACTACCGAGAACAGTCGAGCTCCCTCCTCCTTGGAGCAACCCTTCAAGTAGTTGAAGGTTGCTATCAAATCCCCCCTCAGTCTTCTCTTCTGCAGGCTAAATAAGCCTAGTTCCTTCAGTCTTTCTTCATAGGGCTTGTGCTCCAGCCCTTTGATCATTTTGGTTGCCCTCCTCTGGACTCTCTCTAATTTGTCCATGTCCTTTTTGTAGTGGGGAGCCCAAAACTGGACACAGTATTCCAGATGTGGCCTCACTAGTGCAGAATAGAGGGGAATGATCACATCCCTTGATCTGCTGGTAACACTTCTTTTGATGCAGCCCAGTATGCCATTGGCCTTTTTGGCAGCAAGAGCACACTGCTGACTCATGTCCAGCTTCCCATCCACCATGACTCCCAGGTCCTTTTCTCCAGTGCTGCTATTTAGCTGATCACTCCCCAGCCTGTAGCAGTGCATGGGGTTTTTTCGTCCCAAGTGCAGGATTTTACACTTATCCTTGTTGAACCTCATGAGATTCCTCTTGGCCCACTGCTCCAGTTTGTCTAGGTCTCCCTGAATCCTGTCTCTGCCCTCTAGGGTGTCTACCGTTCCCCCCAGTTTGGTATCATCTGCAAACTTACTAAGTGTTCAATCTATCCCATCATCCAGATCATTAATGAAAACATTGAACAGAACTGGCCCCAGGACCGACCCCTGGGGCACACCACTTGTTACTGCCTGCCAACTTGACATGGAGCCATTGATTCCTACACGCTGAAACCGTTGTTCTAGCCAGTTTTCTATCCACCTTACAGTCCATGCATCTAACCCATACTTCCTTAATTTGCCAATGAGAATGCTGTGGGAAACCGTATCAAAAGCCTTGCTAAAGTCAAGGTATATCACATCAACGGCTCTTCCCGCATCCACAAATCCAGTCATCTCATCATAGAAGGCGATGAGGTTGGTCAGGCATGATTTACCCTTGGTGAATCCATGCTGACTGTTCCTGATTACTCTATTTTCCTCCAAGTGTTTCAGGATGGATTCTTTGAGAAGCTGCTCCATGATTTTTCCAGGGATTGAGGTGAGGCTGACAGGTCTGTAATTCCCAGGATCATCCTTTTTGCCTTTCTTGAAGATAGGTACTATATTTGCTTTTTTCCAATCCTCTGGATAGTTCCAAAGGGAAAACTCATGCAATAAATAAATTTGTTAGTCTTTAAGAGCCACGGGACTTCTTGTTTGTTTCAAGATAGTGTTGGATAGTGTTAAAGTGAGGAAAAAATATATTGTGACTGAGCTAGTAAAAAGAATCCTTTGTTACTTCTATGTTACAGGATCTTCCCTGAAATCAACAGTATTTACCTGTCACCGTGGGAATATCTGTCCACTGATTCTTATACAGATCATGTACACATATAATTTCCATTCTGAATTAAAGAAAAAGGCCAGCTCTAGCCATACTGTATGTTTATCTGCAGTCAATCTGACATATATTAGCATGGTTTCTTATTGCTGGCACTACTAGTTTTATTTTGATTTCTTTAGTATTTTTTGCACTCACCGCTGTCTCTGCAAGACATTCTACACCATGTTATGTATATAAAAATATAGAATTACATATAAGACATAAATGACATGGCCTGCAATACTAGGGTTGTGTACTATTAAAGAAATATTCAGAACAAGACCATAAAAAATGAAGACTATGAAAGTGTGATTTTTGAAATGGTGCTAATTATTTATATACCTTATGACTTATTCGGAATAAATCTGAATATCAGACCCCTGAACATGAATCCAAATGTCAGATGTATGCATAACACTATCCAGAACTTAATTCTTTATGAGAACATCAGTCCCAGTAAACTGTGTTTGCCTGGGTAATAATTCTACCCTGGAGACATGAATCAAGCCTTGCTGGCAGTACATATATTCTTCCTTTTCTAAACATCTCACTGATTATAGAGGCTAATGCCAACAAAATGCGACTACAGTAATGTCACACTTTAATTTAAAATTCCCTTTGTATTTTCCCAGTCAAAGTGGAAAAGGACTGGGATAATTAGCATTATCAGAAATATACCTCCATTATCACCACTGATTTTCAAATTATGAAGGGCCAAAGAAGGGCAAATAAAAAGATCAGCTAACTAAACTCTCAGTAAGGTAATGGCTGGAGGCAATAAGTCATTCTGCTATATCATTTTGAGCATCAATATAAATATGCCTTTTTCTCAGATTTGGAACATTTCTAAAGGATATAGCATTGTACAAAGAATTCCAAGGAAATGAAACAGTCTGCTTGAAATACCACTTTGCTTTAAAAAATTATTATCCTTTTTAGGAGTTGGACCAAGCTCTTTCAGTGTGTGCAGAATAAATAATGTGTTCTCAGAGCTTACTGGTCAATATTAACATTAATGCCCAATTGCCCAGATACAGGGATTTAGCATGCTCCAAATTGGTGCTGTAATTGTGCCATCTGTTTGATAGCAATATTGTCGTTTTTCCAAATCTTATGTACACAATGCTGCATTGTTCCTGAGGGCACTTGGTCTGGATCTTAATATGGCAGAATGGATAAGATTGGAAGATTGCCCACTACACTGTGTGAGCCCTGTAATACATTTAATCATTGTACAAATACTATAACAGTAATAACATGAAAGGTGTTTAAGATCTTTTTATTCCTTCTATATTTTTATGAAGTTTTTGGGTGACTTTTTCAATAAGAAATCATGAAAACACAGCAAGGGTGATAATCTGAAACCACGAATTGGATGCAATTTTTATGGAAATCATCTTAAGGCCTATTTTTGATAAATATAATATACACTTGTACATAATCACCTGAACTGTTTGTGTGTAAATGTGGGTAATATGCATGCAAATCTGTGTTCAATCCACACATGTTCCTTTTCTTAGGCACAAATCGGACTTCAAAATTTGGCACTAAATGAGTAACTCAGTCCAAGAGAAGTTCTGAAATATCCTTATTATGAGCTTTAACTATGGATGATATCCTGCGCATGTCAAATTTCATTTCACATCTGCTGCAGACAATTCTGGCATTGTTCTCTCTCATTTCACACCTTTCATTTCCAGACATGCTACTAAGCATATAAACTGCACATCCAGGGTGAGGATCAACATGCCAAGTCGACCACAGTAAATAGCAATTTACTGTCAGAAGGATTTTATAATGGATATAGTGTTTGAATTAAGCCCAATACAGAGACAGATCCACGCCTCAAACTTGTCTCAACCTAGATCCAGGGTTTTGGTTCAGTTCTACACCTTAGTTATAAAATGCTTACTGCTATTTAGTTTACTCCTCTACTCTGCGTTTTAAAAGCAATGTATTAAACCTAGACAGTGTCCTTGGTACCTTCTACTGTGCCAGATAGCGTAGGAAGGGCTGCATCACAACCAAAGGCCCCAGAAATATCTCTGAGTGAATAAGACAGAAATCGTCTTAGAGGTTCCCCATTAGCACATACTGTCAGCCACTACTCCTTTGAGGAGGTGCAGCAAGATCCTTTCACTGCACCTAGCCAAATCAACTCTCTTGCCCCTACATTGTGGGACAATACACTCTGTGACGCCATAATCACTGAATATATCTAGACTGCATCTAAGAGTGAGCCCCCTGCTCTGGGTAGTCAAACTCGTGTAAGCGGTGCCCATGCTAGCACTTCAAAAGTAGGTATGTAAATACTGTGACTGTGGCTGGAATGCAGGCTCCCAAGTCTGGGGACGGGTGGGTCTTGACGGTCTGAGGTCCAGCCTCACAGCAACATTTACACAACGAATTGTAGCATGCTAGCACAAACGCTGGTAAGGAGGCTTGTTTCCAGGCACAGTGTAGTAGACCAGGGGTCTCAAACTCACAGACTGTGGGCCACACGCTATCCCTAACACTATTTCCTGTGGCCCACAACGACACAATTTCTCAAATAAATAACAATGCAAAATTTAAAATGTGTTTACTTTCTTACTCTTTGTCTTCCTGATACTTTCACCTTGAATGGAAGTAATTCTTTCTTACTCTTGGCATATATGTGTTACACTTCATTTTTTTCATTTTGACTATACTTTGTATCATTATATGAAAAGGTTTCAGTGCTGTGGACCTTGGGCTAACATACTTAGTCCTCACGCAGCCTGTGTAGTGATTTGAGTCTGAGACGCTGGTGCAGACAGACCCACTATGACTGGTCCATGTGCCAGAGAAGTGCAGCAGAAGAAAAAGGTTTCTTGCACCTTTGCTGCTTAGTATATCTGCACAAAATCCAGCTACAATTTGCCCCTAACTAATCTCACAAATCCACATAAGTTAAGTAAATCATTAGGAAACTAAAACATAGACGTTAAGGACAACATTGCCAAAAGCAGTCTCTGATTCAGACGCCTCATTGTTTGGGTGTCCAAGCTGAGATGTACTGAGTGAAGTCCTGTCCCTGTTGAAGCCAATGGGAGTTTTGCCATCAGCTTCAGAGGGGGTCAGAGTTTCACCCACTATGCCTAATCTTCAGAGGTGATGAGCACCCATAACTCCAGCTGCAGTCAGTGGGGCCCCAAAACTGAGATTCAAATTAAGAAACCACTTCTGAAACTGTTAGCATAAGTGACTTGGCCAGCACTATCCAGCAAAGATATGTCAGAAATGGGATCATATTTCAGTAGTGCAAGGGATCCCAATCTCAAGACTCAGCTTGTAGAACACCATTCCCTGTTAACATAAGCTATTTCAATCCCTTTCAGTGTTATTGCCTGCTATTTATATTATCTGCTTTTTACTTCTGGCCTTCTTTCCCCTTTTAAATGCCATACAAAAATTACACTTCATAAGAGTCTTTGTATTATTTTATTGTCGTGCCCTGTTACAAACTTTCCTATTGTAAGGCCATCTTCCACGGTCACCTGGGCAGTCTTATTTCAAGTTCCAAAGGGGTAGCTGTGTTATTCTAGTTCAGCAAAATAAGCAAGGAGTCCTGTGGCACTTAAAGACTAACAAATTTATTTGCTGCATGAGCTTTCATGTGAGAAAATCCCAAATGATGTCATGCTGTGTTTCTTTCCCTTTCTAGCATTCTGCTGCAGAATTGTCCAAAATAAATGAGCACATACATTTTCCACAAAAGGTGAAAATCGTAAATTTAGAAAAGGATGATAATTAACTGCCTAAAAACAGAGAGGGAAAAATAAAGCATTTCCTTCTTGCAGGAAAGCTTTAAAAGTTTCTTTCACAAAAGAAGGAGAGAAAGAAGATACTTGAATGGCTCTTACAATGTAGCACTTATGAAAGAATGTCAGGGTTAAGTTTACCTGTGCAGTGTCTCTAAAAGGAGTGAATGTTTGCTGAGTAGCTCAAAGAGGATAATTCTATTGCATCAGAATTAGTTGACCCTCTACTCAGGAAAAGTAGAGTTCCTAGCTCTGAAATTGGTCACAACTGACAGCTTTCATGACTTAACTATGCTCATGCTTCCACAGTTTGCAGTGATAACAACCTGCTAGCCTATGTATTTAACCCTTGCCAGGCTGAAAACTGCAGCACATCAGTGAAATGCAGAATTAGCTGATTTTAACTTCAGAGTTAGATATCATTCAGGGGAATCTAATGTGGAGGCAGATGCTTTAAACAGAATGCTCCTTGACATGGAAAAATGCAGGAAAGAATGCACAGAAAGCAGAAATGTTGTTAATGCTGTCTTACATTCCTTGGATGTAAAAAGAAAAAGCAAGGTATTTGGTTAGCAGCTATTCTGGCCAGTTCTTTATAAAATCTTGCAAGTAAAGTCTTCTGGTTAGAATGCAGGATAAGGTACAGGAATTGGGACTCCAGTGATTCTCATAGTTAAAGTGAAGATGAATTACCTTGTGTGATGGAACCAGTTACACCCCATAGCACAAACACTGCATCAATAAGCAGAAACATTTTATCCACTTCTGAGAAAGGGGGATAATATTGATTCGAGCAAAACAAATATGGAACCCTGTGGCACTTTTAAAGGCCAACACATTTATTTATTGCACGAGCTTTTGTGGGAGAAAATCCCACTTCATCAGATACTTTTATCAATTCTGTAAACTTGGAAAATGATACTCAGATGCCAGTCCCATCAGCTGTTGAAAGACATGAATGCCAAAGTATGACTATAGAGCCCAAACCCAGTAATGTACAGGATGACTGAATGATTCATTGACATGAAAGGTCATTTAAATAGAGAACATCCCCACTGACACTCTCATACAAAAAGTTTATGAACTATTTATCAGTGTCTAAATCTATCTGTTGGGCTGGTGAGTGCATGCTTAGTTGTCTTCTTGTATATCACATGCCACATACTTATTCCTGTACCTTATCCAAGATGATATATTATTTGTAAATAATGTTATACTGACTCATAGTGTGGATATTGTTCTAAAGAAAGAGCTTTACCGCTCTGGATACTTTGTTATTAGGTTAATTTAGAAAAGTCTTTTCTAAATAATTTACACGTGACCAGTGCCTTGGAGATATCTGGTTATGCCCTTGTTTATTTTGAAAATTAAAATGACTATTCTCTTGGATAGCAGAACCACAATTCTGCTTAATGTGAAATAAACTGAAAAAAGATGCAGTTTCCACCATCACAAACAGAACTTGTGAAAGCAGAGAGATCTAACAACTCAATTGAGACTGACAGTTATAAGCTTATGAACTTGTGGACTATTGTTAATAAGTCATATTAATGGCCCACATGTTATATTTTGTTGACAGAAATGTTGCGATGACATTACATTTATGAGATGGAAGTACAGCACTCATCAGAGCATGCCAGTCTAATACTCACCTGTGCCTACTCAGTTTAAGGATTGAAGATCTACTGAGAGAGGCGTAGGGGATAGTTCTGTTACAGGAGCAAAGATGTCTGTGCTCTGAAAGTGCTGAGCATCAATGGGACTTTTTCAAGCAATGGGGTTTTTCACGTCAAGTTTACTAAAAATTCTAAAACTCAAGTTTCTAAACTGCTCCTGATCTTGGAGTGCAACAACAGCATCTCTATGCAATATGGAAATGCAGTGTATGGACTCAAAACATCAGTGTCTATTCTCTCTTAAGGTGGTCAGTCCTTTCTTACAGTATATTTTGTCAACACTTGAGCTAATTGCAGGTAGGCTATGCAGAAAAGAAGCTAAAATGGAGCAGCTGTGGCAGTGCTGTAAAAAATGAATGCACCAACATATTTATTATTAAGGAATTTTTATTTAATATTCTAAATTGAAAATGTATTGAGGATTCTTCTCGGACATGACAAACCCTGAAAGATGAAAGCTAAAAAAGAAACCTGAAGGCATTTTTAGTGTTAATTATTCTGTCTTTTTTAGTACTATCATGGAACAGCCAAGCAGTTCTCAAGAGACTTTTGGGAGATTCCAAGGGTAAGTAGTTTTAGGCAAGCATTTTACTGCAAACTTTTCTCTTACAGAAAATCTCAGGCATATGTAAGCAGTCAAATAAAAAAGAGAAGATTTCAAATCCCCAAGTCTTTTAGAGCCATAAACCCACAAGGTCATAGACCTCAGGATCTGTCTCAATAGCCAAGGGCTATGGAATACCCTGCCGCAACCGCTCATAGTTGCTGCAATCTTACCACCTTTAGAGCCAAATGTAAAATACATTTCTTCCAGAGCACCAGACAAAAACCTGCTATACTAAGTCAACAGATTATGATGGATAAAAGAATGATAAAGAAGATTGCTTTTGACCATACTTGTGCACGGGAAGGAGAGAACAAAATCAACATTTTTATATACATTTTGCTGAATTTATGGCTATGTCTACATCTAAAAGCTTAGTTTAGACTTGCTTAGTCCAAACTAAGTAGTTTGAAGTCAGCTCCAACTAGGCAAACTTTTTTTTTAGTTTGAATTAACTTTTTAAAAGTTAGTTCGAACTAGAACAATGTGGTTCATTTGAACTAACTGCTAGTTCAAACTTTAGTTCAAACTAGCATGATTATATCGTGCTAGTTTGAACTAGCCAAAGTGGCAAGTTCAAACTAAGTGGTTAGTTTGAACTAAGCTTTAGCTAGTTCAAACTAAAATTTTTTTTTGTTCAAACTAGCCAAAGACTAGTGTAAACATGGTTCAAATCAGTTTGGTCTAAGCTTGCTTAGTCCAGACTAATTTACTAGGGTAGACATAGCCAATGTGACTTACATTAGGCACTGGAGCCAGAATCCTTGAAGATAATTAATTGCCTAACTGCAAATGATTTCCCTGAAAGTTAGGCACCTAAATACTTTTGAAGACATGAGATTCAGACAATACAGATGGGTGTCCAGGACAGATAAGACAGACAAAATGCTCAGCTCTGGTTTTTTTTTTTCCCCTGAACCCAGATTCAAGAATTTCTCAGCATTAGCAATGACTGACTGTGTAAGATGAGCTAGCTGACACTTCAACTCTGACAAGATGGGACGAATGCTTTTTGGTACAGGGAATGATGCTCAGGGAGGGTAATTTCTGCACCAGTTAGATGTGCTGCCTTGTGCCAAAATGGTTCTCTCAGACCCTGGGAATGAACTGAGACCTTATCACACCCTCAGGGTGTTCAGTGTCATTCCCTTCCTGGGCTCTGGTTTTACTGGCAATTCAAAAAGAATAGCACAACATAAACTTCAATCCCAGTTTCTTCTCTAAGCTTGACTATTACTAGGATTTACTTCCATATGTCCTCTGATGTTACTTTCTCTAGCCTACAGAGACAGCCCCTGACCTTTAAATCCAGGTCAGAGTTGAATAATCATTTTCCATCAATCTTAGTTTTAGCACGAGTCAAGATGCTTCAGCAGGAAAATCTTGCAGTCCTACAGTCTCAGAATTTCCCCATTTGATGACCACATTTACTTTATCACCGCTCTAGAATGCTATATGTGCAAGCAACAGTGGATACTTAGTTTCTTACCAGTAACCGAGCAGGTGGCTCTCACAACTCCTCTTTCATATGGATTTTGCAATGTCAGCCACACTTGTTATTAGTGGGTTACAGTGCTATAATACGTCTTATTTAGAAATGTGCCTAAAGAGCACTTATAGGCTATGCCCACACGAAGCTTTTATTTCGAAACAACCACCACTGTTTCAAAATAAAACTTGACAGGTCAAGACAACGTTACCTCATTTTGAAATAAGGAGCTCCCTTATTTCAAAATAAGGAAAATCATTTCAATAACGTAAAACCTAGTTTTCTATCGAAATGAGGATTATTTCGATACTGTGGTTTTGAAATAACCCCGGCTGGCTGTGTTATATCGGTATGTCACACACATTGATATAACACTAGACCTTCATCACAGGGTGCCTGGCACCCTGGGAGGAAGTCCCATCCACCTCAGAACAGTGGCCAGGGAGCCAATCGGCACCCTGGCCAGGGTGCTGAGGGGAGGTGCAGGGGGCTGACGGGCACCCCCGCCGGCTTCGCCAGCTGCTCCTCCTTGCCAGGGATGGGGGGGTGGCGGGTGCCCAAGCCGGCTTTGCCCGCTTCTTCTCCTTGCCCTGGACGGAGGGGTGGCGGGCGTCTGAGCTGGCTTCACCCACTGTCCGGCTGGGTAGCTACCAGCCAGGCGGCAGGGGCAGAGCTAGTTGGGCACCCCAGCCCCCCAGCCCCTGGCTGCCTGCAAGCAGCCAGGGGAGGTGCCTGCTCAGGCACCGCCGGCCGCTTGCAAGTGGCGGGGGGTGTGCTAGTTCCCCCAGCCCCTTGCAGTCTGTGCAGCCTGTCGTCAATTTCACAGAGGTGAAATTGACCAGCCTGAGGAGACACCTCTGTGAAATTGAGGACAGGCTGCAGAGCCTGCGAGTGGCTGGTGGAACTGTCACCACCCCTCAGCCGCTTCCAAGCAGCCAGGGACGCCCGAGCAGGCATCTCCCCTGGCTGCTTGCAGGCAGCCAGGGGCTGGGGGACCTCAGCCCAGGCTCTGGCAGCAGCTGGAGGGGCTGCCAGTGCAGGCACCCACTCTGCGAGCCGCTGAGGCTTGGCACAGCCTGGGCAGGGCAGCAGAGCTGGCAGCCACAGCCCCTGCCTGGGCAGCATGTGTCCAGCCTGGGCAGGGGGGTCAGAGACGATGCCTGTGGACCCTGCCTGCCCAGCAGTAGAACAGCCCGGGTGGTTGGCAGAGCCGGCTCCCGTGGCCCCTGCCCGGGCAGCAGCCACCCAGCTCCAAGCCGCAGGTGCCCCACAGTCCATCCCCTGCTGCCCCACCAGCAGCTAGGGAGTCAGGGCAGGGAGATCCCTGCTTGGCTCCCCAGCTGAGAGCCAGGCAGGGGATTGGTTGGCAACATGGCCCTGCCAGGGGGCCATGTTGCCACACCTCCCATGCTGCCCCTCTCCTGAAGTGAAATAGCATGTCCACATGCAGGGCATGCTATTTCACTTTCAGTTTTTCCCTTATTTCAAATTAAAATATTTCAAAATAAGGATTTTATTTCAAAATAAGTTATTTTGGAATAACTTATTTCAAAATAACCAGCTATGGTTAAAAAGCAGCTGCATGCCTTGCAGGTTGGGCTGCTATGAGCCCATAACATGAATGCTCCAATCTCAACACTGCATTTCTTTTTACCTCCAGGTGCAGTTCAAACACTGAAAAATATGGGTCCAGTTACCCAAGAGACCACTTTATACCCTGCAAAACTCTCTTGATGGGGGGATTAATTCACATAATCTTACTATCAGATTTTAGAGTAAAGCCGCAAGCTGAGACTTCCGTTTTTCTGCTAAACTCTTCATTTAATTGTTTCCTTATCCTCCCACACCACAACTACACCATTGTCTACTTCATTGTAATTTCATGTCCTGTCAGAACCTAGACTGCTAACTCTCTGGAGTAGGGACTGTCTTTTATGCTACTTCTTTGTTCAATGCCTACCACAATGGGACTAAATGGGGCTACTTGTGTTTTAAATCTTTGCTTTTAATGCAAGCTATGTAACTACTGTCATTATGAACACTATAAAAATGAATAAAATAAACTGATATATATAAATCTGTTTCTAATTTCCATTTTATACTTTGTCATATTGTGTGACAAAATCAGGATGAGTTATCCTAACTTTAATCTTCCTGTCTGGCACTACTGATCATTCCCTTAAAAGCATGTGATTTGAATGCTGCACCTATGGTTAATGTTCTCTCTTCTTCTGTCAGATTTCTTCCTCATGGCATTATGTACCTATAATATAGTAAATGATAAATCAATGATACTAATTATAAATTACTATTCAATGTATTACATAAAATTATATTAAATTAGTCTTATAATTCTTTTCATTGTATTAGTGCCTAGAGGCCTCAGATAAGTCCAGTCACCATTGTGCTAAGCAATATATAAACATAATAAAAAGCTGTCCCAAAGAGCTTAATATCTAAAAGACAAGATACCCTGAGTAGGTTAAAAAAAACCAAGTTCATCTTAATGGTGGGGGGAGGAAGAAAGGGATGGAAGAGCTAACAGCAGCAATAACAATAGGATGTTTAGCATAGGTGTTTTAAGCTTTGTTGTAACTTTCTGCTACAGACATGTGTGGAGATGGAACATTCAGAGCTACATCATCCCAGTGGGAATCTCTGAGGCTAAGTGAATGTCCATCATGAGACTCTAAAAAAGTGTGCAACATAAACTCCTTGGGCGCAACTGGACAATTCTGCTGGCTGGTACACAGACGCAGCAGTGTGTGGTTCACAATCCTCCCTGCTCAGCTCACAAAGTCACAGAGAATACATCTGTGGCTGTCTCCCACATAAAGAGTGGGCTGCAAGAGATGAGGATGACTCTCCATCCATAATCACAGAAACCAGCCACAATTTAGTCCTAAATTCTTTTTCACCATTTACAAGCAAAGTTATGCATGTGGAGCAACCCTTGATAATTATTCTCATGAACTCAATAGTCATATGTTGCATTTATGTCTGAGGTAGTGCGGTGGGCTCAGGCAGGTGTAAAATGTTAAAATGGGAATTAAAGAGCAGCCTCTTGGGAGAAATACCCCTCTTGCCTTTGTATCAGATCAGTGGGTGACTAGTCCAGCAGACATGGAGAGAGCAGCTGCAACACTCAGTCTGGGTGCTCAAAGATGGGAAATGGAAAGCAAAGCCAAACTATCATTCTGGCATTGCACTTTGTTTTCACACTGCAGCACTTCTGCAAATATAACATGAGAATTAGCAGTGTACTTGTTGCTGCAGCGCTAATTCAGGAAATTACCTCATGAACGACTCTGTTGGTGGCCTTCTGTGATAGGCTGCTCCCCAGATATGGTCCGGTGTGCCTCTGTGACCCCCCCCAATTCCCACTCCTGAACCCTGATTCACCCCACTTTGCCAAGTGACTGCTCACTCCTGTCTCAGTCCACTCTGGCCTCTGGCATGCAACCAGTCCCAAGCAATAGGTGTATGCTATCTGGCTACTCAAAGACAGTCCCCCAGCAAGCACCCCCAGCCCCAGTTACCACACCATGAGCCACTGTCTACAGAGACTGGGACCCACTCCCAACCACTATACATTCAAGTCCATCCAAAGAAATGGATCGTGCCCAGCCTTCTTCACTCATACCCTCTAAAGCTTACACAGCTTTAGATAAAACAACTACACGTTTATTGATCAGATTATAATTGTAAGTGAAAATATGGCCAGTCATGGCAGAAGCACAACATAAATGAGTCAGAAGACACCACAAGGAAATAAAAGATGAAACATACATACTACCCTAATATCTCTACTTAAACTGACTTCATAGTCCAAGTTCATGCTCAAGGTGTTCAGCTGTCAGATGTTTGTACAGCCAGTCTCTGCCTGAAGCTAGGCAGGGCCCAGATCTTCCTTGAAGTTGTTTCGAGATGGAGAGTCCCAGGCCAAAAGCCCCAAATCTTTCCAAGTGTCTTTCTTTGTTCCAAAACTTGCTCTGACACCTCCCTTTTGTGGGCAGAGGTGATCTCTTAGCCTCATCCCAGCCAGGGAAACTTAATTAGCATATCTTTGTCTCCTACAGGTGCTCACCTGTTTGCTCTCAGGAGAGAGCTCTGTCTGTCTCCCTCCCCCCTGAGCCATGCTAAACATGCTACATGTCTGAACACATGTGTGAAGTTGTGGGAAACATGATATCATACTACTCATGCAGAACAGGTAATGAGCATACATAAAGAAACACTGCATGGTGTAACTGGCAACAGATCATATAATCACAGTGTACAAGTGAACATGAACATCATATAGATCATAACCCAGGGTGCACAGAGATACATCTTGTGACACCTTCCAAAAAACAACTCTTTGACAAGGTATTGATCACTTTGTCAATGATATTTGTTTTACCAGTAGTAAGACCAAAGCTAAGAGACAGGGGTTAAAGGAAGCCAGAACATGGTGAAATGCCATTCCAGAGCCCACTGTTTTTAGGCAACAAGCATTCTGGGGCCCCCAAATTAGAAAATGGAACTGGAATTCTGCATTCCAGGCCCATCATTTAAAAATAGTAGGCCCTGGAATGCTGCTGCATTCCAGCTCCATCGTCTATTTTTAGGGGCCCAAATACTGAGCCCCTAAAAATAGCAAGCCCTGGAACAGTGTTCTACCGCATTCCGGCAGGGCAGTGAGTTTTCAAGAAGCTCTGAGCATGCTCAGTAAGAGGAGGCTTTAGGACGAAGCCTGGTCTCACTGAGCATGCTCAGAGGCTCTGAGCATGTTCCTTGAGACCAGGCTTTAGGCTGAAGCCTCAGCGTGGGCCAGGGCCACTCCCCATGGCAGCCAGGTGTGGGGTCCAGGGGGGCTGGTTTTCAGGGAAAAGCAAGCTGGCCTGGTGGGGAAAAGGTGTGGGTGTCCTGGGGCACTGGGGGAAGACAGCACAGAAGAGGGTTGGGGAAGGGTTGGGAGACCATGGGGACCATTGGTGACACGTTAGGTTTGGGAGGGGGTTGGGGAAGGGTTTGGGGGACCAGCTGCGAGACAGGGGCTAGGGGCAGTAGCTGGGGAGGGCGTTGGCATCTGGGGGAAGTAGTTGGGGTGGGGGGTAGGCATGTGGGGGAGTAGCTGGCAAGGGGTTAGGCATGTGGGGGACAGTAGCTGGGATGGGGGTAGTCATTGGAGGCAGTAGCTGGGGTGGGTGAGGGGGCCCCCGACCTGCATAAGGGGGGCCAGAACCTGCATGAGGGGGGCCTGCACTGGCGCAAGGGGGACCCATTGATTATGGAGGGTTCCAGAGCCCACCAAATTATACTTTAAACCCCACTCAGAGAATTATCCAAGGTTTGTAAAATTTCAGCAGCCTACTGCACCTAATGAAGTTAATGACAAAATTCTCATTGACTTCAACACAGCATGGGTGGGCCTTGCTAAAAAACTGTACAAAAACAAATATGTTTTTTGTTATCCCAAAATGTCATTCTTTCCATTTTAGAAGTATTATTATTAAGGTCATCAGATGTACTTTCAATTAATCTGTCTATTAAAAAGACTGCAGATGATACTAAAGAAGAATGTTGATATTGTTAGAGATAATAACATCTGTTTTATCTCTTTTAAAGCAGATGGCTGGCAAGTCACTTATTCCACATTTTCCCCTCTATTACTTCTGCCCTTGTACAAAACTGTTCTATGTGCAGAAAATTGTATTAGGAAAAAAAAAGGAAAGGAGCTACAACATCAGACAGTTCAGCCAAGAGGATGAAACAGTTGTGGTTATTAAGATGATATTGATTAACTGTTTTATGACTCTCTAATAAAATTTCTCTTCAATCCCCCACTCACTTTATGTCCCAGGGAAGAGAACAAAACAGCTGATTGACTTTCTGTGATATGAAAGTAAATATAATAGACAGCAGATTGAGGTTCTGGTAATGGCAAAAATCCACAGCAGCATAAAAGATGTTAAAGCTTTCTGTTGTCTGAAAAATATACTAGAGGAATCATTTTGCAAACTTGCTATTCTTTTAAATATACAGCATGCAATTTATAAAGATAACACACATGAAACTAATATATGGAAACTGTAGAAGGCTAAAAAAATCAAAGTAAAATCAGGACAAGGAAGAAAAGAAAGATAAAAGTCAAGCACAGAAAGTTAATAGGGGGAAAAAGAATATTTTTAATCATCATTCTTGAGAAGGAATATTTATGCAGTATTTACATGTATAGCTAGAGGAAATATGTAGAGAACATCTACTAGAGTGCAACAGTGTAGTCATTTTAGTTTGGGATGGCCACACTCTTTATAAAACTACAGAGATTACATGGTCCTTGCCTTAAAGCTTACAATCCAAAGGGACAAAGGACATGTGATAGTATAAAATATAAGAATAAATGCCTGGGGTGAAGTTAGGCAGCCTTTTTACTAGGTTCATGATTGTTGTTCACGATTCTTTTTTAATACCCTCTTTCCCAGATGCATCTTGTCTGTCTTGGTGTCACAGTTTCCAAGCTCACTCACTGCTGACTATTGCTCTGTCCTTCCACTTGTCCCTGCCAAACCCACATCACAGGTTTGGAACCGAATGTGAGAAAAACAACAACAAAAAAAAGCAGCTGAAAAATTGTGCCTATGTTATCAGTACAGATCTACACTTGCACATCCACTAGCACATGTTCAAATAGCAATGTAAACAGTGAGGCACAGCTTAGTCAGTAAATTGGAGTACCGTGCACTGCCCTCCTGAAACCTAGCATATATACTCTACATGGGTCTCTACACTCTTCTGCAGTGCCTCCCATGTCCACTGTTATTTCCAGCATTATGTTGTCCCACTGCCTCCCTCCTTCCCCTTTTTCCCACTGCAGTGAAGTCTCTGGCAGTGGAGAGTCAGTAAGGAAAGACTTTGGCAGCACCCACCCATGGCAGTGAAAACCTCAAGCAACGGGGAGCTCTGAGACCCTTTTCCTGCTGCCTCCACTTGACAGAACCTTTCATTATCTCTTGTAGCTACATGTACCTTACACACCACTGCTAGGTCTTTAGTGCACAAAAGAAAGAGAACCCTAGAACTGCTGGCAGTTCCTGCTATTTCCCCTTACAGTATAGCTCATATGTGTTATATAAAGATGGGGAGCTGTTGCATAAAGATATTATCATCATGCCTTTTGGATGATCATTTCAGTGCCAAAGCCACAACTGAGTTATGTTGGTCGTCCCAAATGAAAGCAACAGTCTCAGAATCTTAAAAATATAGGGCTGGATAGGACCTAGAAAGGGCAGTATAGCATTCTGTGCAGAAGGTGGCCCAAGAATACCAAGACCATCCCTGGAAGGAGTTTGTTTAATCTGTTCTTAAATACCTCCAAAGATGGGGTTTCCACAACCCTCCATGAAGTCCTGTTCCAAAGTTTAACAATTCTTATAGTTAGAAATAATGTCTAACCTAAATCTCCCTTGTTGAAGGTTAGCAGATCACCTCTTGTCCTATCTTCAGTTAACAGGAGAACAATTGATTAACATCCACTTTATAACAGCCCATAATGTATTTGAAGAGTATCACATTCCATCCTTGTCCCTCAGGATTATTTTCTTAAGACTAAACATGTCCAGTTCTTTCAACCTTTCTTTTTCTGTTTTTGTTTTTAAACCTTTGGTTATTTTCGTTGTTCTCCTTTGGACTCTTACCAATTCATCCGTCTGTTTCCTAAAGTGAGGCTACCAAAACTGGACACAGTAGTCCAGCTGATGCTTCACCATGTTGAGCAGGACAGTTATGTCCTGTCTTACATACAACATTCCAGTTAATACATCCTAGACTGTTAGTACTCCTTTTCAAAACTATATCACACTGCTTCTTCATTCATCCTTTATAACCCTCAGTTCCTTTACAACAATAATACTACCTAGTCAGTTATCCCCAATTTTGTAATCGTACATTTGGCTTTTCCTTTCAACACTATTACTTTGCACTTGTCTTTACTGAATTTCTTCTTACTGATTTTACACCAGCTGTCCCATTTGACAGGGTTGTTTTCAATTCTAATGGTGCACTCCTAAGTGTTTGCTGCACTTCCTTGCTTGGTATCACTCGCAACTTTTATGTTCATAATCTCTGCTTCATTATCTAGTCATTAATGGAAATACTTGACTAGCACTGGATGCAGCATAGAGCTGTGAAGAACTGTAGTAAATATTTCCCTCTAGTTTGACACAGATGACCACAAAAGTGCATCTCCTGCTCCATCACACAGGACCTCACTCTCCCACATGCTGCCCTGTGCTGCTGTTCAGCGCAGCTTAGAAGACTGCATGGCTGTGTAGTACAAGCAATCAAGCCTCATGAGCAGCTGGGCAGGCCAACCATGCCCCATGCAGTCCTCTTAACCTCCCCTCCTTTGGATGCTTCCATGTCCTTCCACAATGCTAAGAGCATGGCAAATGGGGAGAACAGAGGCTAGTTGACTTGCCACAGTAAAGGGGTTCTCTCTTGTACATGGTTACACTGTTCGTACTTGTTCATATATATTATGAAATGTTTCAGTGTTCTCAAATCTGCAATTTTTATCAAAAAAGTCTCTGTCAAAAAAAAATTGTGCCACACTGTAGCCAGGAATCTTCTTTCCCCTTTATTTATCAAGCTGCCATGATCCAAACCCATCCCTTCTGTCTTTCTAATTCCTGCTCCTGATAGCTGTGCAGTTTTCTGAATCAATTCAGATAATCCTTGAAAACACTGGATGCTTATCCAAACCTCTTTCTGAGTCTTGGCTGCAAATGTCACAGGAACAGGATTAACAAAGAGATTTTGTGTACCTCCCACTTCCAATTAAGTCAGAATAGCTTTTTCTCACAGTAGTTTAATGCCATGACTGGAATTATACTGATAAACACACAGGCCCACAAAAATGGGGGAGACAATAGTTAACCAGTTGTTCTGAACCTGAAAATATGATTGGGTCATGAAGGCTCTTATTATCTAAGATTCTTGTTGGTCATAAATATTTCTGCTTGGACATCCTTGGAATGTATGGTAAAAGACCATCTAGTAGAGTGACAGTGACATGCTGAGAGAGAAATAAGATAGACACAAACGTTCTATTCAATATACTGAGATATCCATATATTAAAGATTAATAAAATCAGTAAATAGTGAGCAGGTTAAGTGTGAAGACTGTGAAAAGAGTGCATTTACAGACACTGTTCAGTTTTCTGTATCTGTAAAAATATTTTGAAGATCAATGCAGATGGAAATATACTGCTAATATTTAATTCTTCCTACCATGCAGTCAAAGGGTCCAATACCATGAATAGCCCAGGCACAAAATTCCCACTCTCTGTAGAGTGGGCATAGGGAAGTCTAGGACATATTTGCTTTAATTCAGGTCTGTGTGCTGCAGTGTGGATGCCCAAGTCCCAGGTTTGAGCCTGGGTTAGAAAATGCTTAACTTTGGGTTAATCATCAGTGTAGACCTCAAGCCTGAGGTTCTCTGTCCCAAGGTCAGCTAACTCAAATCCCACTAACCCTGGTTTACAGTGCAGTGCAGACATACCTAAAGAAAGCAAGGTCTCACCCTATGCCATGAACTCTAGATCCATCATCAAAATCCCAGGTATTTTGCCACTGGAAACCATTTATTTTATCCTTTTAACCACAGTAGAAACCAGACCTAAGTTGTGATGAATTAACGACTCAAAAGATTACCTCTTAAGCTGGCCAATAAGGGTCAGATATTCCCAAAATGGGTGAGAAGATACTTGATGTTCCTCGGGGAATGTCTGTGAATTAGTCCCTCATTCTCTGCTGGCACTGTCCTCTTTCACAGCTGGCCCCATCGAGTTTCCCCACCCAATGAGGCAAGTGAGCAACATTTCTCTACTGTAGCTATAAACTTAATGGCTAATTTTCAAAGTGAAACTAACAAAGTGAAGGTTTGAAGCATGTAGAACAGGTTCAATAGTAAACAAGACTCCTATCAGAAGCAAGACAGTAATGAAGCGCTGACATCACATTTTGGCTTCAAATTTAAGAGGAAAAAGTGTGTTGGGGCTGATGGTCTGGTGTTCTGTCAGGATTTGTAATGTTTCATTGTGCCCCACCTTGCAAATATCCATTACATTCATTGGATTTCAGTGTCATCAATGCTGTCTGCAATATGGTGGCTTGCTGTGCTCTTCACAATCTTTGTGAAGCCAATGATAAGCCACTTCCCCTGAATAGCACTCTGGCTGTGAAGAGCTGCTGAATCAAAACACTCAGTCAGAAAGTGCAGCTAAGCTGGAGATGGATGCACCTGCGCAAGAGATGTCAGGGATGCTTTGTGCAGTCACATTATGGACTTGCATGACCTAACAGAAGAGGGGGAATAGTACCTTCAAAAATGAGACTGTGGTTGGGGAGGATAATATGGTGCTCACTGATTGTGGAGAGGGGTCTGGTGTTTGGCCCTGGTGTGGAATTTTAGTGCCATGCAATGTGCTTATGAATGACATGACCACTTATGAAACGGGGAGAGGATGGTTATTGACAGCATGTTGAGAAGTGATTGAAGTATGATTGCTCAAGATAACTATACTGATAGATAGTGTTTTTACACTAATTCCTAATGATCTTGGATCATGTGTTTACCTTTATTATTTTGAGTACACATCATATGGCGTGAAGCAATAATAGAAAACTTCCTTGATGAAAAAAAGATTTTATTTATAAATATGAAATAGAAAGTACAACATTTATCCATTCCCAGGCAGGCCAGCTGCCATTACTACACCAGGACACCATTAATAATACAATCCTAGAGACAAACAAAAACAATAAAACCAAAGTGCCTATACAAATGCAAACAGTGAAATCACATACAAGACAGAAATTTACTATCATTGCATACCATCTGGCCACCTGTTCTCCCTTCTTGCCTCATCTGCTATGCCTGTGGCACCATAGAAGGAAGGTGGAATCATCCACATTGGGGAGGCCAATGTGGAGGCTTGCATGAGGCAAGGTTGCCCTGCCAGCTGCTCCAAGGTCCTGACCTCATATGCCACCCAGCATGGAGTGTTCCAAGCTGCTCTAGACAGCAGAACATTGCACCATGCAGGAGAGCCACTGGTGAGGGAAGAGGAGCCACTCTCTTGTAGTCATTAGTGATATGAGCTGATCAAACTGTTCTTTCTGCTGAGCTCTGTCCTCCTCTCTTAGCTGTGGTTCCTGTTCTTGGTACTGAGAAGCAAATGCCTGCTCCTGTGCTGAAAGCCTGTCCTCCAGTTGTGCAGTCAACCTGAGCCTTTTTTCCTACCTTGGTATGGCTTTCCTTTGGCCACAGTCTTTGGTACTGGCCCTGCTTGTTGGCCCTCTCCAGAAATTCTACCTTAAGACAATCAGAGAAATGCTTCCAATTGGAATGATCCATGACCCAGGATTCTGCTGCAGTATGGACAAACTGTGGAGGTACTGCAGCAAGCAGAGGCTAAAGGTCTTGGAACAGGATAGACACAGATAGTTATTGTATCAACCAGTGGAGTGCAGCAGCACACTAAAAATCCTTGGGAATTCCACAGACATGGAAAATACTTTTATAAACTGAATTTCAGTATCTATTAAAGGGAGGCTTCAAACCACAGAAGGTCCCTGGACAAAGTCCCCATTAATCACAACAAAAGACTTGCAGGCACATTGGCAAAATAAAATATTAAAGCTGCTTCTTTAATTTTAGAAAATTGAAAAACTATTTGCATTTGGGCAAGGACTGCCATGAGTGGGTGTGCTACAAAAGGTTTTTTTTGTTTGTTTGTTTGTTTTTTTATGATAGATCTTCCACATTTTGAAGCATGTAATCTTGGTTGAGGAGCCTTGGATATTGTTCCAGGCTGCTAGTGGAGGACCATGTCATTCATGCAACGAAAGTATTAAATCATACAGTCATTTCCATAAAATATATTCAAGACTCTTGAACCAAGAGGACAATGTAAGTTGGCCCATACAACAGTGGGATACTTTCTGGAGCACTTCAAAGTTCTTCTTGAGTCAAGTCCTGGTCTACATTGCAAAAGAATAGGGCTTGAACTCTGGGTTAAGGCTTGACCTGAGCTCATACCCTGCAGCCCCACTAAGACTTATAGTTCGCTATGTGATTTGCTTTATCCAGAGATGTCAGAACAAAAACCTTATGGTGACCTGGTGGAAGTTCTGGGAGCACATTTTTCCTTGAAGCCACTGGTAATTGCAAAGAGATACACATTCTACCAGAGGAACCAAGGTGAAGGTGAATCAGTTGTACGGTTTGTAGCAGCTCTGAAGAAGCTGGCAGCAGACTGTGACTTCAAGAATATGTTAGAGGCAATGCTACATGACAGGCTGGTGCATGGTCTGCAGAGTGAATCAACCCAGAAATGCCTATTAACTGAACGTCCACTCACCTTGCAGAAGGCAGTTGAGATTGTGGATCTCCATAGAATGTGTCACCCAAGATATGCAACAGATCAGGGTTGGAGTGCATAAGGTATCCCCACAACCTACCCACAGGGCACTGGGGAGATGGGAACATTACTGGTGTGGGAAGTGGGGTCACCTTGCATCAAAGTGCTAGTGTAAAGAGATACCGTGTCAACAATGTGGCAAGAAAGGGCTCATAGTATGTGTCTGCAAACAAAGGAAAGCTGAGCCAAACAGAAAAATAGTGTAGTGTCTAGCACCTCTGCTTAATATACAGATGGTCCTAGGTTCCAGCCCTGGTGGGTTGGAGTTGATGATCTCACAAGGTCCCTTCCAACTCTATGATTCTATTCTATTATAGAAGAGGCAGACCTGAGAAAAATGAGCCGTTGATAGAGCAGATGCCAGGTGATCACAGTGACACCCCATTGGAAGATGAAGAGTCCTTCCTTGTTTTGTCTATAACAGCTGGCTCACATAAATTCTGGGTGACACCTGTGTTGGAAGGTAAACCTGTATGCAGGGAATTGGACACTAGTGCAGATGTTTCACTGGTTTCTAACATTGAGTATGAGAAGGACTTTACACATCTGCCACTTAAGCTGACAATAATTGTTTTGAAGACGTATATTGAGGAGACTGTTCTCCTGTTGGGTACTATTGATGTGAAGGTAGAACTCAATGGACAGACCACAAGGCTACCACCGTTTATGGTGAAGGGTAATTACTCAACCTTAATGGGAAGATCTTGGATCAGGAAAATCCAACTCAATTGGGCAGAGGTGATCAATTGACTGAAGAAGAAAGAAGTCTGGCAGTGGTACTAATGAAACACACTGCTGTTTTCTGAGAAGACTTAGACAGCACGAAGGGAATCACTTTAAAGTTAAATATTAAACCTGATCTCCACCCAAAATATTTGAAGGCCAAAATGGTGCCATTTGCCACCAGACCCAAGGTGGAAGACAACTTGGAGCGGTTCGTCAAGGAAGGAATCTTAGTGACAGTTACTCACAGCCAGTGGGTGACACCCATTGTCCCAATAGTGAAGAAGGATGGCTCCATTTGGATTTATGGAGGTTTCAAGGTTACAGTCAACCCAGTGTTATATGTGGAACAATATCCTCTTCCCCACATTGAGGATATCTTTGCAGGTTTGGCTGGGGGACAAAAATTTAGCAAGATTGAATTGAGTCACACATACTTATGGGTGCATGTTGAAGAAAAATCTCAAGAAAATTGTTGACTATCGTAACACATAAGAGGTGGTACAGATATTTCTGTTCACCCTTCAGAATTACTTCAGCCCCAGCTTTGTTCCAGATTTTGAGTGGCTTATGAGGAGTACAGTGCTACCTGGATGACATCCTGGTCACTAGCAAAAATGAGCAGGAACACCTTATGAACTTGACAGCTACTCTTCAAAGACTAGAAGAGTATGGTTTACATTTTCACCGACAAACATAAATTTTTCTGGCCATCCATGCAATATTTAGGACATATAATTGATGCCAGTGGTCTCCATAAGTCTCCAGCCAAGGTTAAAGCTATCATGGACACTCCACTCACTCAGAACATAAGCCAGCTTTGCTCTTTTTCAGGGTTGTTGAACTATTATGGCAAGTTTATTCCACACTTAGTGACACTCCTGAAACCCCTATGTGAGCTCCTTGGGTCAAGCCAGGACTAGAACTGGACTGAAGCTTGTGATGTTGCATTTAACAAGGCTAAATTCACTCTGGTAAACTCTAGGGTTCGGACACATTTTGATCTATCTTTACCGCTACACTTGGCCTATTGTGCCTCCCCTTATGGAGTTGGGGCCATATTGTCACACATTATGCCTTCAAGTGAAGAGAGGCCTATCACTTTTGCTTCACGCATCCTGACCAAAGCAGAAACTAATTATGCCCAAATCAAACACAAAGCACAGGGCATTGTTTTTGACATTTGAAAATTTCACCAATACTGGTGGGGAAAGAAGTTCACACTTCTCACTGACCATTGACCCCTGCCATCGATTTTGGAGCCACACACAGGCATTCTACCTTTGGCTGCTATTCATATACAACAAGGGGCATTGATACTTTCTGGATACACATATGAGATCAAATATAGGCAATCCTCTTTGCATTGCAACACTGATATTCCTTCAAGGTTAACTTTACCAGTACATCATCAAGATCTGGCTCAGAAAGGAATCTTTTACTTTGAAAAGGTGGAAAACACACCTGTTATGGCTACTCAAGTGAAGAGAGTGACACGTGTTGACCTAGTATTGTCTCAAGTTATGGATTTCATGATGCATGGAACATTCTTACCTAACTCCCAGGTCTTACCTGACCTCTGCCCCTACATGTCTAGGAGGATGAAATTATCAACCCAGTCTGGGTGTTTGTTGTGGGGTACGTGTGTCATTATCCCACCTTCATTGAGACCATGTTTGTTAGAACAGCTCCATTCAAGTCACCGTGGCAAAGTGTGCATGAAAGAAATCACACTGAGTTATTTCTGTTGGCTGGGCTTGGACAGGGCCATCAAAGAGACAGCTAGAGCTTGTACCTCATGCCAGAGCATCTGGAACACACTTCAGTTGGCGTGCTTTCACGCGTGGGATTGGCCCGAAAGGTCGTGGCAATGTAGTCATGTTGATTTAGCTGGCCCAACTGAATGATGTATGCTTTTGATTGTTGTTGATGCCCATTCTAAATGGCTAGAAGTCTCTGTAATGCAGTCCACTACTGCCGAAAACACTATGTAGAATCTACATGGCTTCTTCAGTTGTTATGGTCTTCCAGAACAGATGGTGAGTGACAATGGACTACTGTTCATGTCTCAGGATTTTGAAACTTTCAAGAAGGCCAATGGAATACATCACTTCAGGTGAGCCCCATATCATCATTCCACCAATGGACTTGTTGAAAGGTTTGTACAAACTCTGAACAAGCTCTAAAATCTGTGAGGGGATGTTCATCTCTTCAGAAGTGTCTGCAGAACTTCTTGTTATCCTACAAAAACACTATGCAGGCTATGACTAAAGCATCTCCAGCTTTCCTTATGATGGGACGGCAGTTGTGCTCTTTCTTTGATTTGTTGAAACCACGAGAAACACGACGAGTGGCTCAACACCATCAGCAGGACCAGGTTGTCAGACATGCAGTGAGAATGAAGGACCACACCTTCAATATTGGACAGCCTGTCTTCACTCGAAACTATGCTTCAGGAGCTAAATGCATTCCAACAATAGTTATCAATCAGACAAGGCCTGTTTTCTAATCTGTCCAGATGATGGATAGCTTGGTTTTGTGATGGCATGTAAATCAGTTGCTACTCAGTCATACCCATCTGAAGGATTCATCTCCAACTGACATAAGTGACTTCACCCTTACAGATGTTATATAATCGGGGCATGAAACAGCTGTTCATATCTCTCCTGCTCCAGTCATCTCTTCAACGCCTTTGGGCTCCTCCTTGGATCAGCCGGACACAACATCCTCTCTGGTTCCAGCTACTTTCCCAGTACCTGTGGTCACACTGCCACCAACACCACCTTCCAGTACAGGCACACCAGAAATTCACTGTAACACACCTAGAGAGAGGAGGCCTTCTATTCAGCTGGATCTTTAGCTAGAGGTGATCCCCTCATCACGGGGCAAAATAATTCCCCAGGGATACACTGGAGAAGGAGCAGCCTACCCTCATCTCCTAGTTTAGTGTTATCCTTTCTGGGGAGTGGGGAGGCTTTTTCATTAGAGGGGGAGAAATATGTGGTGTTTCAGACTACCAAGGGTCATTGGGGTTGTCATAGTGATAAATGAGAGGGTTGTTTTAGTGATAGAGAAACCTGTCTGCCTCCTTCTCTCTCTCTCTGTTCTCAGTTCTCTTTCAATAAAGATTCCTTACTAAGCAATAAGAATGCTGGTTCTCATTATTTGATTATAATTCACATAAAATACAACATTTAGGCTTGAGACTACTGAGCCAGAAGTGGCTACACTGGAGTTGGGTGAGGTCAGACCTGATAGCCCTCACAGCTGAGGGCCACACCTTGCTGTGCTCTTTGCGCCCCTGGGTAAAAGAATGCTAGGATTTAGAATAAGCTCAATTCTGGTGAGTAAGCTGAGTGTTGTATTGTGGGTTACATGGTTAGAACCCTATTCCCACATACTGGAACCAATTAAATCTCTGGTATAGCCAAGAATGGGCAATGGGTGGGTAGCAACCCCCCATCCCATGTTAAAGTTAATAAAAGTGGTGACCTTCCACTTAAATCCATTCATGTGTCTGTCCTCTTTTCATCACTCTGTCTTCATCAAGCACTCTGTGCCTTTTATATTTTCAAAAGCAACATCTCATCTGATCACAATAGCTTCCACATCAAAAGGAATAGTCATTCTTTGCTAGCTCATCATAAGCCAGCACAGCACTCCAAGCACGCCCAACAAAACCAATTAATAAATCTGTAGACCTCAGGGATGGTGTTCAAATGCATAAAAGTCTGTTACCTGTGTAATGCCCATTGAAAGTAATAGCAAAAGTCAATGGGAGCTAAATGCCTAACGTGTTTGAAAATCTCCCTTTTTATCCTGTGCTTTGCAAATACCTACAGGCAAAGCCCAGCCTATGATGTGCAGCTATGATACTGGGAAGAAGACTGGAAGTCTTAAGGCTACTCACTACTCACCAGCAGTAAAATCCCTAGCTAGAGACCAAGCGAGTGGTAGGAGACTAAACGGAAGGCAGTTTCCATTGCACTATAGCACAGCTTCAGTGGCAATGAAGGCATATATTTTGGTCCTCAGCCAAATACCACTTAGACTGGTATTTGTACTATGTTTACTGGTTGTGTTTATGTGTGAGTACACAGTCTGGTGTATATTTGTCCTTCTTTACAACAGTGAGCAGTAAGGTGTCCCCTGCAACATATCTGCTCCAGGAATCTCCCTTCCCCAAAACCATGTAGACTTCTTTGGGAAGGGGGTCTTGTAACAAATATGTATCTGGTAGTTTATTATCTTGCTCCATCTATTTGCCCTTGCACAGGTCCTTCATAGAAAACTAGTATATAACCATTATATTTTTCATAACTGTTTCTGGCTCTAATTTTTGGATGCACAGAATTGCCCAGTTCAGTTCACTACAAACAAAAAATATTTATCTTGAAAAGGTAAACTCTGTTCTCTATATACTTAGCCTTTAGAGCCAATACTCATATTTGAATGTGAACACTGGCTCTGGCTCAAAGTCATGCATGAATACAGATAGCAGTTTCTGAGCCCTGCCCTACTCAATACTGTTTTTTCATTTTTTCTAAGATAATCTTTTTTTTCCCTTTCAATATTATCTATATTACTTAGATAAGACCAATCTTCAGAAAAGGAAATTTTGTTTTGCTGTAAATTTGTTTTTGGAAGGCTTTTTGCATTATTTCAGAAACCCAGAATTATCCTTTTATCTGGTTCAAATCAAAGAATAATGGCATGGTAGTAATGGCTTAT
Source organism: Podocnemis expansa (assembly GCA_007922195.1). Lineage (NCBI taxonomy): Eukaryota > Metazoa > Chordata > Testudines > Podocnemididae > Podocnemis > Podocnemis expansa. The sequence continues at coordinate 26,187,459 of ML681981.1, read as the reverse complement.
GTACATTTATGGCAAGTCAAAGGATATAAACTTGTTTTTGCTTTACCGGAGAGGTGTTCCACTATTAATCACTAAAGATAATTTCACATTCTAAAGAGGATCATGGCAACTCCTTATATTTCCACCTTACAGAGGTTTTCTCAATTTGCCACCACATATACAGAGAAAGGCAAACTGACTAAAAGAACAGAAGATTGTTATAAGGACATGAACGATGCGTCAAATCTCTCTCTCCTCCAGCATGCGGCTTTGGAATAAAGAAGCTGTGCTCTAATGGGGATGTTTAACAGACCCTCAACCATGATTAAAGTCATAGCTGCAGAAACCATTTTGCCATGGAAAGCATAAAAAATATTTGGAAAATCAAATTTTTCACTTTCTGCACATGGACTGAGAAAAGACTGAGAGATGTGAACGTGAATGAAGCAGCAGACAGAGAAGAATGGGGATTTAACTGGAGCCAGCAGGCCTGCTCTTTGGCTCCACCAGCAGATCAGATCTTGCAGGGTAGGTCTATGCTACAATTAAACACCTGTGGCTGACCCATGCTTGCTTACCTGGCATCAAAGGCCTCAGGCCAATGGGCTGTTTAATTGCAATGTAAACATTTTTAAGTTGGGCTGCACCCTGAGTTTTGAGACTCTCCCACCTCTTAGTACTCTAAAATCCAAGCCCAAATATCTACACAGTGACTTAACAGTCCCTTAGGCAGAGCCAGCAGGTACAGGCCATCTGCAGGTTTTTAATTGTTGACTAGACATAACATCAGAGCAACAGGAAGAAAGGTGGAGGAGCCACAAGGACCTTAGAGAAGACGATCTCACTCTCCCATAGAAGATGGGCTGCATTTTCTTTGTCCTAAATTCTTATGATTTTTCCTGCTCTAGTCCTCTTAATGGTCAATTATACAGTACAGACCCCTTGCTTCATTTTCCAGGCGTGGAGGGGAGGAATAAGAAACCTCAAGAACCTAGAAGCAAGAGAATCCAACCTTCTGCATTCCAACAGCTTGGTACTTACATATACTACTATTTTCTCTCACAGGGTGAGGCAAAACCTAGTCTTCTAACTTCTTCATTTTTCTACATCTTCCCACCTTCTTCTGTTTTCTACATCTTTCTTCATTTCGACTATTCCTGAATTGTTTAGGACAGACAGAGACCCTCATACAGATGAAGACTAGAGGAACACCTGTAGAGAAACCTGAGATTCTTTGAAGTGAGAACTGCTGCACACACAATGTAAAATAGGGAGGCAGAAAAAGGCAAATTCTGGATTAAGAAAATTTTCACCAAATTTCTATCTCTGCAACATAAAGGAGGAATATTTCCTACACGTGACAATGCCATGCTGTTCACTATATGCAAGCATGTACTTTCTAAGTAGAAACTTCATCACATATTGGATTTTAGAGAGCCCATGAGGTATCTGTAAAAGAATTATTTAGTACAAGATCAAAACAACTAGTAACAAGAAAAAAAGCTTTTTTTATTTGCAGCTACTATTAAAGTATTTGGTGTCTTAATGATGACATTTATCTACATTAATCATGCTTTTAAAAGGTCCCGCCCCATAAAGTGTGATGGAAGGAACATAATTCAGGAACTACAGGAATTGTGTAAACAGAAATGCTAGCTATCTGTTCTTGTATAGATCCACAATTTATTTTTACATTCAAGCAATATCAAAACACATGCTTATAGTCTTCATTTGAGTAACAGCATTGCCACCACAGTTCAGTATCACTCCTACTCATTTTGACTGCAGCAAAGGATAGCCCATGTAAAATGAATCTATATCTCTGAATTCTAATACTATAAAGATTTTCCTCTGAAGCTTGTAAATTCTAGATCTATTTTTCCACATTATAATACAGAAAATGTTACTGTTAAAAGCTACAGCACCCCGAAGCCACACGGATTTTTTTAATTCAACCTTTTTGGATTTCAATTCAACTACCATGGTTCAATAAAGATAGTATAGTTTACACAAAGACATGTCTACACGGAATAATTGTATAAACAACCCAACAGCTAATTTTGCCCTCCACAGAGTTTCATTCATATAGGGGTTGTAGCAGGCCAGGTTCCACCTCCACTGTTTTTCCTCAACAGAGTCCACTCCCTTCAGCCCAGAAAGATTCACTATGTCATTGTAAGTGCAATCCCTGTGCTCTTCTATTAACAGTGCTTGTAAACCAAGTCCCACTTTCTACATAGACACTAGGGGCCAAAGGCTCAGGATTCCTCTCCCCTGCTGACAGCAGGCAGACAAGCTATCCTGCTTAGGCAAATCTCCCCTGCCTTCCTGTGTAGTCCCTGGACCAGGTCACCAGCTGTTCCCCATTCCCTTGTTAGGCCAAGGCTCTGATCTAACCTAATCACAACACAGCTGTTGCCTGCTCTGTCATAGTCCTGTAGGCCCTGGCTACCAGAGAGAGGTAAGGGATTTATCACTCCTGCTCTGTTACAAAGGGGCACTCGGCACAGATCTCTCCCCTTCGGGTCCCATCAAAGCTCCCTACAATGATTCACAGAGAATTCTTTCCGCCTTTGGAGAGCTCTCTCTGACAGTAAAGGAAGTTGGCTGTTACTAAAACCCATTGACCTAATTCTGCTCTTACGCCTTACTCAGGTAAAATATCCATTGCTTTCACTGGAAGTGTTGCTTGAGTAAGAGAAGAATAATTTCTGCAATATTAATTAATAAATTATTATCAATAATTGGTACGTGGCACATGTACATTGGGTTTGTTTGTTTTAATTGAAAGTGTTCCACAATCATTAACTAATTCATACCCAAAACACCCATAAGAGGTAAATGTTATTCCATTTTACTGTTTGGAGATTGAAACATTGGAAGGTCACATGGCTTTCCAAGGCCATAGAGGAAATCAGTTTTGAAGACAGAATTGGAACTCAGGTGTTCCTGGCTTCAGAAATGATGCTATGCTCAGACCATACCCACCTCATAAGGAATCCCAAATCCCAAAGCAAAATAATGCATTAAAAATGTGCATTTTTACTCTGAGTACAAATACAACCTACATGGTCACAAATCGTTCCTGCACATTTAACAATAATAATCAAAGAAACTAAAAACAATAGGTTGAACAACACTGACTTTTAAATAATTACAAAAACATACATGTTGCAATACTATGATTCAAATGGAACTGCTGTGTTTGCACAGCATGCAGGCTACCATTGACATCTATACTATATCTCTTTTCTAGCCTTTATGTGTATTCCAGGCTTCCTAATGTACGTTAAATGAGCATTCAGAGAATAGATTACTTGATCAGGTAAAAGAAAATACTGTTAATCTTTGTGTAGTTTCCTATTTCAATTACAGTAATCTTTCAAACTTGTTAAAAGAATGTTAAGGATTTTGCACCAGCTGTATTATTCTTTAAAGATCTAAACTTCTTGAATTAACACAGCCTCAAGGCTGATGGGTTTATATTCTACTCACAGAAAGCTGTACCCTCTGCTTTTAATAAAGGAAATATAATTTCAATTTTACTTTCAGTTTCCTTCAATGGAGTAATGTACTCACACCAAATCATTCACGTGTACTGAATACATTTTTGGTCCTTATTGTTAATATTCATCGTGAAAATGTACTTAATGTTCTGATGCTTGTCATTTACCTGTCCAGAAGAAAAGCCCAGCAATTTTTGGGTGGAAACTATCAGCAAATCCCAATGCCATAAATATTAAAAATATGGTATTGGGATTTACTGATATTTGCATATCAGTAAATCCCAACACCATGCACATTATATAAATATAAAAGTAGCTAAATTCGAGTTATATCACTAGCAAAGTATGCTTTTCCAAATTATTTAATGCTAGCAGCCTATACACATTATCAGCTATTTTGTTTCAAACTCTTACAAATAGTAAAAAGGGAATAGCTGAATAGTTTTTCCTTGAATTACCCCTTGCTTTCTCATTACTGTGTTAGCCAGAGTTTTTGTGTACGAGTCTGTGCAGTAGGTGTATGCTATATATGGGTTACACATAGTGCCTTGTGATGGGAATTATTGAAAAAAGTCATACCTGTGGGCACAAAGTCTCTATGTGATTAGCTGCCATTTGGACAATTTTAATTCCATCTTCATAAGTAGACAGTGAACAAGCAAGATTTGCAACCTTAAAGAAAAAGAGACGAGAAGAATGCATTCATGTTCATAAAAATAAATTGCATAAAAATATATATTGTCATGCAAACCTGAAAGAAATCTATGCAAGAAGCCATATTTTGATATACTAATTTGGCAAAGAACATGTTGAAACAAGAACACCCTGAGCTTGGGAGAAAACATAGGTAGAAACAAGAAATCTTATCTTTTCCTGATTAAGATCCACTGCACAATGACAACTGAGTACTGGATTTTTCTCCAGAATGAGTGCAGGTGATAATGTTTATCCCTGTTTGAACACCATTGGGAAGGTTGAAATGGAATGATGTTTCAGTTAGCTAGCTTACGGCTTGATTTATTATTTCTCAGGGGCCTTCTGTCCATATTGCCTTCCAGTTTTTTCCTGCTTTCAGATTCCTAAATATTATATAACATTACTCTTGATCTGGCTCTGTGTGAATAGCTGAAGTAGTCTGTTTGACAGACATGGTGAACTAAGATCTGTCTACACACAGTTTTTGGTTTAATATAACTACTTCAGTGAGAGAGAGTTGATTTTTGCCAAATTAGTTATGCCAGTATAACGCTCAATGAAGACATGGTTCTGTCAGTATAAAGGTGATGTATACCAACACAGTTTATGTCATATTGGCTAATGGTAAATACACCCCCCCATAGGCGGAGAGGATCTCCAAGTGGTTCCATTGGCCAAGAGGCATGGCTGAATGTGATGAAGAAGAAGCACCACTCCTCCTCATCTGCACGGCAGCAAATAGAGCTGGTAAGTGGAAGTAGGGCATAGGCAGGCATGCAGACAGGTGGATCCACAGACTCTACAACCACATCGGTCCTCCTATCCCCATCCTCTAGAGGTTACAAAAGCCTCTCACACAGGCTATTTCATCCATTAGTCTGAAATAAACTCCACAAAATTACTTTGTTTCATATGCAACTGTCCAACATCCAACCTGACTTCTTGAGGCAGAGTTAGAATATGAAATCCAGCCTATATGACTCTTTATATACACATTATAAACTCAACTCCTTGGCATATAGCAATATTTAACATTTACATGGTTTTAGATCTTGTAAAAATATTAACAATAGAATCTTCATTTACCAACCTCCTGGGATGTTATTTCTATACAAGATGAATAAATTAATCATGTTCTATTACCACCAGCTATTATCATCCTAACTTTACATTTAGAAAAAAAACTAAACAAAAGTTAATTAATTTGCCCCAGGCCACATAAACAATCTTGCCAGTTTAAGCATTCACCAGCCATCAGTAAGGCTTCCAAATAATGAGATTAGCTTAAATAGCATGGTATTTTATAAAACTGTTGTTGACTTCTTTTCCTTTGCCTTTGAATTTCTACTTTTCAAGGGATATGTTTTCAAGTTTTCTAATAATACAACATCTCGACACTTAATATTTTAATAATGGAAGCTGAGACTTTAAGAAAAACACCCAAATCACAAGACTTGTAATACAATCAACAAGAGCTGGAGACAATGGAAGAGACATTGTAAAGCTGGAGTTATAACTCAGGAATTCCTGCATCCCAAACTCATCTTCACTGTACAGTACAAGACAGCTAGGGGTGTTGACACATGGGGGGACAGTATGTGACCATACCCCACCCAACCTTGATTTCTGCCACTGTTTTCCCGCCCCATTCAGTCATAGTGTGTAGCAAGCTGAAGCCATTAAGCTGACAGCAGTGACTGTGGGGAGAGGCAGCAGCAAATGGCTGGGAGCTGCAGGAAGGGATCACTGAGGGTAAGAGGAGGGTGGGCCTGGTGTAGGAGGCATAAGTCATGCTACTGGGGAGGGCAAACCTTTCCAGCATCAGCAGGCACTACTCATCTCTGAACAGCTATTTAGATGAGATATACTGTATGCTGTATACAATTGCTACAAAGGTTCTCTGAAAATATTGTTATCAGTTTTCCAAAAACCATTGCTCAATGTACAGCTGCATTCAAAAAGCTAACAGAATGTTAGGAACCCTTAGGGAACACACAGATAGGAAGATGGAAAATTTCATAATGCTGCTATATAAATTCATGGTATACTCATGCATTGAATATGACAAGCAGTTCTGGTTGTCCCATCTCTAAAAAGATATATTTGAACTGGAAAAAGTATAGCAGAGGCAACAAAAATGTTAAGGGTATGGAACAGCTTCTTATGAGTAGGGATTTAAAAGAGTGAAACTGTTCATCTTAAAAAATGATGACTAATGAGGGATACGATAGAGATCTATAAATAATGAATCTTGAAGAAACTGAATAGGAAAGCGTTATTTAGCCCTTCACATATGAATCATGGGTAAATCAATGAAATTAGGCAGCAGATTTAAAAGAAGCAAAGGATTCTTCACACAACACACTAACAGTTTCTAGAACTCATTACCAAGGGAAGTTGTGAAGGCCAAATGTTTAACTAGGTTGAAAAAAGGATGAGAGAAGTTCATGCAGGTTACATCAATGGCTATTAGCTAAGGTAGTCAGGGAACCAGCCCTATGCTCTGGATGTCCCTAAACCTCTGAATGCCAGAAGCGGGAAACAGACAATAGGAACTGGATCATTTGCAAATTGCCCTGTTTTGTTCATTCCATCTGAAGCAGGGATGTCAAACTCAAGGTCCACAAGCTGGATCTGGCCAGCCAAGGACACTGATTCAATCTGCAAAGCTGCTGCCTGGACTGTGCCTGGGAACTGTCTGCAGCAGCAGCAACAAACAGCAAAGACAGGCAGCCACCAGCAGAGCAGAATTAAGTGTGCTTCTGACTCACTCACATCATCCAGGGAACAAAGGAAGCACTTCAGCTAATCCCGGCTCACCTCTGCTGTGGTATGCCAACCAAACAGAAGCTCAGTCATAGTAGGCTGGGTCAGGCTTCTAAAAGAGCCATTGCACTGTCCCACCACCCCAACTGTGCACTGTCAGTCAGGCAGCATGCTAATTTGATTGACAGCACATTGCACGAATCACAAATAAGAAAGGAAAAAGTAGCAGGGGCCCATGTGGGAACGAGCCATACAAAGGTCAGCTGGTTCTAAGCCCAACCAACGGCCAGCATGCTGAATAACTGACAGTGACTGGGCTGGGGGGGAGGCAGGAGCCCAGCCTGCCCGTGGCTTTGACTGTGACAGACTGGTTGATCGCCTGCTACCACGTGGTAGGGGAAGTGGAAAAGGAAGGGGAAGGGGTGTCCAGGAGCTGCCCAGCAGGAGAGGGTCTGGGAGCCAATGTGGGGAAGAAGAGCCCACAGGGCAGGGAAAAGGGAAGGTGTCCAAGCCTGCGGGGTTGGGGAGGAGAAAGGGGAGCCCATACCATTCTGAATGTGGCAGGGGAAAGGGGTGGGGAGCCAGTGTCGACACATGGCCCTCATCAGGTGTCCTGCTCTCCAGCGTGGCCCCCCACACTGAATGAGTTTGACACCCATGATCTGAAGCATTTGGCACTGGTCACTGTTAGAAGACAAGATACTGGGCCTGAATGAATACTGGAAAATCTCTTACATTTCTTTTCATCAAAATAAGCAGAACTGTCTATGCCTCACACCCAAGTAACACAACTTGAGTGTATATGAAATAAGTAAAATTACCACTTCAAACATGCCAGTTTCTACTGAATGACTAGTGTTAACAACAACACTTCACTGCACAAGACAAGGACTCAAACCTCTGCTGTATCTTTATCTTTATATACTTCATCATGCTGGCCTCAAGAGGTTCCACCTCTCCTTCCCCTTTGTCCATAGAGATCTACTTGGTTTTTTGACACCTATGCCCCGTGAAGAGTGGCAGTCAGAAACTCATGGCCAATGGTTGAAAACAAAGACTGAAGCAGATGGAAGTATCACAGATTTTTCCAAGACGCTGGTGAGATTTTATTACAGGTCCTGAAAAACTTCCAATCAACCTCTACTGAAACTGTAAAAATTTTGTCTGCAAACTAGGGGGTAAAAATACTTCATCAATCCTGAGTGCCAATAGACTATAGAAGAACTACGCATCAAACTTTGTGAAGAATTATCTTTTTTCTTGGCTGAAAAGATCTCACTCATGTAGGAAGGCTTCTCAAAGAGTACAGATCTGCTCTCCTTTACTAGCCAATAAATGCCTGCGTTCAGTGACATTAGTACGTTCCTCAGGTGAGGAAGAGAGAGCTAATGAATCATGTAAGCCAGATATTAGTCACGCCAATTAACGTTCTGCTGGAGGCATTCAGATATAAAGGTGATGAGGGCAGTATAAACACACAAATAAAAATAGAATACTGCAGTGTTACCTATAGGTATAACCTGCTCTTTAAATCTGACTGATTTTTAGGATAGAAAGGAGCTAAAAACAATATTCATCAATATTCAGTCTTTGTGAACAAAACAGTGTACTAATACATGTTTGTTTTATATTGTTACCTGAAATAAACTTTATGTCTACTTGAATCAGCTATTTCATACACACCAGTGATTTAGAACCAGACTTTTACGTATTTGCTTTTTTATCACTTTGTAATTCAATAAGCCACCTATTTCTCCAGGCTAGACATGGTTCAAGAAGGTGCACAAAGCTATTCTAAGCTAAAGAGAAGCAATCTTACTCTCTGAGTGTGTGCATGCCCGTGACGGATGGGAGGAGAGAGAGAGACACACTCTACATGTATAGTGAACAAGAAAATGAGTCTGTGACTGGGCAGGCACATCTACAAGGGATGAGCTGGAGGGAAGACATGACCGTGCTCTGTGATGTTCATCTGCCATGTTCAGTTTCCGGGTGACTGAACTTCTATTTCTTTTACCAAGTTGTCACCAAGGCCTGGCAGGTAGCTGTCCATTTTCAAGTTTTACTTTCACTTAAATTGCTAATTTGGGAGCACTGGAAATGGTCCCAATTTAACTTTTTTAAGAAATAAGCTCTGGAATCCCATCACCCACCTCAACTTGCCCTACTACTATGTAATTAAACTGTATGTGTAAAACACATACTGTAAGTTGTTCTCTTTGAAATAACTAACCTATAAAAAAACCAAAATAAAACAAAACAGAGAGGACATGGATATGATTTTAATCAGAATAATGCTGCTGTTCTAGCTAAATTTTTATGGGCCATCAATTATATAAAATGTAATAAAGAAACCAATGTATTAAGCAAAACAATGAAATGTGCTCTGAGTATACAACAGGTACTCATAAAATTTTCTTTTTTGTACAAAAAGGATTGCTCTTAAGAACAAAAATCACCACATTTTATTGTCTGACTGACAGAAAGATAGCTAAAATCTCTGAACACAGATTCATCAATTAGAAAATGAAAAAAGGGAGAAAAAATGTTTGTCTTCGTCTTTTGATTTGGAAGGGGCCACAAGAGGTCAAGTCCAATCCCCTGCACTCGCAGCAGGACCAAGAACCCTCTTAAACCATCCCTGACAGGTGCTTGTCTAACCTGCTCTTAAAAACTTCCAGTGATGGAGTTTCCACAGCCTGCCTAAGCAACTCATTCCAGTGGAACGTTTGAGACGTATCAGTCACCTTAGAGCTATTCAGACTCTCCATTAGCGAGGGTATAATCACATACTCAGAAAACCCCAAGTCTGGAAGATGCATCTGGCCACATCTGAGCAAAGAGACCACTCACAGGCTATGTCTAAACTACAGAACTTTATTAAGCCAGTTTAATAAAGTCTATTTTAAGCCAACTTAAAGTAGACCTTATTAAGCCAGCTTAGAGTGTCCACACTCAGCATGCCAGGAGACTGCTCACGTCCACACAGGCAGCTGCTAGGTCACCCTAGGAGTGGTGCATTGTAGGTAGCTGGCCCACAGTGCACCACAGCAGAAGTGCCCCTCTCTCCCAGACACTCCTTTACTACAGGAAATGAGTGACCACACCGGCCTCCAAACTGCGTGTGGTAACTGGGAGCCCAGGGAGGTCAGGGAGCCTGACGTGCCCAGCAATGTGCCAGCACAGTACTTCACCCCCTCCTTGTATTGCCCAGACTCCTCCAGCTCTGGACCAGGTGCCACAGGGCAACTGCCCGTGCAGGGGCAGGGCACAGCAATTGTTAAGACTCAAACACAGGGAAACAGCACATAGAGGAAGGTGAAGTCACATCATCTGTTGTCATGGGAAAAGAATCTATAGTCACTATTTAATCCTGTTTTCACACAATCTAATCTAATCTAATCTAAAAGAAATAGCAACTGACAGCAGACACCCAGGAGTTCAGCCACATGGATGGGGCAGGCGTGGATCGGAGGGGCTGTATTTTGATAGAAAAATGACAGCAGAGCTCACCCTCCTCTACCTCTCAGGAACTAGTAGATGCAGTTTTTTTTGTTTGTTTTTTTTTTTAACAATTATGCACAAAGCAACTCTTACAATTAGCATATTAAAAGACCAGCTAAAACTGCTCTGGTCTTCTTAGCCTCCCCGCACACCATTCCCAGGGGTTCTTTTAGGGGACCGGAAGCCCCAGGCTGTTAAGAGGCATCAGCCAGCTGGTCACACATCCCCTTTCATGGTTAATGTCCCTGGCAAATTGGAAGTTGTTGGGAAACAGGAGCCCTCAGCTCAGTCACTCCAGCAGCCCTACCCCACTGTGTGTGTGGAAGGAAGTTAACCCAACCATTCGGGTGGATTGTTTCAGGGCTGCAAACCCTGCCATGAGCATGATGAGAGACTTGAAGGATGCCTCAAATACAGCAGACTCCCCAATGCACTGAACCCCTCCCCAACAGATCCTTAGTGTAAACTTTGGTTCACAGCTAGAAAAAAATGCTGCTTCCCTAAACATGGTGTTTTCCTTCTTAATTGCTTTGGAAAGAGCCAGTGCTGACCCCAGCCTTGGTTTCCTGAAAGTGAAAATGATCTAGAGTGGCTCTCATGTGTTTGTGTGTAAACGTCCCGGTGCTGGGGGAAAAAGGTGTCTGCTCTAGTATGGAGGAAATCTCACAGCTAAAGCATATCAGTTAATGAGACTGGTGTTCGCAGAGCAGAGTGCAAGAAGTCTGCCCTATGCCCAGATCCCTGACATGTCCCTTTTCTCCCCAGCTCCGATCCCCACCGCATCCCTTTTCTCCCCCAAGCTCGATCCCTACTGTGTCCCTTTTCTCCCCAACCCCAATCCCTGGCACATCTCCCTTTTCTCCCCAGCCCCGATCCCTGCTGCGTCTCCCGCTTCTCCCCAGCACTGATCCCTACTGCATCTCCCTTTTCTCCCCTGCCCTAATCCCTGCCATGTCTCCCTTTTCCCCCCAAGCCCAGATCCATGCCGCTTCCTTTCTCTCCAGCCCTTGATCCCTATGTTTCAGATGGCTAGGATGCCAATTAAGTCAACTTAAGCCAACTCCTGGTCTACGCTGGCTTAAGTCAACTTAATAAAGTCGACTTAACCGCTGAGTCAACTTTTCGAGTAAGTGTTAAGTCTACTTAAGCAAATGCTTAAGTCAAATTAATACATTCTCAGTATAGCCAGGGCTTTATTTAAGTCAACTTAAGGGGCTTTATGTCAACTTAAACCTGTAGCGTAGACATAGTCACAGTGACTTATGAACAATCTGCCCAAGTGGTCTGCTAGGTCATCTATATCCCTGCTATCAAATAAATCTTTCCTATGAATAAATATAACAAGCCTTCAAAGAGAAACTGCAGAATTGCAATTCATATGCAGATTTGACACTGTTGCCTTAGGGTTAAATAGAGATCTCAGGATTTTTTCTTATTTCACCAGGTGATTTCACCTTACCTTCTTCTATATGATATTCTCTACTGTTGGAATCTAAACAATTACTTTTATTTGCTATAACAGTTTGATCTTATCTTATGACTTACACTTCCCTTCATTTATTTTCTTCCCCTTCTGTAAATTCCACATCTTCGAGCATCTGACAAAGTGGGATTTTCTCCCATCATAGCTCATACAATAAATACATATGTTAATCTTTAAAAGTCCCATGTAAGTCCCTGTTTGTTTTGTATAATAACCCCTTAGCATCTTTTGGCATTCAAATATCTAAAGACTCTCACCAAGGCTCAGTTGTCTCAGACAAACTACATTTTCCTCTTGACATCTGGTAATTTTTGTTATTTCCTCTGAAATAGAGGACAAGGAAAGTCAAGTAAACTATTTTTCATAAAAACACAGAACTTTTAATGAATTTACTTCAATGCTTTTGTGTTTGCTTTCCATAAACATTCCAGGGATCAAGTGTAGTTCAAACAATGGAAATGAAACAAGAAAATCATTTTGACTTTTCTGACTAATTTGTTTAAATCAACAAGCTCCTGAGAAGCATTTCAATTTTGGGAAAATAGCATTTCTCAACAGCAATTATCTTTGTCGAAACATTTTCAACCAGCTTTAACCACAAATATACTTGCCCTACAACTTAACAGCATTGTTGCATATCATAACCCTTTGTTTACAGTCCTTTGGCCAATTTTCAGTCAACATTGTATTATTCCTATTCAAGGAATTTTTTATTAAGTTTCCAAGTAAGATTTCATGAGATAGCATCAAGTGCTTTACTAAAATCCATATATATTACATCTACTCCACTCCCTTCATCCATTAATTTTGTAACTCTATCTAAAAAGCAATCGGATTTGTCTGGCAAGATTTATTTTTAAGAAATCCATGTTGTTTGTATCTCATGGTTCCATTATCTTGGCTATTTGGTTATTTTTGCTGTAAATATTTCTTCCATTTGTTTAGGGACAGAAATTAGATTTACAGGATGCTGATTTTCACAGTCACTTATTTCTCCCCACAAAGCACCACTGCTTGTTTTTTTTTCATTCTAGTTCTTCCTTATTCTCTATGATTTTTTAATTACAGTTAATACATTGTAACATGATAACCAAATAATTTCTTTCATGCCCTATGCTGCATGCCATTCAAATAAGCTGATCTAAATATTTTAAATATTCCACATGTCCACTATCATCAAAAAGAATCTGAAACCTCACAGAAGACTCTGAAGATTATTATATTTAGAAATGAATCTACTTGCGGAATATGCCATTTTACATGAGAAGGATTCTAATCCACACTTCACTACTCCTCATACACATATTTAATACACAAAACATCATCTCTTCTCAGCTAAGATCCAGGGCTGGATCTGCAGCTGATGTAAATCAGAGAGCTCCACTGATGTCAATGTAACTATGAAAGTAAACACCAGCTGGGAATCTGGCCCTTAATTTAGGAAAGCTGCAAACAGCTCTCATACTGTTAACATGTTACAGACTGAACCTCTCCTTGGAGAACACACAAATGCTTAAAATGTACGTTATATTCTCTGTATTGTGGTGTGGATATAAAGAATCCTTCTCCACAGGGCAAGGAAGCTATTCAATTTTATTCTTATTATGGTGTGCCTATTTCCTATATGCCTAAAACTACTGGAAACCGCACCAACATACATGATGTTGGATGGGGAGGACAGTCTAAGCATTTGCCATTTCTGTCTCCACTTCACTAAACTCCTGCACTAAGCCCTTGGAGACCAAAAAGTATAGCATTCATATGGAATGCCTTGTGTGGTTTCAAAGAGACAGAAAGGTGTCATTTTCCCTTTCAACTAACCTTGACCCTGTATGCCACTTCTGCTACAGTTTGTCAATCCCTAAACTATGAAGCAAAGAGGAATGCCTCTCTTATGGAGAATGTCAAGTTTGGACTTTAAATATGCTCTCAAATAAAAGATCACATCATTCAACAACAAACTTATTTACCGTGTGGTTTTCTTAAAAAACAGAAATGGATTAAGATACAGCTGTTATACCATAATTGCCAAGGTAGACTGTTAAGGTGAACTAGTTATTCTGTGGCAAAGCCATACAGAATTGTTATGCTGACTACCCACAACAGGGATCATAACTTTTTTATATAAAAACTACACAGCTTATCAATTTTATTAACATTTGCCTGATGTGAATCCAACAAACTGTTATTTTTCCCACTGTAATGAAAACAAAAGCAATACATATATTAAGATTATTTCCTAGATGGGAAGGGGAAGGTCAGAAAATATGATGTGCTCTGGCAGATATAAAGGTGACTGGCAAAACAGTAATATTGTGCATTACTGCTGCAGAATTGAAAATGTTTTAAAATATTTTCTAGGAATATTATTATAATTAAGTAGCAGGGTTTTCACACCTTACTGTTATTCAATAAGTAAAGAAAACCTACAGCAGACCAGATGATATATTAATTTTGACTAGAGCCACAAAAATCAACAATGCTGGTCTCAAATAATAAGATTACTATTAGTAAAAGTGCATTTGTCTGCTCATGGGCAGAAGCCATTTGAGGCAATGAAGTGAATTACATTTTAGTAATAAGTAAATAAATATATCTGATAAAAATTTTAAAAATGTATCTTAAAATGGATTTCTTTGAGACCAATACTCACATCAACTAACACTGCATTTGTTAAATATTGTTGGCACAAACTCCTAATTTAGCCCCATATGATTACTATAGGAAAGTGCATTTTCCTGCACACAAAGATTAGACTTTCACCCTCGGTAAACTACACTGGATTAAACAGAATTGATATTGGATATTTTTTCTGCCAAAAAAAATGTTAAGATCAAGTAAAAAAAATATATTGCATATGGACAGACAGAAATGGGTTGTTTCATCATGTGCAGTGATGTTTGAAACCCTGTCAAAGAATCTGGTATTTGATACACCTCCCCTTTTCAATTTATTACAATGAACTTAACCTACAGCTAGTGTGTGTCACAGACATTCCAGCATTGTCTTTACATAAAATATTTTCAAATTCTGTGATTTTTCCTATCAGTCATTTCTTAAAATGTATAAAATAAACAAACCTATCAGAATTTTAATAACTAATCATTATGAAGTTAATATATAAAATGTAGGTATAGATACACACACACAAACATCTTGAAAATACAATATGCTGAATATACCATCATTAATATAATATTTTGTTAATGTAGCAAACCCCTAACTTAGAGACTGTGGCTTGAAAGGGAGGACAACAGCTCCTCACAGGATCAGGTTACCTTATGCACTGTACAAAGAATGAAAGATGGCCCCTGATCTGAACAGTTTACAATTAATCAGGTTTTGTTTTCTCTGATGGCCAGCAAAGACTGACTTTAAAGCCCACTGTCAGTACTGGATCTAAAATAAGTCTGCATAGTGCAATCCCACTGTTTAATATGGCTGGCTCTGCAACATCAACTCATTTGAGATGGAAGGGAACTGTAGTCAGTTATCAAGTCCAGGGGTTCTCTAACAGTGGGCTCTAGCTCATGAAGGCAAGATGCTGCAGAAGAGGTAGTAGGTGGCAGACTTTTTGGTGAGTTTTCTGCATCTGCTGTGTATGAGGATAGCTGGGGCTGCTCAAACAGAGTGGATTAAAAACAGCAGCACAAATGTTTGTTTCTTGCAATGCTGCAGGTATGATGGATGATTTATGATTAATGCACATGACTGGGACACTAGAGGTCTGAATTACTGGCACTTCATAGAGTCATAGAGTCATATAATATTAGGGCTGGAAGGGACCTCATGAGGCCATCTAGTCCAACCCCCTGCTAAAAGCAGGATTACTTCCACTAAACCATCCCAGCTGTATGGAGCATTTATGGTATTTCATAAACAAGGAACTAAGGAACTAACAGCCAAAGTAGTTTTCTGTCTCAAATGTGTCCTATCAGATGTCCCAGAACCCCTCAGACATTTAAAATGTTGCTAGATATTTCTATCATCTCTTCATATGGGCATGTGTAAATTTAATAGCTCAAATGGATCAGTTCCCCCAACTGTAAAATGGAGCTATTAACACACCCTTTCCGTTTGCCTGTTTTGTCTATTTTGATTATAAATTACTACAGAAATTCTCTCTTCCCTGTATACAATACCTGATATATTAGTTCTAATACATTAGGGCTCTGATTTCAGTTGGGACCTCCTCATCATTCTGTAACAGAAAAGCCTCTAGGTAGTATATTCCCACCACAACTGGGGAGTGAGATTGCAGCACATGTAGCCATACATGACCTCATCAATGCTAGATTTGGGATTGTAATCCACTTCTGCATTGCCTACACTTGATCATGATGACAATGCTCCTAAGACAAATAACTGTTTTCTGCATTCAGGTTTCTTGTGCCAGTTCTAGACTGCACATAACACAAACCCTAACAGGGAGTGATAAACTTTTTGGCCATTTATCCATCACTTCCAAAGCTTGTGATCTGTACATGAGAGGTTATACACTCTAAGGCAGTGACTTCTAACCTTTTTGGCTTGAGGGCCACAAAGATCATTTTCACAATCCTGGACCACCAGTCTCCACCTAGCAGCCAATCCTCCCCCCCGCCCACTACAGTCAGAAATAAGGAGTTCAGCAAGGAGGCTGCCTTCCTCCTCAATGATCTCCTGTTCCCCTGGCTGCAGCACAGAAACCACATGCCTCCTGTATCCTTGGGTGCTTCACCCAGTCCCTAAGCTGTGGGTCCCTTTTGCAGCAAGGAGGGATACAAGATCAGTGCTCCTCTTCATCTGTCTGGCTCCAGCAGGAACCTCAGCATGTCAGGACCTATGCAGAGCACTTTGCTGTGCTCCTTGTTACAGCCAGGGAAGGGGAGCACTGATCTCCCTTCCCCCTTGCTGTAGCAAGAAGCCTATGCCAGTCTTTTAACCCATGGAAACTTGCTCTCCGTAGCTCCTTGGGCAGCAGCTCCCTTCTGCTGGCAGCTGGAGGGGAGCTGTGGGCCACTTTGGAAGTTCCTCAGGTCACTTTTGGCCTCCAGGACACAGGTTGGGAGCCACTGTGCTAAGGAATCTCTGGAGCCTGCCCAATGTGGCATCCAGATGGCTGCATCTGCCTTACTGTCCTTCCTGCTGCCTGTCAAAATGTATTGGCACAAAACTGACCCAGGTGATGCTCACGCTCATGTGGAATTAATGCTCTGACAAGTGATTTGTATAGTTGTTGGTTGTGAAGTGAACTATATTTCCTACACATCTTCCCAAGTCAACCAGCTGAGACAGTAAACTGAAAGATCCTCATGAATGGCTTAGACAGTTTTGATGGAGGAATTAAGGTATTAATTTCCTTTTTAAGTATTTTTAATTATTGTATTTTGCATACACCTGGAAGTTAGGCACAATCTTCAAATCTGCATAAATAAATATCATGGGCAATGTGCTGGGTGTCCCTGTGAGGTTAATGAATCTTTATCTTGTGTTACTGACAGGCAAAAAGAAAGAGGTGAAGCAAGTTGCCTGAGAGGTACTGTGGTCTAATGAATTAGGCACTGGTCTATTAGGTAACGTGGGCCACGATTCTCAGACTTGGTTGTAGAAAGTTAGGCACCAAAATGTATGACCTGATTTTCAGCAACATCCTATACCCAGGAAACAAATATAGCACTCAAAAATACTTGAATATATTATACATAAACAAGCCAAAACAATTCATCAGGGAAGCAATTAATCATGAGATACTGTAGCCCAAAAGGAATTTTGTCAAAAAAGAGCTATGAACAACTGAAAGTATTTCAATTTTAAATACAGTGAGTGAGACGGGTTTGGCTATGTATCATATACAGAAAATATGCTGTGTAGACTGTCTTGTTTTGTCTATTGTAAATGTGCGTTTGCATTCCAAAGGCCCCAGATCAGTACAATACAAACAGTGACTTGAAAAACAAGTTATTGCTTGCAAAGTCTTTGCTTGTTTTTATTTTGTTATAGATGATCTGTGATACCAGTGTCTTGTACAATATCTCCATCATGCTCTTTTTGCTTCTACCTTTACACAGCTTTTTTATACATAAAGATTTTCTGAAGACATTATGCAGTGATGCATTTTATTCATATATGATAAAGTCAGAGGGAATAAGTCTCTTTTTTTTATTTTTCTCTTTTAAAAGCTGAATTAATGTATATCAAGCTTCTATTCATTAGTGATGTTTCTGTCTACTTTTGAATATTATATACATTTTAATACAGCTTAATAAAACTTATATAGACAGAAATACTTGGTGTATAGTAAAAACTATATACCTTTGGATTGAAAAACTGACCTCTGGTGAGCAATAATGTAATATCATAATGTTGCTTGTTTTTCAACTCATTTTCTACAGTAATATTGTACTTCATCCAAGATTTTTATGTATGAAGCACTGAGCTATTTTTAAGCTGCTGTCAAATTTCTCATGGTTATTTCCTTATATAACCAGTAAAATGCTTTAAGATCCTTAAAACCCAAAAAAGTTACAGTATCATTGCAACTTTTATAATATTTTGTTGTTTTCATAAGTCTGAGGTTTGAAAAAAATTCCTTTAAAATGTATTGAATACAGATGTTATTTTCCTCCTCTCACTATAACATTGCCTTCTGCCATCTGTTGGAGTTCCCTCTGAGACCTTTTCAGGTTGCCTTATCCAGAACACCTCATCCAGTTCTGAGTGAACACTTTATCCAGTTCTCTAGAGTCCACAAAACTGTTCAACTCTGTCACTGAGGTGTCTTTATTAGCATGCCGTCAAACTACACTTGAGTTGATCAGGCTCAAGCACAGAGGATGGGTATACGATGGGCATCCCCAACAAGTGCTCAGAGAGCTCTTTAGCACCTGCTTTATGGTTCCC
The DNA here is from genome assembly GCA_007922195.1 of Podocnemis expansa. Lineage (NCBI taxonomy): Eukaryota > Metazoa > Chordata > Testudines > Podocnemididae > Podocnemis > Podocnemis expansa. Next base: position 26,168,643 of record ML681981.1, on the reverse strand, counting down.
TGGCTGAGAGCTGGGGCCAAGGGAGGGCCATTAAATATCCTGCCCTGCGCTGCTGTCAGATGTTTGGAGCACCTAGGGCAGGAGGCAGTTCATAGCTGGTGACTTCCTTGCTCAAGCACAGGTTAATTGCTGGGCTGGGCAGGGGAGGGTCTCAGTAGCTTGGCATGAGCTGGAGAAGCAGAGAAGGGACTTGGCTTGGGTGCGTATGTAAGGGGGGAGAGGCAGCCAGGAGCCAGCTGCTGAGCGGGAGCGAAGCTGGGAACCAGCTCCCAGGGAAGGAGTTCTGGGAGCCAGGAGGGCCATCCCAGTGCGTACAGATCCAGGGCGTGATGAACATGGTGCTGATGTATATGTAAATATCCTTCTCTGAGTTTTGGGCTCCTAGCAGGAGAAGGGAGGAATTCCTGGGGCCAAGCGTAGGTGTGCTCTAATGGCTGACCTGGATTCCCTGGAATAGGCTGCTAGAAGTGGGAGGGGGGTGCTGCACCCAGCCTCCTACTTTACTGAGGCTGAAAACTGCTTCCAGCCCTGAAAGAGTTGGGGAAGGCAAAACTGGAAGCTGTGAAACGCTGCCCCCCCCAGCCCTCAAACTGCATATAGGGGTCTCCACCCCACCTTAGGTGCAGCCAGGCCTTATGAGTGCCCTGACCTGCCTGTCTAGGATAGGGAATTCTCTCAGCACTGCAATATGGCAAGTAAGAAGTGGGAGCCAGTGGGGCTCCTAGAGCGGGGGAATGGTGCTGGTAATGAAAAGCAGTAGGTTAAACTGCTAGGGTTAATTTTCCCTGACTTTGTTCCACTCAGTCTTTCAAATTAACTTTAGATTTGAAAATAAAACAGAAATAACCAACAAACAAAAAAACAACACTATTAGTTGCAAAGATTAGTGCCCTGTTTGTTTTTGGGAGGATTTTTAAATGCTATTCTGGTTGCCAGAGTTTTGTGGAATCCAAACCTTTAATTCTTTAGAACTGGAAAGCACAGAAAGTAGTGCTCTACCTTGAAGAAGTCTCTAAATTTTCTGTAACGCCATCATAGAACTATTATGGAAAAGAATAAATATCCTTTAATGAAGGCTGAAGATTGTTAATTTTATTTCTCAGGTTCACCTCTATTGGTAGTCTTAAATTACTATTATTTTTGTACCATTGTTGAACTTCAAAATATTTTGGGGGCCATGTGTTCCTTTATTGTATGTAAGGTTTCTCTTGGCTCTGGTGGTACACTCAGCTTATGTTAGGGAAGAATAGTTATGGTGGAAAAAATTGAGATGGAGCTAAGAGGGGAGAAAACAAGGCAGTGTTGGCTGAACACAGGTTGATTGTTTCCTTGTTTGTTTATAAAGGAAGAGTACTTAGTGAAAATTATGATTCCAATCTTTCAATTTAGTGATAGAATTTTTTGAGCAAAGTTCTAATGGAATTGGACACTTATGGGTAACAAAAATATAGAAAGGGGTTATAGTTGATGCTAAAAAAAAAAGTTGTTAAAGAAGGGATTTTCAACCTCCATGCTTCAAGGATCGATCCACTTTATACTTGTTGGAGGTTGTTTGAGGAGATTACCCCACATCTGTGTCCTGATGTGTTGCTGACATCTTTCTGTTGTACATCTGCTTCCGGGCCATGGCGGAAACAGGACACTGGAGTTATTGCCAAACGCTTTGTTTCAGTTCTCTGTGTACCCAAAGACCTCTTTATATTTAATAAGTAATATATTTTAATTACTTTTTGTTTGAGAGGCCTTCAATTTCCTTTGAAAATCAGTGTATATAACACTAAATATTAAAGTAAGATTTACATGACAAAGCTAAAATGAAGTCAGTGCTTTGAGTGTAGGACCCTGTCAGTCTGTACTTTTTCCAGTGCTGAAAGCAGTTGCTCCTCCTCTCTTCTCCCCTGTTCCCTCCCAAAACTTAGAGCTGACCTTTATTGCTAAATGTTAACTAAACCTAACTTCAAACTGATGATTTACTTCAACAAAGCCTTCATTCTGCAATGTGTCATCAGCCAATCACTTTTCAGTGAAGTTGTAAAAGCTGTATATTTTAAAAAGTGAACCGTCATTAAAACACATCATATATTGTTAAAATGTATAGATAAATTGTTTGTTTGCATGAGAAAACATCATTGTTTAATTAAAAATCAATACGCATCTCTGTTCTGTTTATTCAGTTTCTTAACTAGCAGGCAATACTCCTTGTGGCTCTCAAACCACTTGGTTATTGAAGGAAGTTTAAAAAATTGCTCTTCTTATCTTTTGGGTTGCCGACTCCTGATATAGGACATAACGTAGATCCAACCTACATAATCATTAATCAGCTTACACACATTATTATGCTTCATATTATTAGTTAAAACATCATATCATGAACTTTATGATTGGTCTACTAATTTTTACAGCCGAAGCCCTAGACATATCATGAGCTATGTACCTGCTGGACCACAGCCGCAAGCCATCGCACATTGTTCACTACTCCATGTCTCTTCTCCACCAGTTACATCTTTTACATACTTTCAAGGTGACAAGGCTACTGTAAATACATTTTTCATGTCCTTCCTTAGAATAGACAAAAGCCGTCATTTCTGCTATTGACTCCAGCATGTTTGTAAGCCTGAAAATTTATTTTAACTCTTGAGGACGACTCCTCACTATTGCAAGGCTTTCATCTCGTCTTTTAGATCCCTTTAAAATTGTCCTAAAAGGAAATATCTATGTCTTTCTCTTTTTGCAGGATATTAGTTATTCATTACACTATTAATGTTATGTTCATTATTAATACGAAGAAACTAATGTCTTACCCACAGGAGGTTTACCTTTTTCCCTGTTCAGCTGTATCCATCTTGTTAACATGGTTACACTCCTGAGGCTGTTATATAACCTTGAAATGTTAACTGTAATTTTATTTGTCAAGGATGCTAAGGAGTTGAATCAAAAACGTAATTAGTAAAGATTACCTGAACTGCAGAGGGACCAAATCCTGCTTTTTGCTACACCAGCATAAATCTAGACTGACTCCACTTATGTCAGTTTCTGCATATCCCTTTGACTTTATTTTAAACACTTGATGCACAGCATCTCTGAAAATCAGCCCAAAGATGCCTCAAATTGGGCAACCAAACTTGGTGGATACTACTGAAACCTTGGGCATGAATCCACAATAAAATCAAGGTCAGAATGTAAAGTACCCCATGTAACAATGCTCCTCAGAATTCTTAGAAGAAGCTGGTGCATGAATGCTTGAGAATCCCACGACAGTATTTGGAAGACGTTAAATAACAGAAAAGTAATTTCCTCTTATCTAAAGGATTAGGCTTGATCTTTACCCATGTAAGTTTACTTTCCACTGCTTTGGAAGAACCAAGGAGACTTAAAGATAACTTAAGTGTACAACTGAGGAGTTCCCCTCCGTAGCCATCTCACAGCCCCAGTTATAACAAAGGAAAAAGCGATATGCTTGGAATAGCCTTGTGCTCTCACAATATTCTGTTAGCATAATTTCCCATTGCAGCCAGTACAATTAAAGAAACCCTGTGGGTGCTCTTATTGTGCCATGGGGAGCAGCCTACCATCTGGAGTAAAAAGTTTCAGGGAACAGAAGACGTAACTACCTTTGTGCTCTTTTATGTGCCATCTGGTCTGTCCAGAGGATCCAGTCTTCTAATACTGTTGGAATATATTGCTATAATAGAGTAAGTAGCTTGGGGGATGTTGCAAACTATAAAGAACAACTAATACCACACGCAGTATAAAAACACCAAGCCAATGCTCAACAAACAGCAGGAAATGACTTCTTTTGGGTTTTTTAATCAAGTTATGATGTGAAAAAAGGCTGTATTGCATCAGAATGACACAAGATCTAACAGGCAGAGCTTCAGTAACAAATTTAAAACCTGGGTGCAGTAGTGATCGCAGAATGCCTGTCAGCCATTGGAAGAAGTGTTCTTTCCAGCACCTCTCTCATGCCCCAGAAGAGGGATTTGATCTTATAGAAGTAGGATGCACAGCTACACTGTATTTTAATATAAAAGACATGGTTTACCTTGACGCTTTTTTGCTAAACTCTTTTCAATGACTTCTCTATAGGCGGTACCATAGTATGATTATGTAAAGGAACGTAGAAAACTCTGCTTGGTGAGACAGAACTGCCAACATGGATGAAAGAAAGAAAGAACTCTGAATGGTGCCCCGTCTTGATCCTGTCTATGTTCACATGCAGAATGAAACTCTCTCATATGGAGATACTGATTAATTTTATTGATTGGTAAAAATGGATAGAAAAATAGCTACATACCTGTTTTGGGGGACCAAATTTGTTTTCAAATTTCAATTTTCAAAGCTGTGAATTCTCTTAAGGATTCTAGAGCAACTCTGAATTACTGGATATTTATGCCCAAGTACTCAATTGCCTGTTGGTCCTTTTTGGGCATGCTCAATAATGCAAGCCAGTGGTACAAGAGTGGCTACAATTGCCATCCTTTGAGCACATGAATGTATCTCATCCACTATAGCCTGTAAAGATGAATATGCACCTAGAAAGTCTTCAATTATAAGAGTCTTGCGTTCTTTTTGACTGCAAATTTAGACAATCGAGCCCCAGCTGGAATAATCATAGTGAGCTACCAGAGCCTGATGGTTTGCAATCCTATACTGTAAACCACGGATGAATAAACCTCTCTTCTAAACAAATCCAGCTTTTTTGTGACTTTGTGTCTGGGAATAAATTCAAAGTCTCACCTTCTCATTCACATCTGTCACCACTAAAGAATCCAGGGCTAGAGGTGAATAAAAATACTCATGTCCCTGAAAAGGTGCTTACTACCTCTTCTCTATTCTTTCAGCAATGGATATTAGAGATGGAAGAGTCTGCCAAAGGATTCTGGTGTGATTTTAGATAGTTTCAATGAACAGAATCACCCTAGCAGGTCCTGCAGAATATGCAGTTTTGAACAATTTGTGTGGATTATCCTGGACCAATTTAATTTGGATACCCAGGAAAGTGGCAGTCCTTTTCATTGGACCCCAGTATTTTTGATAACCATGCAGAATCAGGGAAGACAATTCCAACACAGTAGCTGCACTTGGCAATGAGGAGGAAATATTGAGCAAAATGCTTTCAGCTTTGGTGCCCATTAAAACCTTCAGAGTAAGATTAGGACTTGGAGAGACAACCTATGGGGCTGCTGGGTATCTGTGTCAGTACTGAGAACAGTATTGAAAGAAAAAGGCACAATGACAGAGATATAATAGATCATGGCCTAGGGGCAGAAGCATTAGATATGAAGGAATTCCTCATGGGCTTCAAAAAGGCCACCAGTGAACGTAGTACAGACCAGAATGAAGCCCCAAGCAGTCTATCATTAGAACTGCTCCTAAAGTAGAAGTGGTAGTGGGGTCTCCATTTGCATGAGAAGGAATGAGAAGATGCTCAGAGCTGTAGGATTCCCCTTCTGATACTTAATCATATGCAACTATCATAACCAAAGCTAGTACCCTAGGTAAAGCATTTGCAGAGTCAAAAATGCCACTCAGCAACATTCTCTCCCTCTGTCAAAATAGCCTCTTATGTTTCCTTGGTAAGTCATTAAGAAACAAAGAATTATTTCCCACAAATTACACTGTTGCCTATCCATGAAAATTTCATAATTAGATATCTGTATGACAAACACAGATAAAAAAAAATTTCTTCCAAGTGCATCCAGTCTTTTCTTCCCTTTCTAAATGGAACAGAATGATTTGGATATTTTTCAGTCTTTGAAGTGATGCCTCAACAAACAACAGATTAGGACGTGGATGGGTATTAAACATAACAAACCCTTCCCTGTGGAAAATTTTATAGTTTGTCCACTTTCTTTTTGTCAGTAAAGGTGTTTGATTGCAGAAACAGAGGGAAAACCCTGACTTCTTCCAACCCTCTGCTGTCCTAGGGAAGCAGTCAGCAGTTAGCTGGATTAGCTGTACCAAAACATCTGATATCCACTCAAAAGAAACACCCACCTCAGTTACTGATGAAACCAGAGACAAATTGAATCAATGAACCCTTACCTTTACTGCTATCTATTGCAGTACCATGCTGAAGCCAGTCACTGAATCTTTATTAGTTACCTTTATCATCACTCCTTTAGCTCTTCCTTTCCAAATTGATTCATCTGGATCTGATATAACTGGATCTAAACAGGAAAATCCCTTGATCCCACATTAAAGACCTGCATCCAAACCAGCTTGCCTGGAGAGTATCTGTCTAGGTGAGTATCTATCCACACTGTTTTAATCAAAACAACTTACTTGGTTTGCTGAAAAAGTCTGAATTTATTTTATGACATCCCCTTCTCTGCATTTCATTCACCTACATACTGCAATTTCCATTTCATGCATCTGATGAATAGGAGTTTACCCACGAAAGCTCATGTGATAAATCAAGTTGTTTGTTAGTCTTTAAAAGTGCCACAGGACTCCTTGTTTGTTTTGTCTAGATGAGACTTTCTCTCACAAACTGACTCTTTGCCAAGAAGCTGTCACTGATGAGTAACAGATATTCATGCTCAGAACCATAGCTGTGTCCTTTGAACAAAGCTGGTTCTTTAAACAGAAGCCACCATTGTGATCATCTTCTCTGGATCCTGTAGTACTGGCACTATGGAGGATCTATCCCTCTTCCTTATCTTGCATTACTGGCGAGTCCAGTATCAAGAACAATTGGTACTGGAATGATCTGAATATTTTTCAGTTTGAGACCAAAGCAGAACTCTGAGCACCAGCTGAGCTCTGTGACCTTTGTTTTCCAGGTGGTTTCTCTGAGAGTGCTTTCTGCAGTAAAATTGCCTTGCAGTCCATTTTCTGTCTGTTTCTTTGCTCACTTTGTAAAAATTGAGCATGTCCCTCTTCTAAACATGCCAGGCATCAGACATGTGACATTAGATGTAACTCTTAAATCCAGGCCTTTTAGCCTTTGGTTCTATTATCTTAAGTTACTTAGATAACACTAACATTAGTAAAGAATGCTAAATAACTTCTTAAAACAGATCTGAAAGAATCATGTAGCAACTTCTTAAACGATTCAGTTGGTCACAGCTAAAGCACCATATCCCTTTCATACCCTTTCCCTGAAGGGGATGGATGGGGAAAATAGGCAAGTTAGAATTCTACCAGTCAGCCTGCACCGATTGGAGTGTCCCATAAGGAGGAATATGAGGAAGATACTCTAAAGAAATCGGTGTTGTCTCTCCAGCTCCCTTCAACACAGGGAATCTTGTAAATATGGCGGTGCACTCAGGGGAAGAGTTGTGTCCAAATCTCTTTGTGCTGAGTGGCTGGGTACCAAATGAAGGCATAAAGCTATTACAAACAGAATGTCTTTAAGCTGAGCTTCTTCCAACTTATTAGTTTTGGTTATACCTTCCTCCCTACAAATGGGGTGTTTATGCCTGACAAGCCCTTCTCCCAAACTGTTAAACAGCAGTAAGCCTCACTCACTGTCAAATTTATTTTACCCAGAGCAGTGCTTGTATCCAGAGGTCTCAGGCATGTCCTGTTACTGAGCCAACATCTTGAAAAATGTGAAACAAAAACAATTATCAAAAGACAGATACCACAACCTATAGTGCAACTGTAATTATTATAAACTAAGAAAAGATTTATGAAGAGAAATGTGAAAAAGCTGGTGGGGAGAGTGAACAGAGAGGAGTCAGATGGCACTCATTTATACTCTATGTGTGACTGTGCAGAGGGCACATCTAAGGTACTACAACCAAGACATAAGATATATCTGCATTTGCTCTGATCCCTCAGATAGAGACCCACATCTTCAGGACCTCTATAAAGCATTCTTAAAACTATAGTACCCACCTGTGCAAGTGAAGAACGGACAGGCACACAGGTGGGTAGCCCAAAGTCAACTACTATAGGAGAAGCCCGAGAAACAAAACAACCAAACACCGTTATTCATCACTTAAAACCCCCAAGTCAAACCTCTACAGCATATTATCAAGGATCAACAGCCTATTCTACAAGACAATCTCTCATCCTCTAAAGCCTTGGGAGACAGCCCTCTCTTCACTTAAGGACAGCCCCACCACCCCGCCAACCTTAAGCAGATATTCACCAGCAGCTACAGACTTAACAACAGAACCATTAAAGCAGGCACATATCCCTGCAACAAACCACGCTGATAACTTTGTTCACATATCTGCACAAAAGACGCTATTAGAGGACCTAATAAAACCAGCTACTCCATCAAGGGCTCATTCACCTGCTCACCCAACGCAATGCGACTTATGCCATCATGTGCAAGAAATGCGCCTCTGCCTTATATATTGGACAAACAGGACTGTCTCTGTGCAAAAGAATAAATGGACACAAATCTGACATCAGAAATCACAACATTCAAAAACCAGTACATGAGCACTTCAATCTTCCTGATCGCTCCATTGATGATTTGCTAATTGCTATGCTCAGACAAATGAATAACAGCTCAAGGCTTCAAAGAGAAACTGGAGAATTAGAAGCAATTTGAAAATTTGACTGTGTTTCTTCAGGGCTAAACAAGGCCTTTAGATCTTTTTTTCCTCATAAGAACATGTGATTTGACCTCATTGTCCTCTGTATGCTCTTTCCCAGTGTTTGAATCTTAACAACTGCTCTGTTTTGCTGTTACAATGTGACCTGATCCCATGACTCACACATCCATGCATTCATTTTCCTCCCATTCTATAAGCTCCCCCATCTTCAAAGCATCTGACAAACTGGAATTTGCTCCTATGAAGGCTCATGCAATAAATAAATTTGTTAGTCATTAAGTGCCACAGGACTCCTAGTTTGTTTTGCTATAGGAAAAGTTCTCTGGTCTGGTGCACTAGCATGCAGACACCAACAATGGAAAGGATATTTGCAAGTACTCAAAGAAGAAACATAGCTTTAAAAATGATAGAAGGAACATCAGATTCAATACTATAAAATAAGTAACTTTTTATTTGATTTATCATCTCAGGGTTTCACTTTAAATACAATAAATAGGTTTAGCAGTAGTCCATGTGACCAAAACAGAGACTTAATTTTATGTTTAGAATAAGATAATTAATTAAAATACCTATAAGAGAAAGAAAACTGATAAACTTATAGCCAGAATGTACAATACAATAAGGAAGCCTGCATTAGACATCTAGTTCATGTTTCCAATGTAATGAATGGAACTACGTATATCATTAGTATAATTTAATAAACATTTGCCATGTATGAAATTTAGAGGAAAATAAACATTGTATTAGATTACTGTATGCTCAAAACAGAACAGATGGGTCAAATTTAGCCCTCATTTAAGAAGGCAAAACTCTAATAATTTTAGTGAGAATCATGTTGATTTATTCTAGAACCAAACTTTTATATCTTATCATACAAAACAAAGTGAAAATTTTAAAGATAAAATAAATCATTTCAATAATTACGAAGAAATTTTGACAACATTAATGCATCCCTTTGAAATCAAATCAACGTTTTCCGATAGGAAACTGTTGTGTCAGAAAATTTTCAATGAGCAATAAATTAATAAATAACCCTTTAGAGCAGCATAGGGAACTCTCTGCTTTTTCAGACAAAAGTGGAAGGAAATAATTTGTTATAAAATAATGGCTAATATTTGTCCAAAAGAAATATTAAGCTACTATTATTTAACCTCAGATTCTTCCAATGTTGATGTAAATCAGTATGATAGTAATTGAGGGTATGTTCACACAGGCTTCTTATTTCAAAACAACAGAGGTTGTTTTGAAATAAAAAGTGGCACGTCCACATGATGCACCATTATTTCGAAACCGTTAAACCTCGCATCTAATTGAAATAGCCATTGTTTTGAAATGGCTGTTTCGAAACAACGGTGTTCGGACACATTGTTTCGAAACAGTTGTTTCGAAACAATGGGTGTGTTCACATGGCAGTCTTATTTTGAAACAACAAAGGTTGTTTCGAAATAAGAAACGCCACGTTCACACGACGTACCGTTGTTTTGAAACAACTTAAACCCCGTTTGGTGATGAAACAATCCCGTCAGAACATGTTGTTTCAAAACAACAGTGACTCGTTTCAAAATAACTGTTGTCCGAACATGCTATTTCACTTTGAGCTTTTTTCCTTAATTTGAATTAACATTTTCTTAATTCGAATTAACTTATTTCGAAATAAGGCATTATTTCGATACAAGTTGTTTTGAAACAACTTGTATCGAAATAACCCCCTGTGTGTGAACATAGCCAACATGTCCGAACGGCCTTGTTTCAAAATAACCATTTCAAAACAACAGCTATTTCAAAAGCAGCCTTTCCCTTAATTTGAATTAACAAACTGTTAATTCGAATTAACTTATTTTGAAATAAGGATTTTATTTCGAAATAACTAATTTTGAAAAGGGTTATTTCAAAATAATGATATATGCGTGGACATAGCCTTAGGCAATGTCTACACTGGAGGCTTAAAGTTGACTTAAGCAGGCTAAAGTCAACTTAAGCAACTCCCTGGCCACATTTGGGATAAGTCTACACTATGGGCTAAGTCTACTTAAGGAGGCTTAACTTAATTTAAGCGAAGTCCTGGGCACATTTGGACTTCATTAAGTCAACTTAACACAATGTGGCCATTAAAGTCAACTTAGTGCAGTGGGACCATTTAAGTTGACTTTATAAAGCCGACTTAAGGTGGGGGACCCATTTAAAGTCGACTTCATTAAGTCAACTTTAAGTAGACTTTATTAAGTCAATAAAGTCAACTTAACTTTTGTAGTGTAGACATAGCCTTGGAGTTCATTAAGTAGACTTAAGCACTTGCTTAAGCTCACTTAATAACTCCTGCCTTTAAAGTCGACTTTAAGGGTTAAGTCATGTTTATTAAGTTGACTTAACACAATGTGCCCATTAAAGTTGACTTAATAAAGTCGACTTAGTGTATTAGAGACATTAAAGTCGACTTCATAAAGTCTACTTAAGCCAGGGGACCCATTTAAAATCAACTTTATTAAGTCAACTTTAAATTTGTCTCTTGACTTAAGTCAACTTTACAAAGTTGACAAACAAATTGGTCTTCACTAAGTCAACTTAATAAAGTCACCTTTAAGTCAACTTACCTAAGCCCTGTAGTGTGGACATAGCCAAAGAGACTATTTTAATCATTTGGGCCCAGATTTTCAGCTGAGGTCAATTCTGTTTTTCCAATATTTAGGCCTTGATTGTCCCTCCGTTACACAGAACACATCCAAATACCCACCAATGCATGTTCTTATAGGAAGGCAGAATCAGGCTACTAATGTAAATTAAATTCAATGAGGCATTTGCTTTCATAAGCCATTAGAGAGATTGTGTGATCTGACAGATGAGGGTACTACAGAAAAAGTCAGGAAACCTGGGTTTAATTCCCAGCCCTGCCACTGAATGACTGTGTGATCTTGGGCAACTCTTGTCTGCCCTTTCACCCCTCTATTCTCACCCTTTCTTTGTCTTGTCCATTCATATCAAAACCTGACCAGGGCAAGAATTATCTTTTATTATACATTTATACATTGGGGCCTTATCTCGGTTAGGACCTCTAGGTGCTATCATCATATAAATAAATAATAATAAAAAATAGTTTTTAGTAAGTTTACATTTATCATGTACAACATCACAATACTAAAACTATCATTCAGAAAAAGTATAATAGTGTTATTTGTTTCAACATGGTTTTGCTTTTTAAACATAAGAGATTGTAATAAATGTTTGTATTTATGCTACAATAATACCTTTCAATAACCTTCTGATAATTTTAATACAATTGGAAAAAAAAATACAGTTTTATCATTCTTACATTAGGGAAAATGGTAATTAATATAGGCAGTGGTAAAAAGTCAAAGATTGAATTTATAATGTTGTGAAGCATAAAATCTTTCAGTTTAATGGATTTATAAAAAGCTTGACACCACCTTTTCACTTCAACTGATCCATGAGAACTGTTCAGGAAAAGGAAATGTAAGGAGATGTTATCATCGTCAGATAAGTAGACTACCGCTGAAGTAAACAAAAATCCCATTTGGTTTGTCACCCTTTTGCAAAGCACATTGGCTAAAAATACTAAGATTCACAGCCACTAGATAGATGAGTTTACTTATATCAAAAGATGTCTGCTAACAGAAATTAAAAAAAAAACAAACTATAATAATATAAAGCAAAACCATTTTTTCCTAACTCCATTTTTAAAGTTACATCAAATTTTATCAAAATTCTCATTCTAAAAGCCACATCTTAATCTTAAAATAACTCCTTAAGATGTGCCTAATGGTAAGAATTGCATATTTTAACTTCTTTGAAACAAAGAGGCACAATTAAAAATTATTAATCGTATTCTCATAGGTGATAAGTTTTCGGACATGTTTACACTGCTAATGAGTGTGTGGAAACACGGAGCATGACTGCACAATGTGCTCACCTGTCATGCACTCACTGACCACATGGACCTTGCTGTGGGACTCGGGAGTGTACTACAGAATCTCTAGTGCATGGTAACAGAATCCATATAGTCAGTGAGCAGTACATTCTCACCATGGCTTGTTGCACACTAAGGGTACATCCACACGTCTCTTTTATTTCGAAATAACACTGGTTAATGACAGGCTCTGCTATTTCGAAATAAGAATCGTCATTTCGAAACAATAAACCCCATTCATTTCAAAACAGCTGTTATTTCAAAATGGTTATTTCGAAATAACACCATTTGGACATGTTGTTTCGAAACAATGGTATTGTTTCGAAACAACTGTTTCAAAACAGCATGTCCAAATGGCGTTATTTCAAAATAACCATTTCAAAATAACAGCTGTTTTGATAGCAGGCTTTCCCTTAATTCGAATTAACATTTTCTTAATTCGAATTAACTTATTTCAAAATAATGATGTATGTGTGGACATAGCTAAACTAGCCATGGAGATAATCCTTAAACATTAAGTTCTCTGGAGAAGGAACTGGGCCTGAAGTAGTGCCTTTCTCTGAAGAAGGGACTTTATGTATGTATGTAACAAATTTTAAAACACTGAGGCTATGTCCACACATACGTCATTATTTCAAAATAATCCATTTCGAAATGAGTTATTTCGAAATAAAGTCCTTATTTCGAAATAAGTTAATTCGAATTAACAGTTTCTTAATTTGAATTAAGGGAAAGCCTGCTTTCGAAATAGCCGTTGTTTTGAAATGGTTATTTTGAAACAAGGCAGTTCGGACATGTTGTTTTGAAACGGTTGTTTTGAAACAATGGTGGCGTTTCGAAATAATGTGTCCGAACACCGTTGTTTCAAAACAACCGTTTCAAAATGGCTATTTCAATTAGATGCAAGGTTTAACGGTTTCAAAATAACAGTGTGTCATGTGGACATGCCGCTTCTTATTTTGAAACAATCTCTGTTGTTTCGAAATAAGAAGCCTGTGTGGACATACCCTGAGAGTGGTAATGGAGAGACATGGCCAAAATTTGGAATTTTGGTTTATGTGAAATCTTACACAAGCTGGAAGAATTCAGAGGGTCTCAAGAGCAAAATACTCCAAGATCACCAGCAGCTGCTCAAAGAAATTGGTGTAATTCATATCAGCATCACTTCTTTCTCACCATTGCAACTGAATGATAGGCAGCAATAACTTCTCAAGCCAGCTGGCTCCTCAGTCTACCCAGCTCCTCCAGCCTGGGAAGTCAGCTACTCCAGCCCAGAGTGCCAGATGGTCAAGGTGTCTGGCTCAGCAGCAAACAGTCTGAAAGTCCTGAGAGCTGAAGCTCAAGCCAGGGCTCTCAGGGTTTCTAAACTTCCTACTGCAATGCTGGAAGCCTAGTACCTGACAGCCAGGGGTTGAGGCTGGGGCTTCCTAGGCTGCCATGCTCCCAGTTCCAGCAGCAGGAAGCCCAGAAGCCTTGGGAGCGCTGACATAGACTGCATGGTGGGGCGCTTGGTTCTGCAGTTGAACCTCTGGAAGCCCAGACTTTCCAGCAACCTGATATACAAACCGGCAAAGAACCCAGGCAAGCTCCTGGTTTCCAGTGAAAGTCTGCATGGCAGCCAATACTCAGTTGGAAATTGCCTATGATTCCATTAAAATTTCATTGAGCCCAAAGTGTTTTTGCAAAACATTTGAGTTTCAACAATGCAGTATTTTCCAGTGGAACTTGGCTTTTGTCAGAAAATTTCCAACCAACAAGGTATAAATAATTATATGCAGGCCACTTTAAATATGAGTAATACTCACCGTTCACCATTCCAAGGAACAGATCTTCAAACACTATCATCTGTATCCTGTATCTCCTGATCCTGGAAACACTGGTTGCTGTATATATTTCTCTATTTGGGTACTTGTTTTTAACTCGTCTTACGTGTAAGGTGCCAAATTCCCTCAGGTGGCTGCCTCTCAGGATCAGCCCATCACAACATTCTTGCTCTAAAGTGCATTACTTAAATCAGGGCTTGCCAAATCCTGGGTGCCAGGTCACCATATCACCCAGGATTTTGCCTCTGGTACCTAGCAGCATTGAGGCAGTCAGGGAGGTGAACATTCCCTGGCACCTATAAAAAGAGTCACCATTTCTCTCTGTCCCTCCACCGCTGAAAGCACCACTGGCAGTGAATTTTTCGGCAGTGGGTTCCACACATCATTGCCACCACTGAAAGAGTTAATGGCCATGGCAGCTTTTAAGTGGTGGGGGGCCCTGCACGCTCTGCACTGCTGCTGGAAGAAGTGGTGATGCTCTTTTAGTGGAACGGAAGAGACATTCACTACCTCTCACGTAGGAGTGCCTAAGTTTTTGAACTTGCCTCCAGCTGCGAGGGAGATTTGTTCAGGCCTGAGGCAAATGAATGATGTACAGTAGTTCCCCTCAGGGGGAAAAAAAAAAAAACATTCACTTCACAATGATACCTTCAGCCATGACTGTTGGGTGAGCTTCTGTAAATGACTACTTTTTCATAGCTACCACACTGCCTAAAATGCTGCCAAGTGCTTCTGTTTTGTCAGGAATTATATCACAGATTGGCTGCCTAGAATTCATGGGTTGTGTTACTAAGATCAGATATCTGAATCTAGTCTATCATAAATCATCATTACTATGTATCACTCATGCAGAACCACAGATGTACAGGGTACTTTAGAAAAGTTTATAACCTAAGTTAAGATGAGAACAACAGGAACAGACAAAACAGGGAGGGGTTAAATGAGGGTGAGTACAATGTAATTATATGGCGATGTGAAATGTTAATACACACAGCTAGAAATGTAACTGAATTCTCATTTAGCAAACAAAACTAAAATTCATTTGAAAGTTTGTATTGTTTTCTACCAGTGAAAACACAGAAACAAGAGAGAAACGATCAAGAATGTACTCAGAATTACATATTAAATTCATCATTAAGTTTTCAGCTCACATAAAACACCCGGTACTTTTGATCCATATAATTTATCTGGAGTTTTTATATCACCATTACTTTTACACTTTCATCACACTTTAGCTTCTAAGGGATTCA
The DNA here is from genome assembly GCA_007922195.1 of Podocnemis expansa. NCBI lineage: Eukaryota > Metazoa > Chordata > Testudines > Podocnemididae > Podocnemis > Podocnemis expansa. The sequence goes on along the minus strand of ML681981.1, from coordinate 26,153,132 downwards.
GTATATGAGAAATTTGCTAACATAATATCCTAAATATGACAGCATGCTTTCCAGTAAGACCTGAAAAGTTCAAGGATTTCCTAAAACATGAGTCCATTCTTTTCAGCAAGAGGTGGAAAAAAAACTTTTCTAGTAAGATGTTTTTTGTTTTCTAAGATAACTTAGCATCATTTTTGCTTTTCTTTGAAATATATACAAAGCTAGGTTTTGATGAACATTTATTACATGTGTATAACATTGCCAAAAGGAATGTATTTACAGTACTAGTGACACAAAAACGACAATCACCTATCTTGGGATGTTCCAAAGGGGCAGCCGTGTTAGTCTAGTAAAGCAAAAAAAGCAAGGAGTCTTGTGACACTTAAAGACTAAGGCTATGTTCACACGTAAACTGTTATTTTAAAATAAGTTATTTCGAATTAAGAAAATGTTAATTTGAATTAAGGGAAAGCCTGCTATAGAAATGGCTGTTATTTCGAAATGGTTATTTTGAAATAAGGCCATTTGGACATGTTGTTTTGAAACAGCCGTTTCAAAACAACGGCTATTTCGATTTCAAGCAAGGCTTTACTGTTTTGAAATAAGGGAACATCGCGTGGACATAAATTTTATTTTGAAACAACGGCTTTCATGGGAGAATATCCCACTTCATCAGATGCTTTGAAGAGAGAGAACTTACAGAATTGGATGAAACTAAATGCAGGGAAGTGTAAGACATGGGATCAGGTCACACTGCAACAGCAAATCAGAGCATTTGTAAGGATTCAAACTCTAGGAAACAGCACACAGAGGGAGGATGAAGTCAAATTACCTATTATAATGTGAAAAGAATCCATAGTCATGATTCAGCCCTTCTTTCACACAATTTAATTTGCATATTAGTTCGATGCTGGTTCTTTGAATATAGTATAACTGTTTCTCTAGCATGTGACTGGTGGAACTCCCTTAGCATTTAAATTTATTTTTAACTTGGAAGAAGCAGAAGCTAGGTAAAATGTAAGCCAGGCCCCCTACTCAACACTATGTTCTGTCTCATGTAGAGTATAAAAGCCACATTCTCTCTCCAAGAGAGGCCCAAGAAAGAAAACAACAGAACACCACTAGTCACCACATACAACCCCCCCAAGTCAGACCTCTGCAACAGATCATTAAGGACCTACAGCCTATTCTAAAAGATGGTCCCTCTCTCTCTCAAGCCTTGGGAGACAGACCTCTCCTTGCCTACAGACAGCTGCCCAATCTTAAACAGATACTCACCAGCAACTACAGATCTAACAACAGAAACATTGAAGCAGGCACACACCCCTGCAACAAACCATGCTGCCAAGTCTGCCCACATATCTGCACAACAGATACTATCATACGTCCTAATCAAGCCTGCTCCTCCATCAAAGGCTCATTTACCTGCTCATCTACTAATGTGGTCTATGCCATCAAGCGTCAGAAATGCCCCAACACCTCATACATTGGACAAACAGGACGATTGCTGCACAAAAGGATAAATGAACACAGAGATGATATCAGAAATCACAGAACAAAGAAACCAGTTGCTGAGCACTTCCATCTTTCTAATCACTCGATAAATGATTTGTTAACGACTGTCGTCAGAGATGTGACTTCAAAGAGAAACAGCTGAACTTGAATTAATATGCAAGCTAAACTCTGTGAAAGCAGGACTGAATTGAAACTATGGGTTCTTTTCCCATTACAAAATGAAATTTGACTTCAGGCTTCCCATGGTTTGAACCTAAGAACTGCTCTGATTTGCTGTTACTGTATGACCTGATCTTATGTTTTACATCCCCTTGCATTTATTTTCATTCCATTCTGTAAGTTCACCCATCTTCAAAGCATCTGACGAAGAGGGATTTTCTCCCAAGAAAGCTCATGCGAAAAATAAATCTGTTAGTCTTAAAGTGCCATACGACTCCTTGTTTTTTTTTTTTTTGCTGGACTAGACTAACATGGCTATCCCTTTGGAAATTCAAATTCTCTCGGCCTCTCTTCTCTTGGCTTTGTGTAATAACCTCCTGGAAGCCTGAAACTGACACTGAATCTCTTTCCATACTGAGGATTTTTCTCTCCATCATCCATCCAAATAGACTCATTTGTAAAGTTGCTCAAAAGTGTAGATAGTTGGCACCAAAGACATAGCTATGGGTGGGCCTGAGCCAACCAGCTTAACCAGAGGGCCAGACCACTCCAATTCACCGAAGCGCCCAGCAGCAGCACAAGCTTCATTGCCACAAAAGTGGACTGACCAGCAATGGGCAACCGCAGCCACAAGGGACAGTGCTGCAGGCAGAAGGGTGGGAGTAGGCTGCTCTCCAACCACAGCTCTGGGCCTCAGCAGCCACTGAGGTCTTTGTGTGGCAGGGGCCAGGCTGCCTTTTTCCTTTCCTCCTCCTCCTCCTCCTCCTCCTGATGCTCCAGTTGCTAGGCAACTGTAGCATTATCAGGAAGCTTCCTTCACATTACTAGAAGCAGAACTGTAGAGGCTAACCAGAAAACACAGTCCTGGCAGTGTCTTTTCATCTACCCATCTAACTATATCAATCTCAAAAAGTTTTACTCATCCACTTACCTGGGGCAGGTAATTTATTTCACCCATATGTGGACTCCAACTTAAAGCTGGTTGGGAAAGTAAATTTCAGTTCTGTGAAAATTTTAGAATTTGGAGGAAAAAATGTCCAAATTAGGTTGAAAAGTCAAAATGTTCGAAGTTTCATGGCACTGAAATTCCTCAATATTTTCTTTTGAAAACACCAAAAGATGTTTTTTTCCAAAATAAAACATAATCTTTGGTGTCCCCAGCTTCCCTATTGGTGTGTTACAACAGAGCCACTGCTCCTGGAAAACCCAGTAGTGTAGAAAAAGCCTTAGGCTAAGGGCTTCCAAGATGCCTTAGGCTGTTTACTCTATAGCTTATGTCAGTGTACCTTATGTCACTCAGGGGCATAAACCACCCTTCGGAGTGACATAAATTACACTGAAATAAGTGCAAGTGTGAACAATGCTATGTCAACAAAAAAAACTTCTGCAGCTATAGCTATTGTCACTCATGGAGGAGCTATTATCATCTCCAGAGAAGAGCTGTCTCCTATCAGCATAGAGAGCATTTTCAACAGCCATAGTGTAGCTATGCTGCTACAATGCTATGTGTGTAGTCAAGCCCTAAGAAACCTAGGTTCAAGCCTGCTAAGGGCTTCTAAAATGAATAAAATGGGCCTCAAGTAATCAGTCTGCAAAAACCTAGAAGATATAAGGTAATAAGAAACAATCATCATGGATTTGTCAAAAACAAATCCTGTCAAACCAACCTAATGTTTTCTTTGACAGAATACTAAGTCTTGAGGATGTGGAAAAATGGTAGATGTGGTATATCTTGATTTTAGTGAGGCTTTGGATATGGTTTCACATGACCATCTCATAAACAAACTCGGGAAACTTAATCTCTGAGGATAGGACAAAATACAATGGTCTTAAATTGCAGCAAGGGTGGTTTAGGCTGGACATTAGGAAAAGCCTTTCAACAGTCAGGATGATAAAGAGGTGGAGTAAACTGCCTAGGTAGATGTGGAATCTCCAGTACTGGAGATTTTTTAAGAGCAGGTTAAACAAATACCTGTTAGGAATGATCTAGTTATTACATGATGCTGCCTTGAGTTCAGAGGACTGGAAGAGAAGAGCTACTGAGGCCCTTCCAATCCTACACTTCTATGATTCCATGAGTTTATGAATTGCATCTGGGATTAAATGAGAAGTCAATGGAGCACTCTCTTCAGTTTTTATGCTCTCCTTTGTCTTTACTACTGTCCCTAGAAAGTAGCTAATTGCTACATATTGCACCAGTTGGAGCAACTCTATGAACTGTAATTTCATTTTGAAGTAAAACGCACTGCAAAAATCTATTAGAGGTGAATCGTGGTGGTTAGGTCTTCACACAAAGAAAGACTTTAGTTTCCTTTCTGGACAGACGCGGAAGAAATCAATTTTCACCATCACTGCAGTGTATAAATTTAGGAGTAGTGATGAGTCCACAAGGACTTATTCTATTTGCTGTCCATCAGACCCACTGTCTTTTGATTTATTTACAGTACTTAACACAGGGGTCTCAAACTCAAATCACCATGGCTATATCCACACATACATCATTATTTCGAAATAAGTTATTTTGAAATGAGTTATTTTGAAATAAAGTCCTTATTTCGAAATAAGTTAATTCGAATTAAGGGAAAGCCTGCTTTCGAAACAGCTGTTATTTCTAAATGGTTATTTCGAAATAAGGCCATTTGGACAGGTTATTTCGAAACAACATGTCCAAACGGCATTATTTCGAAATAACCATTTCGAAATAACAGCCATTTTTAAATGAATGGGGTTTAAGCTGCTTCGAAATGACAGTTCTTATTTCAAAATGACAGAACCTGTCATTTTGAAATAAGAAAACGTTGTGTGGACATTGTTTTTTATTTTGAAACAACCAGTGTTATTTCGAAATAAAAGACTTGTGTGGACATACCCCATGAGGGCCACATGAGGACTAGTATGTTAGCCCTTGGGCCACACCACTGAAACCTTTTCATGCAACAATATTGCAAACATTGGTAATGATAGTGTTATCTCAGGCCGCAGGAAATAGCTTTAGGTGCCGCATGCTGCCCACGGGCCATGTGTTTAAGACCCATGGCTTAACACAATGGGCCATAACCCTCAATCAGCTCCTTTAGATGCTACCATAATAGAAATAATAACAACATTCAGGAGAATAAAGCTTGATTGCTCAAATAATTCTGGAAGGTACGCACAAAAGGCACAAGACTGTGGCTGAACTGAATTCATTGTTAAATTCTACCCAATACTTCCATAAAACTTTTTCCAGGATCTTCCAGCTCTATTAAGTTTATAACTTCTCATATAAGATTAAGATGGCCTTTTGGGAAAAATACTTTGTTTGATGAAAAGCTTGGTTAGAAAAATGTACCCAAATAGGCAAGCTGAATAACTTAAGATACCATAGATATTGTTAATAAGGAGAGTATCTAAATCTTTATTCTCCGAATATGACTTCTCAGTTTTCAATTTTTGAGTTAACACTAAAAATATAGAAACATTACATCAAAATCTCAAAAGCCAGGTAAACTCTAGAAAGATTCTTGCAGTGTTCAGTTATCTTTTTGAATTCCACTTAACTAAGCAACTTAATAAAGTTGTCATATGGTTTGCTGCTGTCTTGCATCTTGTGCCATTATTTACATCACTGCAAAGTGGGCATAAGATCAGATGGTAGTTTTTTTACATTCATTTTGCACTGATGTAAATGATGGCACAAGTTGCAAGACAAGAGGGAACTGAGCTCTAGGAGAAGTAGTCTTGGGAGGAGAGTAAATACTGAATAATCAGCTTTAACCTGCCATTCAGATTTCAGCTGTCAATCTGCTGAATTTCCAGGGGAGCACAGCCTGTAGAGTGGCCATGCTTTGCTTCTACTCCTCAATATGCTTTCCACCTGAAATCTATGAAGCCTCATTCTCACACTATTCATTCTTACCAGATGCTTCCCAGGAGCATGTTGTGTAACCATCTCCCCAATTTCATGTGTTTCTGGTCTTCTGTGCCTGTGTTCCCATTTCTTTCTTGCCTTCTGCACTATGCAGGAGAGGGGAGCAGCTGGCACAACAATAGCGTAAATCAATCATGTCACATATAAAAGGTCACAGAAGTCAAATAAAGCAATGAAGACAAATTGGAAGAGATACGGGGCCCAGGCAACTACTCTAATATTGTTCACTGTTTTCAAGTTTGAAATTGAAGTGTGGAGGAAAACATATGCCCAACTGGATTTTAAGAAAAGCATTTGAATTACCAAATCAGTTTGTAGATTGCTATAACTTTACTCAACAGATATCCTGTTCAGGAAATAAACAGGATTGTTTAAAACTGTTGCTCAGAAAGATTTGGCTCTATATTTCATTTGAAGGAAGGAAATTATATTTCCTTTTTTTAAGAAGTTTAGCACACGGTCTTGACCTCAGATACACCCATACACATCATCAATAAATGAGAGTGAGCTATATACGAGTCTGCATATTCAACTGAATATTCATGGCATCATGGGATGTTCTAAAATGGTGCTACAGCAAGTGGAACTCTGACCCACATCTGTACTCACTAGTCAGTGCTGCAGCTTCAGCTAAAATTAGAGGGTTGGGTTTCATCAAATCCAGACGCAGACTGTTCAGATATTACAGCATAGGTCTGTTTTGTGAGCATAAATAATTCTACATTGGTGGCAACAGAAACTGTATGAGTCAACTCTGACACCCGCTCAGAAGAGATATGATAACTGACAGGTGATATCAAGCAGGCTCTGCCCTGTTCTCCACAAATCTAGAAATAGTGAGTTAAAACTGGGGAGGAAATGCTAAGAGACAAAGGGGTAAAAGAGAGGAAACAGGACAATGGAGTGAAAGAAGATGAGAGTTACAAGAAAGAAGGGTTTTAGAAGAAACCTTTAAAGACAGTTGATGAGATTATCCTAAAACCAGAGAACAAGTGCTTTGCCTTGTGTTAGAGTAAAAGTTTTAATTTCTCTGTAAACAAAGGGAGAAGTGAAAAGGAGGCAAGGATTGCATCTAATAGTAAAGTTAAAATTCCAATATTTTAAAATGAATAAAAAGCAATTTAGGATGAAAAATAAAGAGTGTTTAATGTTTCTAGTAAAGGTGACATATAAAAGCAAAATACCCAGAGTTTTAACAACATATGCTGAATACCCTCAATAACAAGGCCTAGGGGCATATGTCTCATTAGTTGTGGATTAAGCCTTCCCTCCCACACCTTTTTTTTTTTTTTAACACCATGAAATGTTTTAAATTAAAAATGTTATCAGTATCAACACATCTTAGTAAAGTTTCTGGACTCTGGTATTCTTAGCAGATCTCCTTTATTATGAAGCACTGTGAACAGCCTGTTAAATCACTGCCTTAGCCACAGCCCTGTACTGCCAATGATGAGCAGCTGTGCCATCCTGAGGAACCAGCTCGTGGAGGCATTGTTCTTCCCAGAGGTCCTAGAAAAGCACAGCCCCTGCCCCATCATTCAGTATGGTAAATCTTGCACTGTTTCATCCTGCCTCCAGACCACCTCCAGGCACAGAGAATTGCTAAAATCAGTGCCAAGCTGATGAGTTCCTTGCACTGCAATTATCTTTCTTCTTAAAATAACCTTTATTTTTAAGTGATTTACAACTATTTACCACAAGCAATTTATTTCACTTTTCATCAGTTCTCAAATATATGAGTGCTATTTCTGAAAATTAAAAAAAAAAAAGAAGGGAAGCTTGTTCAGAACAACTCCGTGGGGAACAGTACATTGATCATTACAATGAAGCATGACATTCACTTTCATATACAATTATTGAAAGTGCCAGTTGTCTTTAGCTAAATTAAGCCCTCTTTATAGACATAAAAATGATCATTACAACATATACAGACACTTTCTCAGACTACTCTAATCAAAAAATCTTTTGCAGAAAAAATCAATAGAATGTACATCTATTATAGATTCAAGCCAGGTGAAATATGTCTTACAGTTTTCAGTCCTATTGTAAGAACCCCTAATCTGTTCTTGCTCTGTTCTGTTAAAAGTCAACCAACCAGCAATTTTAGCTGCAGGACATCTGAAGGCTTTTACAACTGGAAAGACCAGAACTTACAATAAATTTGGTGCTACAACCAAGATTCAATTACAAATTTCAATAGTGCTGCCAGACCTTCAGAGAACACAAAGGTTCCAACTTTATGTCAATATGATGAAAATTTGCGTCTCTAGGATTTTTAAATTGCATTCATTTGCATTAACTGATTGAAGCTGAAGTGAAAGCAATTTTGATAGGACACTGATATTGGACATAGATCGGGGTAGCACCTATTTTCAAGAAAGGGAAAAGGGAGGATCCAGGGAATGACAGACCAATTAGCCTCACCTAAATCTATGGAAAAATCATGGAGCAGGTTCCATTCTGAAACACTTGCAGGAAAACAGGGTGATCAGGATCAGTCAACATAGATTCATCAAGGGCAAATTGTGCCTGACCAACCTGATTGCCTTCTATGATGAGATGACTGGCTTTGTGGATGCGGGAATAGCCATCAACTTTAGCAAAGCTTTTGATAATTTTCACACAGCAGTCTTGTCAGCAAGTTAAGAAAGTATGGTTTGGATGAATGGACCATAAGGTGGACAGAAAGCTGGCTAGATAAATGGGCTCACCAGGTAGGGATCAATGTCTCAATGTCTAGCTGGCAACCAGTAACAAGCGGCATGCACCAGAGGTTGGTCCTGGGGCTGGTTTTGTTCAACATCTTCATTAATGATCTGGATGATGTGACATTGCACACTCAGTAAGTTTGCAGATGACACCCCAGGCTGTGGGGAATGGTAGATACACTAGGGCAATAGGGATAAGATTCAGGGAGACCTAGATAAATTTAAGCATTGGGCCAAAAGAATTCTCATGAGGTTCCATAAGGACAAGTGCAAAGTCCTACACTTACTTAGGACAGAAAAATCTCATGTACTACTACAGGCTGGAGACCAGTCAGCTAAGTAGCAGCTCTGTAGAAAAGGACTTGTGAGTTATGGTCGACAGGAAGCTGGATATGAGTCCTCAATGTGCCCTTGTTGCTAGACAGCCCAATGACATATTGGGCTACATCGGTAGGAGCTTTGCCAGCAGATTGAGGGATGTGATTATCTCCCTTTATTCAGCACTGGGGAGGTCGTATCTGGAATACTCTGTCCAGTTTGGGGATCCCCCCCTACAGCACAGATGTGGACAAATTAGAAAAAGTCCAGTGGAGGGTAAGAAAAATAAAGAGAAGACTGCGGGGGGGGGGGGTTTGATAACTACCTTCAACTACTCGAACGAGTGCTCCAAAGAGGAGGGAGCTAGGCTGTTCTCAGTAGTAACAGAGAACAGAACAAGAAGCAATGGTTTCAAGCTGCAGCTGGAGAGGTCTATGTTGAATATTATGAAAATCTTTCTCACTAGGAGGATGGTGAAGCACTGGAATGGGTTGCCTAAGTAGGTGATGGAATCTCCATCTTTGGAAACTTTTAAGATCCGGTTGGATAAAACTGTGGCTGGGATGATTTAGTGGGAGTAGTCCTGCTTTTAGCAGGGGGTTGGACTAGATGACCTCATTAGGTCCCTTCTAGCCCTAATAGTCTATGTCTCTGAGAACACACAACAACACTAATTCTGCCCAAACTTTTTTGCTTATGACAGTGTGACCTATATTCAGAGGCTGTGAACACACCAGGGTTTTATTTTGAAACAACAGCCGTTGTTTTGAAATAAAGCCTGGCATCTCCAAACAACGCTCTGTTATTTCAAAACAACGGGACCCTGTCATTTCGAAAAAACTGCCATCGTTTCAAAACTGTTAAACCTCACAGGAAATCGAAACAGCCCTTGTTTTGAAAGGGTTGTTTCGAAACAACACCATTAGGATGTTTTGTTGTGAAACAAACCGTGTTTCAAAACAGGGCTTTTGGCCTACCTCCCAGGGTGCATGGCACCCAGGGAAGATGTCCCACTCCCCCCCCCCAGCACACTGGCCAGGGAGTCAATCAGCACCCTGGCCAAGGTGCTGAGGGGAGGTGCAGGGGGGCAGCAGGCACCTGAGCCAGCTTCGCCCACTGCTCCCCCTTGCCTGGAATGGGGGGGGGCAGCGGATGCCCAAGCTGGCTTTGCCCGCTGCTCCCCCTTGCCAGGGACAGGGGAGCAGCGGGCGCCAGAGCAGGCTTCACCCGCTGCCTGACTCAGTAGCTGCCGGCCAGGCAGCAGGGGCAGAGCTAGCGGGGTGCCCCAGTCCCCCAGCCCCTGGCCACCTGCAAACAGCCAGGAGAAATGCCCGCTTGGGTGCCCCTGGCTGCTTGCAAGCTGCTGGGGGGGTGCCGGTTCCCCCAGCCCCTCACAGGCTCTGCAGCCTGTGGTTAATTTCACCTCTGTGAAATTGACCAGCCTGTAGAGACTGTGGAGAGGTGAGAGCCAGGCAGGGGATCGGGTGGCAATTAGGCCCTGCCAGGGGGCCATGTTGCCACACCTCCCAGGGTGCCCCTCTGCTGAATCAAAATAGTATGTCCACATACAGGACATGCTATTTCAGTTTGAGGGCTTGCCTCATTTTGAATTAACATTTTCTTATTTCAACTTAAGTTATTTCAAAATAAGGCTTTTATTTCTAAATGAGTTATTTCGAAATAACTTATTTCAAAATAACAGTTAACATGTGGACATAGCCAGCAATTGCTAGTGATGATCTCCACTGAAAGTAGTATATGAGAGCCTTAAGATTTAACAATAACCAGTCAGCCAGACAGAAGAACACATGGATTCCCAGTCTTCTTATATATGCATCTACTGATGCCATTAACTTTGTGACAACACAAGGAATTGTTGATGAGCCAAATGGAAGTATTGTGAACTGGCAATGTGTTCTATTCACAGTTAACCTGGGGAACTTGTACCCAGTTTGTCTTGGTGGATTGCTGAATGGAAGTAATCATTCTTTAAGCTGTGGGCATTCTCACCTCTTGCCCTATTCCCAGGAAGCACCGATGGAAGTTAGGATAACCAAACAGAATTTTATTTTCTTCAGGTATGTGTTTAACTCTTTTAGATCTAAAAATAGATCTGAAACTACTTTTTGATTTAGGAATAAGGAGATTCAGTGAAGATGTTTTCCCATAGACTTAATTCATAGTGACTTAGGAGAGCTTGCTAGTTAGCAATTCTTATTGGCATGCTTTCTGTTGAATAAATTTTATGACCAACCTGGTCCAGTCTTTCTGATTCCTTACTCTTTGACTTCAACACTTGTTGACCCTGCCTCTCCCACTCATTAGATGCTGTCACCACCAAAAAGCCTAGATGCAGGTAAGAGTAGAGGTATTTGAGGTCCTCTCCTGCCTGCCCATTTCACCACAGGGAGGAGAAAAGACAGGATCTCCCCTGTGGTGCTAGCCACTACACTATGATTCTTCCTTGTCTGCCAAAGGTTTTAACCAGTTCCAGAATAGCTTCATTATTCTGAAGCATCCTTCTCAAGAACCCTGCAAAAGCTAAAATTCCTACTAGCTTATGGAACTTTTCATGGACCTATGCCCCTTGAATGTCTAAAACCAAACCCTTCTAAGCTGTTCTTGATGAGCCTCAAATTCTCTGGCAGTGGTGAACTGCTTACCATCTGTATAGCCTCATCCAGTTATGAGGAAGACAACACATCAGAATGCTAGCATAATGCCTGCTCTGCCTCTTGCAGTGGAGAAGCTGTCTCTGCAACTTCCAGTTTGATATGGGTACTCGTACCAGGTGTCTAAGAACAAGGTATGCAAAGCCAATGATCTCCATGCACTCTCAAGGAAGTCAACTCAGATAAGTGAGGTGAGGTTCTAGCAGGCGAAGACACATTGCAGTGTCCAGAACTTCCACTGACGTGGTGATATTGGCCTCCACTGTTGTACAAGCCATTGTATCTTGCAGACAACCACAAACCCAGGTCTCTTATGGAGGGTAAGATTTCCATCTGGCATGGGACACGATACATTCCATTTCTGAATCTCACAAAGATGACTGTGAGTTGTGTGATAATGATGGAACTGAACCTGTAGAGACTGGAGACTGGTAAGCCAAACCCAGAAATGATGGTACCAGAGATATCAAGGACTTCTTTCCTCAGAAAGTACCAGCCTCCTAGGTACCAGGAGTGGCATCAGTATAACATGTTCATAAAGAGCTGCGGTATGGCCTACAGGTGCAAGTACTGATGGAAGTCCTTTTTGCTCTCCTGGGACATGGGTACTGATAGATTAAGTAATTCTCTGGCAGTAGCATATGCATCCAGCATTGTCAGTACCAGGGTTGAGTCTTGGGTCGGATAAACAGCAAATTCAGATATTGGCCTCAGGAGACCTGGCATAGGTTCCAGAGCTGCTGAATTCCCTTTTACAGCAGAGGATCACTTTGGGGAACACTTGCGGGGAACACTTGCTCTCAGAATCCCTTCCAGATATCTTGCTTTTAGCTGACCTACATATTGAAGTCTTACTGGACAAAATGCCATGTCCTTGGTTGTCAGATCCGTATCTCTTCTTTAGTATCACAGACACAGAACATAGTGCCAAAGACATCTCAGGAGGCACACTGTGCACTGACATTGCTGTACTCAGGCTGTGCTCTCAATTCAGCAGTGCCAGTGGAGAAAAAAGTGCCACCTCCATAAGGTAACACATAAGCCTCATAGATCTGTCTTTTTAAAAAAAAAAAAAAGACCTAAAGCCTCTGCAAATGTTACATTTGACACTAATGCAGGGCTTCCCCAGACATTTTAGGCAGCAGGGGCATGGGTCACTGACTTGCATTGGTCTGGTACATAACTGGCAAGACTTGAAGCCTGGGGAGTAAAGCATGGCTCCAGTCCCAGCCCTTGGTCCCAAAATCCAAAAACGGATCCAACAACTAAAACCTTAATAGTAACTATATATAATATTAAACTAACTACTAAGTAGTAAATGCAAAACAAACTATATACAGTGAGTGAGGGAAATAAACTTATGAGAGCAAGACTGGAGGTGCTCCAACATCTATCACTGGCAGTAAGAACAAGCTGAGGGACATAGGGGTGGCTCCAATGTTATGTATTGGCAGACAGTGGCACATGGTAGTAGAGAGCACTCAAGCTGCTCTGATGGGTGCCACTGAGGAGAAAGTTCTCTGATAACTGCGCATGAGGTGTGCTGATATGTGCAGTCACTTGAAGAAGAAGAAGAAGAAGAAGAAGAAGAATTGGCTTCTAGAGCAACTTTCACCATCATGGCTGCTATTCCCCTGGGACCTTTATGATCCTGACCCTGAGAGATGTCCTTACTATTTTGGGGTGGAGAGAAAACATCCAGTTGAGATCCACACCTCTACGGGGTACAGTCGAATCCCAAATACCATCTGGGATAAAATAGGATTAGACTTTAACAGCAGTGGCAGCAAAAATAGCTCTTCCTTTCTCAAATTACTTCTTTTTTGACCAAAAGGACAGTTATTACCATCTTCTAAGACACTGTCAAGCCAGAGTGTGACGATGTAGAGTTTTTCTAAAAGTTCCCTCCCAGCAAATGAGATAGGGAAGAAGAGAATACTTGCAGTGGCTAGAGTATCTGACTGGGATTCAGAGGATCTGGGATCTATTTGCCACTCACCAGAGGGATGAGCTTGAATATGTCTCTTTAATCTTCTTAATCACTTCACCTCCCTGTGCTTCAGTTTCCCCATATGTAAAATGGCAATAATGATACTGACCTATAAGAGCTAGGTGCTTCTGTCAGGGGCTAGACTAGAAGACCTCCTGAGCTCACTTCCAACACTAATATTCTATGATTCTATGTACAAACAGATCATAGGATAGAGTGGTGGTTGTCAGTTTTTTTCCTCAGGACCCAGTTCTGGACTCCTTTGCCATGCGGTGACCCTCCACTGAAAAAAAGCGGCCGCCACCAGAAAATTGAACAGTGACCATGGTGGGGGGGGGGAGTGAATGGGCTGTTCCCCTCCCCAGAGTAGCACAGGCCAGCTGGGAAGCAAGGGGCAGCCCCCCCCCCCCGCACACCCGGTGCAGCACCAGTGCCGCGACTCAGTACCTTTGTAACGTTGACGACTGCTGATCATGGAATATGCAGAGGATGATCCCATATGCCATGCTCCTGTCTCAAATCAAAAAGTATGTCAAGTCCCTAAAATTGCATGTAGTAGCCTGAGTGTATGTGTGGGAGCTCCCTGCAAATAGGGGTTGACTGGGTGGAGAAATGAAATGCAAGTGCCAAGACAGGGGAAAGAGGAGAGAGCCAATGCCAGGCTGGAAAGAAAGTTCCTGGAAGTTCCTATCTGCTGCTGAGCCCATCCAAGTCCCTCCAGGTCCTGCTCCCTTCTCCACTGCCCAGTCCCAGGAACTGACGCAGTCCCTCCAGGTTCCACTGTCAACTCTGCACTTCATTTGCTCCCTGAATCTGCATGAGTTTCCATGAACACACAATTGTCCACATGATTATGATTGAAGGGGTTCTAGCCCTCCCTCCTTTGGCTGGTGACCTCTGTCGTTGTCAGTGTGCATAAGGCAGCAACACAATGAGATTATCCACCCCCCTTCAGACTGGGACCTTATTATAAACTGTGTTGCTTCACAGTTGCAGTCTGCTGTGCGGCAAAATTGTCCCCAGGACACACAGGACTGCCATGAGATTTGAGGAAGTAGTGAGCTTTAGTTCACTACAGACCTCTCTCTACCTTGTTCCCCAGGAAGGTTAAGTCATCCTCCAGCAAGGCCAGGTCTCTATACAGCTTAAATTTCTCCTTCCAGCAGATCCATCTCTGAGGTAGATTTTATTCTGCAAAATCTTGGGCTCAGGCTTCTAACCGGTTCACATTGCCAGCTGCTGTGCTGCAGAAAACCTACAGCTCAGACACTACTGCCGTGTCTCACCCACAAACAGCAAAGCTGAATGCAGGTTAAGATGAACAAGTGGAGCTTTATTAAATCCTGTGCAGTGCTCTGTCTGTGTGGCTCAGTTTCTTCCAGTCTAACTCCCCAAGTTCCCTCAGTGTCCCATCCATAGCAGTCTCCATAAGGAACATGGGCCCTCTGACTCCAGCTCCACTTATCATGGTATACCATCAACAGCAGCTCTATAGCACTCAAAGTGTTAACCTTCCCACTTCATTTTGCTTCTTTGCAGAGTAGAACCACAATGGGCTCATTGCCTTTAGGGCCCTGTGAGACCATGAATATCGATCGGGATGGGACCGTTAAGACTGATAATTAAAAAGGGAGGAGAAAAGCAAACTGTTCTAGTAGAAGCCTGTGTTAGGACGTATGGTATTTTTATTAAAATCTACAAGTTATAACCTTTTTTTGCAAGCAAGGGAAGTCAACCCACTGAAAAAAGAGCCAAGCCCTAATTTGTAAATATAACTGCAACCCGCCCACCCCAAGCTCCCAGAAAGGGTGGTATAAGGGGATGTCCAAAGTTTTTTTTCTTTTCTTCACTGGGTCTGTTGTTAAAAAGCTCAAAGGGTGCTTGCCAGTGGCCTCAGTTCTTTTCCTGTGATCAGGGGGTGCAAACTGGAAGCTAAAGAGTGCCTTTCCTCTGTGATCTGTGAATAACCCTCAGTCCCTCAATCACTTGAGAGAAGCTTCCAAGGGGACACAGTGAGTCAGAGAGAAGGAGGCATAGAGATTGCTTGAACGACCATTAGCACCTCATTGTTAATCCTAATGACACCTTTTCACATCCCCAGCTTTTGTCTCAGTGCTATGCTACAACTTCTCCTCTCCCTGCCCAGCTCTCCAGAGAACAGAGTTGGCTGGCAGGGGAGCCCCCTCCCTTGCCCATGCAGCACCGGTGCCACGACCCAGTACTTACCGGTCTGCGACCCAGTACTGGGTCGCGACCACAACTTTGATGACCACTGAGATAGAGTCCTGGCACAAATATTCATAGAAGATATCTTCAGCAACACGAACATATCTTAGCAATTCCAATATATTTGAATATTTCATGCCATTAAACATACGCCCTTAAAAAATACTACACTTTACAAAGGAAAAAAAAACATTAGGACAACTGTTAACAATTAGAGAATACTCAAAAGGGGGAATTATTGCTAGCAACAGAATTTCATTGTGCAAACAAAAGCATTGGCTGAATACCAGAAAAAGATCCTCGTTACAGATTCTGTTAGACTCTGGACTATTCTCCTAATGGAAACTGTGAAACCCCAGTATCTTGTGTTATTTTAAAATGACTTTAAAATATCCTGCAAGAGAAAACATTAGGCAAATGAATACATGGCTTCATAAACAAACCTACATATAACATACATAAAACACATACGACATTTGCTAAATAGATGTAATTGATATTTGAGAAGCACATCCCTGAACACATTTGGTTTGATACTCAGGAGACTTGTGATTTTCCTGTTCCTTCAAGGTTTCTCTGACATATATAGGCCTGGAGGTCTGGGTCCATCACAAATGACTTCTTCACCATATCAGGTGCCCAAATGGATAGATCCAACCAGCTGGCCTACAATCATTAGAGTTATCCTTATCCACACACTTCTCTAATACTGAGACATACCAATGAAGAGAAAAAAAGAGAAAGAGGAAGAAGAATGGAGAAAAGAGAAAGAGTAAGAACAGAAAGCCTGTGTTCATCATGACAGGTGGTCTTGTCCTGATGCTTGATCTCCCCAGCATTACAGAAAACACAAAAATGACTGCTATTCATTCCCTTACAGCTATATGTCAAACACCTTTATATTATCAACAGTATGAAGGTGAAGGGTCAATGTTCAACCAAGACAGTTTACCTTTCTGGGGTTATTTAACATATAATATGCCCTGTCTGGTGACTCTAAAGTGACTGACTTTTCTAGCTCTTGAAACATATCCATAAGATATATTGAATCTGGCAAATCTTTGAGTTGTTTATCTTTTGTTCCCTTGCAATGCACTTATGCAATAAAGACTGTGATTAAAGGGATTAATGAAAATGTCACCATTTGTAGCTTGAAGCTCAGTTCAGTAATAGGAGAATTAGGCATTGTTTGATTAATTACATCAATGGGCCAGAATTCTCATTTTCTGCATTTGGAGCTCAATCCTGCAAAATACTCTGCACTCAACTCCTAATGCAGCAAATCATGTATTTAACTTTAAGTACCTGAATAGTCGCTCTGAGTTCAGTGAGACTTCTCAAGCGCTCAAAGTTATGCCCATGCTTAAGTGTTTTGCTGGACTGAGACCAGAGTGCTAAGCACTTTGCAGGACTGAGCCTTTGTTTAGTAGCATGTTGACAGAATTTAAATAAACCATGCAGGCACTTTCCAGAGTCACAATTATGAATGGACAAACACCTTGTTTACAATTCCAAGGCTGTTGGTGTTCTAAAGTAAAATAGTTGAAGTAATTCTCACATACAAAAAAGTAGTAGCTATATGCTGTATTACACAATTACATAGACATACTAAAGGAATTAGTGTAAGGGAAGAACCCAGAAATGTTTTCATTATTCACTAATATGTCATTGTTTTGTAACAGCATTGCCATCTTCATATTCCACCATTACGACCGATTACATAAACAATGTCAAAGATTTCCACTGAAAGTCTGAATAAAGTTATTCAGGTCCATAAATATACTTTGAGCAGGAAATGTGTTTGTGAGTCATATGAACTATTTTGTCCTTTTTAACCTTTACCGCCACTTTCCTGTTAATAATCCTGATCCAGGTGCATAATCTTCTTGGAGGCAACACATGAAAATTATGGTCCCATTCATAATTTTCTTGACAACTGCAATCATTTTTTCTTTCTTAGACAAACACAGTCTTGTCCCTAACATATCCATTCAGAAAGCTGTTGTAAAGATCATATTTCTAACCTGTCAATTTGATTAGGACACCCTTTTCTTTATACTCCACCACTGGCTCCCCCTTCTCTATAACATCAAGAATAAGCTGCGCTATTATCTCTCATTCACTACCTGATCAGTCCATGATGTCATCCTCAATCACTCACTTATTTTCAAACAAGCATCATCATGCTTTCCCCAATATTGTTACTCATGCTTGTAAAATATCTGCAAAGATACCTCATTATCCTCTTTAACCATCCTTTCCAATGGTATCTACACAAAACTCAACAATGGACATTTTACAACTCCAACTGAGGATTAGGCCCATTACATTTTAGCCTACTAGGAAAAAGAATAAGTGTTTCCACTGAAGTGAATTTAAATTCTGTTGTTGACTTCCAGGGAAGCAGGATTTTGCTACAATTGTGTTTAACAGAGTCATGCAGGATCCATTATTGTGTGGAACAAACAAGGAGTCCTGTGGCACTTAAAGACTGACAATTTTATTTATTGTATGAGCTTTTGTGGGAGAAAATCCCACTTCATTAGATGCTCTGAAGATGGGGAACTTACAGAATAGGAGGTAATAAATGTAGGAAAGTGTAAGTTATGGGAACAGATCACAATGTAACAGAGAAAAATGTCAACCTCAGAATTTATTTTTGCTCCAAATCAGAACAAAACTAAAAACTTTTGAAATTACCAGCAAAATGAAAATGTTCAATATTTTTCTTGAAATTGTTCAATTATTGTTTATATTTCTATATCTGTTTTTAAAAGAAAGAAAATGCTTCTGAATGATGAATCTAAATAGGCTGCTGTTCATTAGAGAATTGAATACTCAAGTTGAACTAGAAAGGTCTTTGGCCTATAAGAAGCTAATATATTCCTTATATCACCAATGAGTCAGTGTAGCAAACAATTTGATTTACCTCAATTAACACACTACATTCAAAGCAAATTCAGCTGAACACTTGTTATCTAAAATCCTATTGTTCATATTTAAGAGGAACTTCCATGCTCAGTCAGAAATGGAAACCATGTAAAAACATCCTTTGATATTTTAATAATCTTTTCTATTTTCTGTCTCAGAATTGCTTATGAATAACTATATAAACAGAACAAGAACCTTCACCTTCACAAGTCCAAATCTGTCTATTGTATTTATACATGCAATTATATCTACTATTCAGAACTTTTCAATCTCTTGACAAGGAAAACACTAAGAAGCAGTGAAGAATAGATGTTTTAATTGCACTATGGATATAGAGGAGAGAAAAAACTTACGATATCAGATGTTCTGCAAAAAACAAAACACTAATCACTCAGTGATTAAAGATTATGGACCAGATATTGCAGTGCTCCTTTGCTGTAACTGTAGTCAATATATGACCATCACATTTGATCTAAGCCAAATTAGGAACATGCACCCAAACCATACCAAATATTCTGCAGGAATTCATTCTATCATCTGTGTAGCTCCTTTTATGCCATCAGAGCAGGGTGTAGAGGTACATAGCATAGGGCAGAGTCTGCTCCAATGTTTTTCTTTATATTGGAAACTTTCTTACAAAAAAAAAATTAGTCTTGAATAGCCTTAATCATATAAGTAGCCTTTCATTTGATGTGAAGAGAAGTACTCACATAAATAAGAACTATTCATGTGAGCAAGGGTTTATAAGACTGGGCATGAGATTAGTACAGTGCATCTTCTTGCAATTAACAACAAGAAAGGAATGGAAAACTGATTCCCAAGAAATTGAAGTAATAATAGCAATAGTAATAATAAAAGAAGACCCCTATGCTAACATAATTCCATTGAAACTAAAAATATATATAAACAACAATTCCTGCCATGTCTCATTGATGTTGCACCAGGATAAATAATTTATGCAGCTAATTTCCACCCATTTACACGACAATCTATATATTGTATGCATGAGATGGAGTCCATAAAAATGTGTTTGCATCCTTTGCAAGGTAGAAATCTTTGTGCAAACCTCAATGAAAGAAAATGGTAGCATGTATAAAGAATGAGACACAAAATATGATAATTCTACTGTATAAACAGAAGACACACCCTCACCAAAGAGATTATATTCAATTCTGTCTGTCCAGAAACAGAAATAGCAAACATAGAAGACGCTCACAGATGAGGGATAAAAATAATTACAAGAATGAAAAAAAACTTCCATTTGAGGTGAGACCATAAAAACTGGGACTGTTTAATTTAGCAACTAAGAGGCAAAAGATAAAGGCATACACAATAATGAATAGAACACAGAAAGTAAAATGGGACCTCTTGTTTATAATCTCACCTCATAAAAACAAAGGGACATTGAGTGAGGAAAAAAGGGAATTATTGCCACAAGATATAACTGAGACCAATGTAACTGAGTAGGACTCAGAATAGGATTAAATATTTTTAGAGATAATGGAAATGTCTACTGTTCCATTAGGCAGGACAAAACAAGTCTGACAGCTCAAATGCCTTGCTAGATCAGCTAATTCACCCCAGAATGGAACTGACTATTTTATCAGGAAAACCTACAGTCCAAACAATGTCAGGACTTTTCTGAATACCTTATGCATTCAGGGTGTTATGTGGGAAAATACTGAGTACACATTGGTATACATACATTTTAATTTTCTTTATCTTAAGTGGGTACTGGGGGTGACCACCCTGTACAGATTGATTAACAACTGCTTTTGCTCCAGATTGAGCTAGTGTTAAATTGGCTTAAAGCCGCTACAGCTGCAGAGTAGGCTGGGAACCAGCTAACATCGAAAGCATTGTTTATAAGAGAGTAGGTTGTCTTCTGCCGGAGTCACCCTGGGAACACATCCACCCCTAGAAGGGGAGGGGTATGTGTGTTAGGTATATGAGAATTGGGAGTGCCCGCCTGGGCAGCAGCCTCACCTGGGATCCCAATCCCTGTGGAGTGCCCTGGGCTATCCCCATGGTGCAGCAAGGGTCTCTACGGGCCCTCAGGTACAGGGAGTAGAGGGTCAGAGGCTGCCCACTAGCAGAAGAGGTATGAGCACTTGATCCTCATCTGCTTGCTTGCTGTTTGTTGGTAATGCATGCTCTGTAATACTAAAGTGCTGAATGGCTTATTATATCAATGCAATAAAGTAACCTATCCATGCATCAGGTGTGGCTTCACTCAGTATACCCAAGACCCTGCTGAGGGAAGGGCCCTTTGTACAAACAGTGGAATTAACATTAACAGGAGCTAACACTCAATTTCTGGGTTAAAATAACTGTGATGCTTCAGCAAGTTAACTCATTGCAGTTAGCTCCCCAAATTATTAAAGTGACTGAGTGATCCTTCACTCAGTTTACCCATAACAGTTAGCTCCCAAATTATTTGTCAGTTAAAGGGCAACATAACATGATGGTTGCAAAGAAGCCCCTAAACATATTTTAAGAATCCTGAGAGGATATCAGAGAAGTATGTATGAACAAATGACAATTACAGTTTTTTGGACTCTATCATATACATACAAATGTCAAGCCCTAACAAAACTGGAGCATTCTACAAACTCAGTCATGGCCCCAAAGAAACAGTACCTTGAAACAGCCTGCAGGGAGTCATCTCTTGTTTATCACTTACTTCTTATATTTTTAGAAGCCATATGGTTTGCACTTACAACAGTACATTTTGCAAGGCAACAGACATACACCAGTATGATTTTACAAGATGACCAGCGGTTAAAGTATAATTTGGTGGGCCCCGGAACCCTCTGGCATAGATGGGGCCCCCTCTGACATGGGGGCTCCCCCCCGCTGCAGGTGGGCCCCCCAATACCCATCCCAAGAACCCACCCTCTGCCCCAATATCCACCCCCAGACACAGACACAGACACAGACACACAGCCAGCCAGCCCCCCGCAAAAAACTCCAGCAGTGCCTCCCCCCCACAAAGCTCTTACCTCCACTGTTTGCAGGCTGGCTGACTGGCTGGAACCTGCTTCCAGCCAGAAGCTGCTCTGCATTGCAGGCGGGAGATTCACAAACTCCCAGCCTGCAGCAGCTCTCTGCTGGCTGGGCTTAAGGAGGAGCAGGGCTTAAGGTGGAGCCACCAGAATGCTGCATTCTGGCTGCTCCTGCTATTTGGGGGGGGGGGGGCTGGAATGCAGCGTTCTGGTGCATTCCTCTATTTTTAGGGGCCCTGGAACACTGCCAGCCTAAAAATAGAGGGATGCAGAACTGTGTTCTGGTGTATTCCCCCTTACTTTAACCCCTGATAATGACCTAAGGTCTAGAAGCCTGCCCAGGGCAAGAAGTTTGCTGCAGAGCTACAAATATGGTCTCTGAGGCAAAGAAAGTGGGAATTATCCCCTTTAAAAGTTGTGATTATATGGGAGATGGGTGTACTCTCTCAGTTCACCAAGATCTGAAGCAAGGGCCTTCTCTTCTGTGGACAGGCCAACTAAAGGAAAAAAGAGATGAGACACTGGAACAATTTCACACCACCCTTCTGCTTTCATAATCACACACAGACACCAACTTTGTGCTCCGACCAGTGCACTTTATTTATCTAGCTCAACCGAACACCAGTTCCTACCATATGTACAGGCTTACAAGCCACAGAGGCCTCACAGCCTCAGCCACAAGTCAAGGGAAGCTGACCCTCTGCAACACCTTCTCTCGAGGCCAGCTGTTGGTGCTCTCCATTTGCACTGCTTTCTGTTGAGTTTTTATGGAGCCTCCCTTACGACGAGCAGTTGTTCCTCATCAGCGTGTACTCAGCCACCCCATAACCCTACCAATTAGGCCCATAGTATTATGGGACTGAATCAGCCTGGCTGCCCTCAATCCCTGTCACAGACACCAACAGCATAGACTTTTTTCTTTTCTTTTTTCTTTTTATTTTTTTTTTAATTTAGAAGGTGCTGCAGTTTAAAAAAATAACAGATGCTGAATATAATTTTAATGAGTAATTTTGTACCATCGCTATATTTGTCCACTCTTAATAAAGAGCTTTAAATAAGCCTCTTTTCCAAACTCAGTATTTACAGTATTTATTAATGCAAACTCCATATGTCTCCACTGATCCCAAAGAAACAAAGCAAAAGTGTAAATGCTTTCTTTTTAGTTCTTTCTTATGGAGAGGCACTTCTTTTCACCAGTGTGTGAATGTATGGGGATATCTATGTTTGTGTGGAAACAGCACCATTAAGGTGCCACAGGACTTTTGTTGTTTTAGCACTTTTAATATGTCCTTAAAAATAAATCTGCAAACCCCAAGATGAAGTTAGTATATTCTATGGAGGTTAAAACAGTGTTATTCAAAAACTACTATTGTGCACTGTCCAGCAATCATCTCTGTTTTTAAGTCATCGTTAATTTCATGCTATTGTGTGTTGTAGAAACAGGGAGGGGAAAAATAAGAGAAAAAGCAATACCCATGTGTCGCGGAGTAAGCTACCTCCGCTTGCTCAAACCTGGGGGAACCTCCCGGTTTGAGCCAATATTCCAGTCTCTGGGTTCCAGGCAAGCTGGCCTAATGGTTACAGGCAACATTCACAGGAGCCCTTGTATGTAGGACAGTGTGGCTCCCTTGCCCAAAGTCAACAGTCTCAAGTCCTTGACACCAGGGCAGTGCGGCCCACTGGCCAAAGTCAACAGTCTCAAGCCCCTAACCCCAGGACAGTGCGGCCCACTGGCCAAAGTCCATAGTCTCAAGCCCTTAACACCAGGGCAGTGCAGCCCACTGGCCAAAGTCAATAGTCTCACCTTGACTGTGTGCCCTGAGGGGCGTGGGCCCAGGTAGGGGGGTTCAGGCCCTCCCACTCCTCTGAACCCCAGCCCAGGGCCCTGGTGGTTACCGTGGGTCTTGGCCCAGCCAGCGGGGATCCGAACCGCAACACGCTGACTGAGACTCCGACCACACCACGGCTCACCCCGTTGTACGCTGCCCTGGGCTACTTCCTACCTGCAGCTGGGATGGCATCCCCCGTTTGGCTTCCCAATGTCCGCTGGGTTACCCTACTTCATCTGTCTGGGTCCCAGGATCCTCATGGCCTAGTACACCCGGCTCCGCGACACTTTCAGCAGTCGGCGTCTCTAGCGTCCCCCAAGGCTGCTCCTTTAAGGTAGAGGCCAAGCCGGGTTCTGGGTAGGAGCCTCTCACAGACGTCTGCTCCCTCTGCTAGTCTGCCCCCGACTGAGGGGAGCTGCTGCCTTTTATCCCTGGGCAGCTGCTGGAGCATGCCCAGCGGGGCCTGAGGGGCGGGGCTACCCGTCTCTTCCGGGCATATAGGCCTGCTTGAGTGTGGGGCGGGTCCGCCCCGTCACACCATGGCAGCAGCAGTGATATTTAAAGAAGCATTAACATAGCCTTATAAAGAAATCACTCCAGTTCCTGTACTTCATTAAGACTAAAGAAGCTGACTTCACTGCCTGCTCTGAGTGATCTCCCTTAGCGAAGACTCCAAAACCAGAATGAACAATCATGTCTTTCATGCATTAGGTTGACTAGTATTGTGGCTAGAACATTATTTGGGGTTTTAAAGAACAGTTCCCCGTCTAATCTCACCAAACAGGATTAACAAAAAGCAATTCAGTCCAACCTTATGGATTTGGTTTGATTATCTACTGCATTAATTTGATGATCAGAAACAACAGCACTGCTCTACTGAGTCAATCTCACTTGTGACCTTTTCCATGCTATTGACAGCTTTATTGATTCAATCTCACTTGTAACCTTGATTTTACTATTACATTATTCATTCCTAACTGGTTTAATAAAATTATAATAGGCTAATTTCCAGCTATGTTTGTTTAATTTTGATAGTGGTTTGCTTATTTCTTTTAACAAAAGAAAAAATCCCCCACAGAAATGGTTTATTTATTCATATTTTAACACGCACCAGTAACTCCATGAGTAAAAACAATTCAATCAAGGTTTTTGAGAACTTCTTGTCTCTAAATTAAAATCTTTGATCCTCACAGTGTGTCAGACTGTGTATAACTGTTAAAGAACTAGCAGCAGTGGAATCCAGTATTGTTTCTGTCTTCTTGTTTCATACGAGGACAGAAAGGCCTCAACTCCCCTCAAAATTTCGTCTGAGAGAAGGTGCAAGTCAAATTGCTAGTCATAAATAGCTGTGGTAGGAAGTCTATTTATTAAATAAACTTCTTAGACAGTTCAGTGCAAGAACTTCCCCCAAGAGAGAGGCTAGCAGGATGGCTGAGTTTCTCCTGTTCAGAAAAAAAAAGCAGCTTTAGAGATGAACCAAAGCTGAAAGTTTTGTATTTTTTTTTAATCTGGATCACCAAGCTCTAAATAGGAGATACTGCAAAGATAAGTGTTCTATAGCATTCACAGCAGAGTTATGTCATAATCATATAATGAACATATTATTATTCTATCTCATCAAAGGACATGCTGTCCTCATTAAACACCAGCTCAGTAGAATCATTCTGAGGCCAGATAGGAAAGTGACACATTGTCAGCCTCAGCACTGTGCTTGCAGAAGGGATTTGCAGAGGCTACATGATCACAATGCATAATTCCCGGTACCTGGAGATTTCGGATTAGAACAAGGCAAACAAATGATTTTTCAGTTCAGTCACAGTTCCAAATCATAAAGAGAAAAATGGTTTGGGTTGAACCAAATCTGAAACTTTTAGTGAACCAGAGACCTGGTTCACACTTATCGTGAAATTTGGTGG
The DNA here is from genome assembly GCA_007922195.1 of Podocnemis expansa. NCBI lineage: Eukaryota > Metazoa > Chordata > Testudines > Podocnemididae > Podocnemis > Podocnemis expansa. Next base: position 26,127,974 of record ML681981.1, on the reverse strand, counting down.
CTGTCAACAGGAGATACTCGGGCCACCTAAATTCTAAATAGCAAGGCATTCCCACTACACTGTGCTGACAGGAAATGCCCTCCCATCAACACGGCACTGATCTTTTTACACAGGTGGATTTATTGAGTTGATTTCTGGATCAGTTAAGTGAGTCCTCCTTTCTGCTCAACTGAATCTAAAGAATTAATTCTGTGGCACCAAATGTGCCACTGAGAGCAAAGGCATACCCTATATTTCTCTTCCTCTTCCTTGGTAAATCAGTCTCTTTATGTTTATGTACTGCCCTCACCCCGTAATACATTTTGTCTTTTTCTAACTCTTGCAATCTAGTGGCTCTTTTCTCCCTTCCTATCCTATTCCTCTGTAATCTCATTTCTTTAGTTTGGACTATGTCTCCTGTTCACATCTCTACTTTCTTTTTCTCAGTGTTTTTCCTGTTAAACTTTAGAAAATATGTGTTGCAATTTTAACTAGCATTCTTCGACATTAACAACTCAGAACTGTATATGTTTGTGACTTCTACTGCTTATGATTTCAGGTGTCTGAACTTCATACTACAAAAGAGATTCTCCCCCTGGCTCTGGCCACTGTACACTGCTGTGACTGCACAGAGGGGCCATACAGATGCCACAGCTAGGCATAGAAAATTTCTCTGGCACCGGCACAGACTGATGCTTTATAGCAGTTTGAGTGCTACTGCCTCCTCTGTATTTCCTCCACAGAGTCCACTCTCCTTGGCCCAAAAAGATTCACCACACCTTCTTAGGCTGCAATCCCCATGCTCCTTTATTTACCGTCCATATAGCCCAGTCCCACTTTCTGCCCCAAGTATACTACGGGCTCAGAAGCTCAGGATTCTAATTCCCTCCCGTCAGCAGGCAGACTTCCTCACAGCCTTCCCCTGCCCTTCTTGGCCATGCCTCCCCTTTGTTTCCAGTGTTGGCACATTTATCACCCTGAGCCATGGCACCAGCTCTTCTCTGTTTTCTCATTAGGCCAGGGCTCTGACTCAGCCTAACCACAGCACAGCTGTTGCCTGCCCTGCCATAGCCTCCTAGGTCCAGGCTAACAGAGGCTGGTGACAAGTTTATCGCCCCGATCTGTTCCATACCTGTGTAAACAGCCATGCTCTGACCTTTGCCAGAAGCCCTGGCATAAAGGAAATACCAGGAGGTAAGTCTAAGAAGAAGCAAATTTGGGATGGAAGAGGTGTAGCATTTGGTTCCTCGTCCTTTGGACTGAACATTTTTCCTTTTCCTCTAAGCTGAACATTCTCTCAATATCTCCTATGCTGATTAGTGTCCTATTTTTTTTTTCGAATTTGCTACATCTTCCAGATTTTGCTAGTACCTCCTACAGACTCAAACTTCCAAAAAACACTATTATGTTTGACAAATACCAGAGGGGCAGCCATGTTAGTCTAGTTCAGCAAAACAAACAAGGAGTCTTGTGGCACTTTTAAAACGTAAAAAAATTATTTATCACGAGCTTTCATGAGCACAGTCCCATCTCTTCACATGCACGAAATGGAAAATATAGCATGTTAGCTATAAACATATACATACAGAGAAGGGTGGGTCACAAGATTAATTCAAACAGATCCAGAGTGATAGACTGCTCGCCTATCTCTGCAAAGTAAAAAAGCTGTTTTGATTCCAACCATGTGGAAGAGAGAAACAAGTGCTGTAAGCAACAGCTGAGAAGGGTGATGGAAGGGATACCAACTTTTGTAATGACTGAGCCATTCAAGACTTCTATTCACACTCAGGGAGAAGGTATCTAGTTTCGATATGAATTCCAGTTCTGCAGTTTCACATTCCAATCTGTTTTTGTAGATATTTTGCTGAAGTACTTTAACTAGTGCGGGGTTTGGGGGGGGGTTGTTTTGCTTCATTTTATTTTGTTTTGCTTTGTTTTGTTTTAAACAGAATGTCTGGGTTGATTGAAATATTCATCTACTGGTTTTTTAATGTAACCGTTCCTGATATCTGATTTGTGTCCATTTATTCTTTTGCATAGACACCATCCAGTTTGGGCAATGTACACAGCAGAGGGGCATTGTTGGCACATGATGGTATATATTACATTGGTGGATAAGCAGGTGAATGAGCCCTTGATAGAGTGACTGAGCTGGTTAGGTCCCATGATGGCGCTACTTGTGTATATAGGTGGGCAGAGTTGACAATGGAGCCTGCCACAGAGATAATTGCCTGGCTTGGTGTTCCTGTTGTATGGTGTGTAACTGCTGGTGAGTATTTGCTTAAGGTTTGGGGGCCATCTATATGTCAGGAGTTGCTTACCTTCCAAGGCTTGAGAGAGTGAGGGATTGTTTTGTAGGACTGTCTTGTAGAATAGGCTGTAGATCCTTGATGATAGGCTTGTAGGATAGATTTTTAGACTTGTAAGACAGGCTGCGAGACGATAGTCTTGTAGGATAGGCTTAGGATAGTCTGGTAGTATAGGCTGTAGATCCTTGCTGATTTGCTGGAGAGGTTTGATTTAGGGGCTGCAGGAGATGATCCATGGTGGTCTGTTGTTTTACTTGTTGGGCTTATCCTGTACTAGTAGATTTCTGGGTACCCACCTAGCTCTGTCAATCTGTTTTTTTTTTTCCACTTCCCCACGTGGGTATTGTAGTTTAAAGAATGAAGGTGCTTGTCTGTGTCTGAGGGATTGGAGTAAATGCAATTGTATCTTAGGACTTGGCTGTAGACAATGGATCATGTGATGTGTCCCAGATGGAAGCTGGAAGTAGGAAGGTAGATATAATGATCCGTAGGTTTCCAGTATAAGGTGGTGTTTATGTGGCTATCACTTATTTCTAGTGTAGTTTCCAGAAAGGGGATCTCCAGTGTGGACTGGTCCAGGCTGAAGTTGATGGAGGGGAGGGGAAACCGTTGAAATCTCAGTAGAATTTCTCAAAGGCTTTCTTTCTGTGAGTCCAGATGATAAGGATGCCATCAATATAGCTTAAGTAAAAGAGTGACACTTGGGGACAAGAGCTGAGGAAGTATTGTTCTACATCAACCATGGCTGTGGTGCCAGGAGGGTACCCATAACAGTGACCCTGAGTTGAAGGTATAAGTCATCTCCAAACCTGAAATGGTTGTGAGTAAGCACACAGTCACATTGTTAAGCCACTTCATACTCACCCACTGCAAGCCTTTCCCCACACAGACTTGTCACCATTGAGATCCCTTCAACCAGAGTTAAACTGGTAGAAGTCAGGATTACCAAAGGCTGACTCTACTACTGGAGTTAAATTTTCTACCAAAGTGCAACAACAGTATCTGATATCATTCAGGAGCTGAATAATGAAACAAAATGTATGCATTTTTAGATTAAAAGCACTTAAGCTACTCAAAAGTTGAATATTGTGTCTTGGTATATCACTCTGGGTATTCAGAACTACTCCAGAGAGATTTTAGCCTGATTGAAAGGTTATCCTCTTCTTCACATGATACTATTTTAATTTTTCTGTTTTGTTCTCTGGCAATGCTGCTGAACAATCACCATATTTTTAATCAAATAAATGTTAATTTTTATGTAAAAAGTCCCCCTGTGGCTTTTTGTTTAGGTATATTTTACATCTGATATGCTCCTAGCTGACAGATGAAATACAGCTACTGTCTAATTAATTTCCTGGAGAGTCCAACAAAACAGTTTATCAAAAAATTCTGTATGTCATTAATCAAGGTATTGTTCAGAGATACATGTAAGTACTTTAAATTAATTTTAAAAAATTAAATAAAATACTGTATTTCTATTAAATCTATAACAGATAACTACAGTTTTACTGGATTTTACCATCATGTTTATTTTTTCATACCAAGAAATAATAATTTAAACTCCAGTAGGGGGCTAATTTGGAACTATTAATTCCTACAACAGGAAATGGCACTATTGGTTCATGCTCAAAGCATAACAATTTCTCTGAACATAGAATTTATCTGAAAGCTGAAACAATTTAGAATTAACCGTCTGGAGACAGCATATGTTAAAAACACACAGACATATACACAGTGTTTATTTACACCTCCATGCAATAAAATCAAGATTACCTTATACTGAAATCATGTTTTATCAAAAAAAAAATGTTGATAAGAATCAGCTTATAACCCCTCACATAAATCATTAGCCACTTACAAGTAATTCACTCAATTGTCTAAATATCTTTGATGTCCTCAAAACAGTTTGGATAAATGGGGATGTACTATATACACAGCACTTTAATTGAATATGAATATTATGTTTCATAGATTGACTTGCTTTAAGTAGTGTTAAAACAGAAAGTTTAAAGAGGTAACACTAGGATTTCAAGTTAGCTTTGTTCATTGCTATGAGTGACCTTTGTGAAGTTTTCTGCTGTTTTCAAGTCTAGACATCTTTGTGAATGGCTCACTAGAAAAGAACTAATACTATCTACATTGGAAAATGAAATTTCGATTTCTTTAACAGTCAAAAAAAAAATCACGGGCATCTGGAATTGTAGAAGTTATAGGGTTTTTGACAATAATTTTCCTTGATATCATGCACGAGAGTTAAGATTTCGGCACTGATGACTTTTAAATGAAATTACATTGAAAAGGAAAAAGAAAAGAAAAAACAGAAAAGGACATGATAAAAAAAGATTTCAAAGTTATAAGGAAAAGTGCTATTCGTGCTTCAGTTTTGCAAACCTCGACAATGTTACTATAAATGAAATACTTGCTGGATTTGCAAGTAGTTGCATTTCTGTATTTCAGAACGCGTAATGTAAAACAAAAATTTGAAAACTAATCCAAATAAAACTATTATCATTCTAGGGACCAAATAAATGGGCTTTGTGCACATGGGTACCCCTGAAGCAACCAGATGACCTGACTCTTCTTGACACAAACTATTCTACACAAGCACCAATGCTTCATGACCACTACTACTGTTCATTCATTGGCTGTAATGGCAGTAGTTACACCTGCACTCCATTTCCAACGGATCTTTTTATTCAGTTCATTCGTACAGTCATAGACCCTGGGGCCACACTGCTGCCTACCTTGGTTCCCTCCCTCCCCTTTCATGGGGAAAGCAAATATAAAACTGTAAAGAGGAATACAGTATGTGAATTGCAGGACTAAGTTTTTAAAACTTCTTAGCGATTTTGGTTGTCTCAGCACTTTCATGCCCATCTCCAGACACCTTAAAGGAGCCTGATTTTCAGAGTTTTAGTGCTCTGCATTTTTTAAAAATCAGGCCATCTAAAGCTCTCAGAAGCTATTTCTACACTAGAGGGTTTTATTAAGTTGACTTAATGAAGTCTACTTTAAGGCAACTTTATTAAGTTGATTTAGTGAGCCCACACTTCTCTTAAGTCAACTTAACAAAGCTGGTTAAGCTGATTTAAGTGTCCTAATAAAAACATATGCTGCTTAAGTCAACTTTATTAAGTTGACGTAAGCAGGCACATGCTATTAAATGGGGTTCCTTAAGTCAACTTAGGTGGCCACATTTCATTAAGTCGACTTATTGCCTGAGTCAACTTAAAGAGTGAGAGTTATTAAGGCAACTTAAGGAAGCCCCTCAGTCGACTTAATACAAGCCAAATGTGGCCAGGTCTTTGCTTAAGTCAACTTAAGCCTCCTTAAGTCAACTTAAGCCCTTAGCGAAGACACACCCAGAGTGTGCTCCAAAAAACTAAAGAATTTAAAATCATTGGTTGCTTTTGAAAATATAGGTTAATTTCTAGTTTTCCGTTTTATTGTATAGTTTAATGAAAATAAGATTCTAGAGAACCAGACAATGTTAAATCTAGCATGACTTCCTAGTTACTGGAGTATGTGCAAAGATACACAAATAAAAATAACCCAATTTCATTTTCCCCATCACTTTTTCTACTTGTCTTCTGTCACCTGCAGATCAGCCACGGCTAATGATTTGGTTCTGAGACAAATAGTTTGAACAATTTTTAGTCACACAGAAAAAATCACTGATATTCCCCAAATTATACATCACTGACATTGCATACAGAAGAAAAAAGCACAAGATCATCTGTTGCATGTATCTGAGATTATATTAGTGTGAGATTCTCAACGCTAGCATTTCCAGTGTTTTTAGTGTTTAAAGCCCAAATACACAAGTAACTTCAGCTATCTGAATGGTTGCATTGAGTACAATTACTCATGTACATGATGTTCACAGGATTGGGTCTCAAGGTTTCAATCAATTCTATTAAGCACATTTACCAAGTAATAGAAAATAACATTCTTAACTCTTTATATATAAAATTATTCCACTTTGAACAAAAACAAACGTATTTTTGTATATAAGACAGTATATTTTAGGACTAAATGCTGCAACTCATACAAAAAACATATCCTTACTTATGCTCCAGGCTCCACCAAACCACAGGCATCTACACACATGGATCAGTTTTCCAGGATTATTGCTATAAACTTCAGGTCAACTAACAATTTTCTTGTTCAGGAAGTTTGGTAATACATTTCACATTTTGTTTTATATTAGAAACATTAAGAATGAAACAGTTACCAAATAACTAACACTGGTGTATCGTTTACAAAACGCCAGGTAGTAGCAATTCACAGTATTTAAACAAAACAAAAAAGGAGGCTAGTGGCACTTTTAAAAAATAACCAATTTATTTATCACGTGAGATTTCATAGGAGAAAATCTCACTTCATCGGATGCTTGAAGATGGAGAACTACAAATGAGTGAGAGGAAAATAAATGCAGGGAAGTGTAAGTCATAGATCAGGTCAGACTGCTTTATATCTCCCTGCGTTTATTTTCCTCCATTCATCTGTAGTTCTCCATCTGCAAGCATCCGATGAAGTGGGATTTTCTCTCACGGAGCTCATTCAATAAATAAATGTGTTAGTCTTTAAAAGTGCCACTAGACTTCTTGTTTGTTTTGCTGAACTCTATTGACACAGCTACCCCTCTGGAAAGCATTTCAAGTTATTGTTTCTTATAGTGTTAGCATCAGATCCTACTCTTACTGAACAACACCGTGGCAAGACTGCCATTGATTTACAGAGGAAAGAACACTAGTTTCCATAGTCGTGAAATCCACACAAGGCCAAGAGCATGCAAATCCAGGTCTTAGAACTATTCAGGATATAAACTAAGCAACCATATTTTGTTACTGAATTTAGCTATTGATGTACTATTTGCTGAGTTACTGTGGGTAATTATGCTACCAACTCAGAAAAAAAGTAGTACAGTATGAGGTCACTTATTGCATATATTCAGTGAAATATAAATAATATTCAATTAAAATATTGCATATATTCAATGATCCATGAAACCTACCTCTACAAGCCTGCTGGTGTGTTCTCGAAATATACCAGCATATTCCTTTACTTCCTGTTCTCTTGCATTTTTAGCAGCTTCAATGAGAACAAGAAGTGGGACAGTGGTATCCAAGAAGGAGTCTGAGACATGATCTATAATAGCTTTCCGAAGCTGAAAAATAAATAATCTGCATATTAACAAATTGTATTATACACTGTATGACAGACCACTATAGTAATTAGAAAATCTATTATAAATGAATATGATTGATATATAATAATTACAATATAAACAATAAGCGATCAGTACTCAATGCATTTGTAAAAAGGACAGTATATGAAAGAAAATTATAGAAGCTGTAATTTGTCCACTTCACAGGTATCTGTATTTTATTTTTAGGGATAATTTTCTTATAAGAACATATGTCTCTCTCCCCCCCCACACACACACAGACAGGGCATTATGGTACCACTTTAGCAAGCTTTTATACACATGCATGAATCCCACCAAAGTCAATGGAAGTAAAACATATACTTAAAGCTTCCCTGAACAAAGATGGACTGCCCAATCCGGCCCAATAAAATAAATCATTTATTTATCTTTGAAAATAAACCTAATCTTGTCTCCTTTGCATTTTCTCTTAAAGATCAGGCTCCAAGAGAAGAGGACATTGTATTTCTGGACAGCATTTATATCCAATATCTTCTACATCATGTATTTTCATAACTACAAAATTACACAAATGTTTTCTACCTTATTGGAGGCCAAACAATACATTTTGATTAGCTAAACTGTATAAGGCATGCTAATTATGCCAGTGAGATCACTGATTATAACAGTTAATAGATTAGCATAGTAAAGAGAATAATAAACTAGTCTGATGTCCAATTTTTTCCATTTGCATTAACTATTCTTGAACTTCCATCTTAAGTTTTAAAACAAGTGTAGCATTCTAGAGGAACTTCGTTCTCAAAATAGATTTCACGTAATCTTATAACTGATGGTTGGGAAATTACTAGGATGACATTTTCAAGATTCTAAAACTAAATGAGTTAATTGTAATCATATAATACACTCTGTTCCCGTACACAAATCAAAACAGTACATGGAATATAATTAACATTGTCAATTGTATTAAGTTCCCCGATGCAAAATATGTACTTATTTTGTTCTAATCCCTTTTTATCACTATATTTAAAAGTTGTTGATTATAATATAAAAGGCGCTGATTGCAACGAAAAAGTACCTTAAAAGTAATACTGAAGTGAAAAGGTACTGGTGGGTTTGCTCCCAACAGAAACCTTTTTTGTATAACATTTTAGTTCCAATGAACCTCTGTAAAAACAGTGTGGGTGAGCTCTCCTACGTTAGTCAGATATGAAAATACAAAGATTGTCTGATGTTACTTTTTTTTATATATGAAGAAGCATATGTACCCACAAAGCTAACAAGTGAGGAAATTCATGTCTTCAATGCAAGGTTTGGATATAAATTCTACTACCAATTCTACTTTGGAAAATATCTACCCATTGAAAGTCCTGATTGAATGCCTAACGGCCAAGAAAAAGGATTCATTGACTCTGATGGGCATTGAGTCAAACACTGAGATTCCTAAAAATGTTCTTCAAGCCATTTTTGAAACTTTTTTCAATCTAAGAGAAAACAACTTATCACATAGTATACCTTATATGATCCCAAGTCAGTGGGATGCTGCACAGAAAGAGTATGTCTAACTTACATGCTAAGCCCTGACTGATTCATGACTGAGTTCAACTCCATCTTCCTTTCACACACAAATCAGTCTGGTCCAGGTTAGGAAGCACTCATGATTCAGGTACGTTGCTATGGGGATGGATCAGAGTCCAAGCCATGACATAACTTGGGTCTAAGCCCTGCCATTCTGCAGCATAATGCAGGTCAAGCCACAGACTGCAGTCAGAAGGTCTGCATAGTGTAGTATGGACATGTTAGTGTGGTTATGAATTCCAGATCCAGCCACTGTTTTCTTCAGGTTCAAAATAGAGTGTGGAAGCTCAAACATATGCTTTGGAAACATGAAGTCCACAAAACCAGGTTCCACAGACCCTTGGCTTTTGATACCTCTACACTGCATGCTTCTTTCAGCGGAATGTAAGATGCATAGGTAGGTTGCCCCCTAGCACACACATAAAAAGCATTGTAGTTGGTGAGGCAGTTTAGGTGAGTAAAGATATGACCAAAAGATGTGGGTATGAATCCAAGAACTTACCAAATGACTCTCCTCTTGCCCAAGCCATGCCTCCCCACCTACACTGTTCTTTTCAGCAGTGCAATGTCCCACTGTGTTAAGATGATCAGACAACAAGTGTGAAAAATCAGGACAGGGCAGAGGGATAATAGGAACCTACATAAGAAAAAGCCCCTATAAAACTGGAAGACCTGGGCACCATTCACTGCCTCCCCGCTGACAGAGCCTTTCCCCACTACAGGAAAAGAGTCTGGCAATAGGAAAGGCTCTGCCAGCTCCTGCCTTCTGGTGGGAAGTGGGTTTTCCCCACTGCAGAGAAAGACCCTACTAGCAGGGAGCTTCTGAAGACCTTTCCCACTGTTTCTCCCCATCAGAGCCTTTTGCTGGCGCATACAGCTGCACACAACAGTATGAAAGCAGCCTGCTTTTCACTCCAGTGTGACAATTTAACTACATGTACACTCCATGCTGCCACAAACTGTGTGTAGTGCAGATATGGCCTTAGTAAAAAGTGTCAACATATACCCAGGGGTCCTGCTTATTGGACTCCAATGGAGTATGAGTTTATAAGTCACCTCCAAACCTGAATTAGTTGTGGGGGAGTACAAAGTCACAACATTCAGCCACTTTGTATTCACCTACAACCATTTCAACACATACGTACATTTATTTATTCTGCACTTTAACAACTCAGAAAGGGAGAGTAAAAGAGTTTCAGCAACAGCAAAATACACAAAGACTTCTATTCTGCAAAAAGCACATGCTTGACTTTACCCATGCAGGTAGTACCACTAAAGACAGTGGATCTTACTCATCTTTTTAAAATGAATCATGTCTATATGGCTTTGCAGGATCATGGTCTAAGATATTAATATTCCAATTAAATACATGCCAATCTACTTTATTATTTTCTTTGTGAAGGAAGACATTCTGAACTTCCCAAATTTCATTAGAATATTAAAATAAAAGAGCCAAAGCAACACCCATGGCTGCTGTTTCATTTTCTCCAACAGCTTTGTTTTGGATCAGGTACCAGCCAAATCAAGCATGCCATTTAAAAATGTGTGTATTACTTAAATATCACTCTTTTTACACTTCATTTCCCTTGCATTGTACTAATGTGTTCACAAGACAGTCTGACCCTACACAAATTTAAGTCAAAGGCAAAGCTCCCACTAACTTCAGCATTGCAAAAGTAGGCCTTCTAGCAGTTGTCAGATAACATGTTAATAGGTGCACAGGTTATACTATCGTATGATTTGTATAACAACCTCCCAAATGCCACATTCAAAGGCCCCCACCCTGAATAACACAGATCCTGGCACCTGCGCAGAGTTCCACCAAAGTTCCATTTTAGGAACAGAGACTATAACAACCCTGTCAGTGTAGAACATAGCTGCAGCATCCAGCAAGGTTCAAGCCATCTTTCTAATCAACATCTTATTTTATCTTCTCTTGTATAACTCTTTCCTTTAGCTGTTTATTGGTTTGATTGATTTAATTAATCTTTCATCTACAGGGATTTTGTTTCTTGCTATACTTTTTGCTCTGAGAAACTCTTTGTCCTGAACTTCAGCAATATGAAACAGTTACTTTACACCGATTGGAGGCACTGCCATGCCTTTTGAGGCAGTGTGTAAAAACCTGTGAAATACTATTGCTGTGTTTTACTTTTCCTGAGTTATATATGGTGCTTGTGTTTTAGAACAAGAATACTTACAGCAAATAGAAAGAATGGAAACCAAGTCATGTGAAAAGAAAAGAAAAGAAAAGAAAAGAAAAGAAAAGAAAAGAAAAGAAAAG
>ML681981.1:26077382-26116647 GCA_007922195.1 Podocnemis expansa | reverse complement strand
AGAAAAGAAAAGAAAAGAAAAGAAAAGAAAAGAAAAGAAAAGAAAAGGGATAAAATTCTGAAGAGAAATGGGGGGGAGGAAACCAAACATAACATGTCTAGAAATTTATTTTCTGATGTCTAAAGCAGTATCAATATCTCCCCAATGTGATCATTATAAGAAATTCCTTCTGCTTCTAACTCTCACCGTCTAGGAGACAGAACCCCATTAACTACCTTATAACGTTGGCAGAAAGGCAAGAATACAGATGAAGAGCAAGAGCAATTACAATGGTGACTGTTACTTGGGAAGTAAATGTATTGTAACATTATACAGTGATTAGAAAGGAAAGATGTTGCAGGCACGATAAGCAGGAGGCAGAGAAAGCATGATTTTGGCAAACATTTTGATTGCTGTTGTTTAAGGTGTAAACTTCACCCCTTATGAAGGGTTGGGATTTGGTTACTGATGTGAAAATGAACATACAAAAAGGCACAGTTTATAAAACCTGTCCTCAACATCTATGTGTGATGCTATTAGCATCACAGAATAATTCATAGTTAGGGATCTCTTGTCCCTGCGCCAAAAGGACATTGACAAGTACAATGGGAAAGAGTGGGGATGAGAGCATTGCCAGTACGTCAAGATGCAAAGCAGCAGACACGGGCATGAATGTTCCATCACCCCTTCCTTAAAACATATATGGGTCTGCTAGTGTGAGGAACATTGCACACAGATAAAAAGTTATAGAACTGCCATGAACATCTACACTGCTATATACATATATAGGTAGTAAGAAATATTTTAACCACTTTAAAGTTTTTAGAAACTCCTGGAATATACAATTCCAAAATGAAGTGCTCCCATTTTTTAATCAGGACATGGCAGAATGCTCGCTTCCCTATTTTGTTTTTCACTGAAGTTGCTAATTTGTTTGTGGGGTGGCTCATGTGAAATCCTACCAGCTAGTTAGTGACTGGATCAAGATATCTATGATGGCCCTGTGTGCTGTGCTCTTCATCATCATCTATCACTCATTAGAGCTACAGTTTCAAACATCACTCCGTCACCTCTGTAAAGTTTTGTGTGAAGCTGAAGCACCAAAGTCCTAGAAGATGTATAAAATTAAAACATGTCATTACTCATGGGTCAGAGCTATGGCCCTGATCTAGAAAGTTGACTCATATGGCCTGAAAACCAGTTACTGGAGAAGTCCTAATGTCATATTTCATTTGGTCTGCTAGAGTCTGAAACACCTTATAAAAACTACAGAAACAGGGCTAGCCCAAGAGTTTTTGGTGCCCAAGTCAAACTGTGATTTTTGCTCCTCTTCCCTCACATACTATAAGAGATAATATAATTTTTTAAATAGAAAAAAATTCACTTCCATCTAATTTAGTGCCCTTTAAAGCCTGGCGCCCTAGGTGACCACTTAGTTCACCAATATGGTTGGGCCAGCTCTGTACAGAAGCAAACTAGAGAGTAATTATTTTTACCCAGTTCAGAGCAGAATTGTGAGGCATATCGGTAATTAATGTTTGTCAAGTGCTATAATCAAAAACAATTATTAAAGTCCCATGTTGGCATACGTAGAACTAAAACTCTGGATATCATGGCTTTCAAGTAAGGGCTTATTCTTCTACACAATCCAGTTATATGATACATTAAACTTACTCTCATGCATCTTTTACACAACAACTTAATTTTAAAGCAAAAATGACTATTTGAGGTTAGTTTGTGTACTGGGCAAAATTCAGATAGACAAGAATGATGTGTGTAAAACTTCATTAATCCTGTTTAAAATTTCATCAAATTACTCCAATTTTTCCAAATTCTTTTATAAGCAAATTTCTGAAAAAAATATACAGTTATATGTTTATATAATTTTACATATATACTCAAACCATGCATGGACGAGACAAGAGAACCTGGAATTGATGGAATGCTACTACAACAGTAGACCTAATGAGAGGGGATATATGAAACGTACGAGGGAACTATGGATGGACAAAAGACCTACATCCACACTAACTGAGAAACAGCTAGTTACCCAACGCTTCAACATAGTAAAGAGGCAGCTGCTCTCACAACTGGAGATAGACCAACTCCACATTACATCCCAGACTCAAAAAGAAGACCCAGAAGAACAACTAGATGTGCAGCAAACACCTGAAGCTGGAACTTCACTGCCACCCCCTCCATTACAGAGCACAGCAGCTGATATGAGGCATAAGATCATGGATAAACTAGCTACAGTCAACCCTCGAGACCGATTACCAAGGCTCGTTGGAGAAGTACCATCAGATAGTATGCTAGAAGATGCCAATAGAGCCCTAATGACAATTCCTACTACCACCATCACTGAAACCAATGAACTGGTATATGCTACAGCCTCTGTAATCCTGGAGATGCTTGGCTACACGATCAAGAAGAACAGCAGTACATACCACCCCTGGAAAATGAGGTTGGAGGATAAGATCAAGGCAACCCGGAGAGAAGTTAGCTGGCTGGTGGAACTACAGAAGGGCATAAAGATTAAGGATAAGACTCGGCTACTGAAAAAACACAAGGGCCTGACTCCATCTGAAGCCCTAGAGACTGCTAAACAAAGGCTCACAGCACTGGCTACCAGGCTAAGGAGATACACTAGAGAAGCAGAGGCCAAAAAGATAAATGCCCTGTTCTCCAAAGAACCATCCAAGGTGTACGCCCAACTGCAGTGCAACAACACAATAACAGCAGAGCCACCAACAGCAGAAACTGAACAGTACTGGAAGAACATCTGGGAGAAAGAGAAGACTCATAACACCAGTGCAAAGTGGCTTCAGGACCTGAGAAGAGACCACAGCAATCTCCCGGAACAGGAACCAGTCACCATCACAGTAGCCGACATCCAACAGCGGGTCAAGAACATGAAGAGCTGGACAGCACCTGGCCCGGACATGATCCACACCTACTGGCTAAAGAAACTAACAGCAGTGCATGAACGCCTAGCAGCACAGATGAACCAGCTGCTAGCAGCAGGCTCCCACCCAGACTGGCTAACACAAGGAAGGACAGTGCTGATCATGAAAGACCCCCACAAGGGAACAGCACCATCCAACTACCGGCCAATAACCTGCCTCCCCACAACATGGAAAGTCCTAACAGGCATCATAGCCGCCAAGCTACAGGACCCATGGGCCAATACATGAGCACAGCTCAGAAGGGCATTGGGAACAACACCAGAGGCTCAAAACACCAGCTGCTCATAAATAAAGCAGTCGCCCAAGACTCAAGGTCTAGACAGACCAATCTGAGCACAGCCTGGATTGACTACAGGAAAGCCTACGACTCAATGCCGCACACATGGATCTGTGAACGTCTGGCGCTATACAAAGTCAACAGGACACTAAGGACCTTCCTCAAGAACTCAATGGGACTGTGGAAGACAATGCTGGAAGTCAACTCAAGACAGCTTGCACAAGTGGCCATCAAGTGCGGCATATACCAAGGTGATGCGCTGTCCCCGCTGCTGTTCTGCATTGGCTTGAACCCCCTCAGCCAGATAATCACAAGGACTGGATATGGATACAAGTTCAAGAGTGGAACTACCATCAGCCACCTCCTCTACATGGATGACATCAAGCTGTATGCTAAGAATGAACGAGACATCGACTCGCTAATCCACCTGACACGGATCTACAGTGAGGATATCGGGATGTCATTCGGACTGGAGAAGTGTGGCCGGATGGTAGTAAAGAGAGGGAAGGTAGTCAAGACTGATGGGGTGGAACTACCAGCAGGCCACATAGCAGACATACAGACCAGCTACAAGTACCTTGGCATCCCACAGTCACATGGGAACCACGATGAGGAGGCAAGGAAGACAGCAACATCCAAGTACCACCAGAGGATAAGACAGGTCCTGAAGAGCCAGCTCAATGGGAAGAACAAGATCCATGCCATCAACAGGTATGCCCTGCCAGTCATCAGATACCCTGCCGGTATAGTGAGCTGGCCAAAGGAGGACATGGAGGCTGCCGATGTGAAGACCTGGAAGCTTCTCACAATGTACGGAGGTTTCCACCCCAAGTTCAACACCCAGAGACTGTACACCAGCCGGAAAGAAGGCAGGCGGGGTTTGGTGAGCGTCAAAGCCACTGCCCTGGATGAAACCCACAGCATCCAGGAGCACATCAGTAAGATGGCACCCAAAGATGAGCTGCTGAGAGAATGCCTGAGGCAGCAACAGCAGACATGGGAGGAAGATCAAGCAGAAGAAGTGCCATGGCAAGACAAGACCCTGCATGGGATGTACCATCGACAGATAGCTGAGGTGGCTGACATTGGGAAATCCTACCAGTGGCTGGAAAAGGCTGGACTAAAAGACAGCACTGAGGCACCGATCATAGCAGCACAAGAACAGGCACTGAGCACCAGATCCATTGAAGCAGGGGTCTACCACACTAGACAGGACCCAAGGTGCAGACTGTGCAGAGAGGCCTCAGAGACAGTCCAACACATAGTGGCAGGATGTAAGATGCAGGCAGGAACAGCATACACTGAACGACACAACCTAGTAGCTGGCATTGTGTACAGGAACATCTGCACAGTGTATGGGCTAGACCCTCCCAAGACCAGATGGGAGATTCCACAGAAGGTCGTGGAGAATAACAGGGCTAAGATTCTGTGGGACTTCCAGATCCAGACAGACAGGCAGGTACTGGCCAATCAACCAGACATCGTGGTAATAGACAAGGACCAGAAGACAGCGGTGGTGATAGATGTAGCAGTGCCAAGTGACAGCAACATCAGGAAGAAGGAGTATGACAAGCTGGAGAAGTACCAGGGCCTGAAAGAGGAACTAGAGAGGATGTGGAAAGTGAAGGCCAAAGTGGTCCCAGTGGTGGTAGGAGCACTTGGGGCTGTGACTCCTAAGCTGGGAGAGTGGCTCCAACAGATCCCAGGAACAACATCAGAGCTCTCTGTCCAGAAGAGTGCAGTGCTAGGAACAGCTAAGATACAGCGCAGAACCCTCAAACTCCCAGGCCTCTGGTAGAGGACCCGAGGTTGAGGATGACACATACCACCCATAGGGGTGAGAGAGGAATTTTTTTCTCACATCCACTTCTGGGACTTATACATAATCTTGAACCTTTGGAGGTTTACATATTCTAACAACATTATAATACGTCTCAGTATATCTGGATGAGAATTCTCTCTCACTTTTTACAATTATGATGATACCAGAAGCCAAAATAAATATTCAGATAAATATTATTTATCATCATATTGTCCCCAAGCTCTTTACCTGTCTGCGAAGGTCTCTTGTCTTTTTGCACACATTATCTATTGCAACATTCAGGGCATTACTCTTTTCTTTCTTGTCAGCCTGAAAGAAATATTATAAAAAACAAAACTGTTAAATAGACAATAACTATTTAACATCTTTTAACAACATTTCTCTACATGTCTCTCTTTTAGTAACACTTAAGGACTTGGATAACTAAGTATGTGCCTAAGTCCCACTAAGTTTAAAGTGTGTTCCAGTGTTTTGCTAAATAGAGACAGGTTTGTATGTGTGCAAACCACCAGCTTGCATTTTCAAGCATTAATTGCTGAAGTGTCACACTGTATTTAACATGATGAATGCATACTCTATTTACACTAAGTGGAAAAAATGATTAACTACATACAATATATTTTATCCTTTTAATTGTTGTACTGTTGCTTTTCAGTGTTGGAGAACATTGAGCATGACATTAGAAATACAACACCAAATGTCCACTTCATTATCACCACACTTAAGTCAAAAGTTTTATTTCATCTCTGCAAGCTGTTTAAAAAGATCAGACACACATCATGTTGTTTGATAGCTTTTAAATTGCTATAATCTACAGTATTTTAATAAGTTTAGAGAACTGCACTGGTGAGTTGTTAAATATAAAACATGTGCAGTGCAAATTCAATTTATGTAATTTGTGGAAATTAGAAACGCCTTTCATCTGATAGCACATAATGAAAAAGTCATCAGAGCATAGAAGATACGGAGAAAGCCCTGAGATATTTTAGAGGGCACTGCGTGTGTCAGCTTTACACTTTTAGTACACAGTAGCAATATTCTCTTTTTTCTTCAAACTCTTTCTGCTAATGCAACATGGCTAGGTTATTAACATTTGAAATTAGTATTTGTTATTTTTACAGCCTTGGCCAACAGTTTCCCTGTATAATTCTACCCCTAGTTTATAGTGTCTAATAATTATGTCATATTGTATATTTAAGACAACACACACAGGACATGAGGGTGCAAGTATTCTTATAAAATTTATTTCTCTAAAACTATTTCATGTAATTTACCAACCCAAGCTGTATTGTTCTAGCCAAAAAGAAAGACATATTTTCCTTACTTGGTTAACTAAAATTTCATGAACGCAGGCTTCCTACAAAACACAGAACAGAATCTTACTGATATCAGGAGAGCTACACTAATGTATACCAGCTGAGGTTCTGGACCTCAGTATTTGAAAAATACCATTATTACATTAGCGACTCCATTTTATGTGGGCCTGGTTGAAACTCTATCTCACTTCACAAAATTTTATGAGGCATTTTCTTCAAGCTTTCGTCAAAAGAACTAGGTATGTGATATATATGTGTGCTTATCTCCATAACTATTTATGTAACCTCATTATAAAGGTACATATATCACTGTTTATATATGATAGTCCAACAGTTTATACACACACGTAGTTAAATTTTTTTATTGCAAGAGAAAAATCTGTCAAAAGCAAAAAAGCACAATACTTAAAATGAATGAGCTTTGTACAAACAAACAGAAAAGGGAGGAACAAAGGTTAGGGAAGCCTATTATGATCAAGCCCTACTGTTTTAAATGTTGTTGCCGGATGCGTCAAATGCCTTGAAATGACAGTTTTATTCTCTACTGATTGAATTATTCTCTACTGATTGATTTATTCTCTACTGTTCTTTTCTCTTCCCAGTAAAGAATTTATGTTAGGACTGACCTGGACCTTTTTCATTATTTTCCACTACTGAAATGGCCTGATAATCAGAATTTACAATCTTGAAAAAGAGTGAATGATCAAAGGTAGCTACTATGCCATAAAAGTAATAATAATATCAATACCTGTGGAGGTACAACAAAACAAATGATTTTTGTACAGCATTTAGCAATGCCACTATCAGCCCTGGCAGCAAAATTAATCCTTTCCTAACTTCTAGTTAAAAAGAACCAATAAAAACATTTTGAATGGTATTTAGCTTAGCACATATCAAGAATTTGCCAGCTACAAAGTGCAATGGCATATCAACACATCCTTTAAAGATTTATATTTGGAGGTGATTTTTCTAAGGAGACAGAATCAATGTCAAGTATTGGGATTTCTGAACTTTTCCAGTAGGCTGTAATGTCAGAGGTAGTGACTAATGATGTAAACTGGCCCCTAAAATTACCTAGTTCTCTGAGGAAGATACAGTTAAATATTCTCCTCTATTGAAGAGATGGCATAAAATATATCAAACAGTAAATCTAAAGAAAGTCCTTTGTTTGTGTGTTCCTAACAGCTACTGTCAATGACCAATACTTGATAAGCAAAGATAACTCTACATAAATTACTCTTCATCTTGCCTAATGGAATGCTGAACAAATTAAGAAATGCAGCTTCTGATTGTCCTTATTTAGGTAATATGCATGGATATGTTCAGACTAACAGATAATCATTCTTGAAGGGAAGAAAATTATATTACTGCTAGGATAAATTTTAATTTTAAAGTGTGACTTCTCACCTTAAAGAGAGCTTCAAAACTGGGTGCTAATCCTATTAAAGTATGTGGGAGTCTCAAAGTTGAGTGTTGTAGGAATAGCCTTAAGCATGGGGGCCATTGTATGGTGATAACTGCCATATAACAGTTATTGTCCCTTGGCATTACATAGGTATCTTTGAACACTGTGTTATTAACTAGTAAGCAGGTTAAATATCTATTCTCTTGTGGATTTACCTCATATGTAGAAAAGATTTTCTACTAAAAAATAAGGAAACTCACAGAGAAGAACTTCCTTTAGTGTCAGTTAAGACTGCTCTTACACATAGCCTAAGAGACTTCAAGAGATCATCTAATCCATTCCACCACACTTATGCAGGACCAAATATACCTAGACCATCCTCAACCGGTGGTTTGCTTAAAATGTTCTTAAAGTTCTCCAATAACATGAATTCTACAACTGCCCTCAATAACCTCTTCAAGCACAAAACTATATAGTTAGAAAGCTTTTCTTAATATCTCACCTAAATCACTCTTGCTAAAGATTAAGGTGAGTACTTCTTGTTCTACCTTCAGTGGTCATGGAGAACAATTGATTACCATTTTCTTTATAACAGCCTTTAATATTTTGGAACACTCCTCAAATTCCATACTCAGTCTTTTTTTTCTCAGAACAAAAGAAGCCCATTTTTAACCTTCTTTCAAAGATCATGTTTTCTAAAACATCTATAATTTGTTTTTCCTCTTAATTTCCTCCAATTTATCCAGATGTTTCTTGCAGTTTATCACCTAAATGAAACACAATATTCCAGCTGACGTCTCACCATTTGCAAGAAGAGTGGAATAATGATCTCCTGTGCCTTATCTATGACTCTCCTGTTAATAAACTACAAAATGATACTAACTTTTTCTGCAACTGAGTCTCATTACTGACTCATATTAAATGTCTGACCTACTACAACAGAAAGTTCCTTTGCCTAGCCAGTTATTCCCTATTTTCTTGATTTCACTATAATGTTTACTAATCAGTTCTCCAATTTATTCAGCTCTCTATTATTCTCTTTATTCTATTCAATTCTCAATTTTGACTTCTAACCCTGTCCTCCCAGCTTGCTTTCAGTCACAAAATTTATAAACTTACTCTCCACTCCATTACTGAAGAACTTTTTAATACATAAATTTGTATTTCTTAATTTTATATGGCTAATTTTATTCATGAGAGCAACCTTAACTACCATCAAATGGAGTCTGTGTTAGTGAATTTCTGGAGGCTTCTTTTTATTTTCAATAGGAAGATTTTTTTCCCCCTTATGTGTTTGTCAAGGGCTCACCTGAGCCTGCAGCATCATGGAGCAGGCTTACCAGAGGATTTAAAAGAAAAATAAATAAATAACACAGAACTCAGGATACTAAAGTCCATAACAAAAACAATAGTTCTTACCGGAGATTGAAAGCAAGTATTTTCACGGGTAACCCCTTGACCAGGCCAGATTACTTGGTTTGTGCAATGAGAGCTTTCATTCCCTATCCTGGCTTAACTCAGAACTGGCCCCTAATAGAAGCAGGTAGTTATTATTCGACTTGCTGGACTTTGATTGGCCTCTGTCTGCTTCTGACCTTTCTAAGTATTGGAGGACCAGTGCTTGCTGGTTCTGCCTGCAGCTGATTATGGAAGGCCTCACTAGAATATATTTAAAGTCTGAATTTGCTGCTATTTTCTTCTAACAGGCTGCCGTCTTAGGGTGGGATGCAACAAGATAGTCAGGTCGCTTCTGGGGTAGAGATCAAATGCCTGGTACACCCTGCCACAATGTTGTTTAAACACCTGTTTTCTTCAAAGTACATCTTAGTGCCCTTGTTTTCTTTATGAAGCTCCATCTTTCATCACCCAGTGCCATACTGCCCAATGTACTGAAAATAATTAAATTCTATTGTAACCAAAACATGCTTAATGAAACTTAGTTTCACTGCAAATTCTAAATGACTTTAAAAACTGTGTAACAGAAAACAGAGCTGGGGCTCAGCTATAATTCCCTGGTTTTTTTAAAGATAAATATTCACGAAGCCCCAACTTTATAAGAGGTACACAAACAAATATAAATGAAAATTAGCTAGAATTTTGCATCTCATTTCCATGTAACTTTTAAAAAAAGAAAAGTAACAATAACCCTTAGAAAGAGTGTAATTTATCACAGTACAAATTCAGAAGAACACAACAGCCACTTAGTCAAACACAGCCGGCTTTTTCTACAGTCCCTCAAGGGACCCTTCTTTGTAACAACATAACAGACAGTCTGAGGTAAATCAATTATAAAAGGCAGTCATTGCTACAACAATCAGGGCAAGTTACTCTCCATAAGTATGCAAATGAACTGCATAGGAGAGATAAGTGATTAATTCTGATGTCACAGTGTTACTGTTTGTGCAGAACCAGGGGACAAGAACCAGGATTTTCCAGTTCTCCCAGCATGAAACATTTGATCTAAGGAACTTCACTAGCATCACAGAAAAACCATGTGACAGAGGCAGGGATGGAATCCAGTTCCCTAGGGCAGCATCTTGCTTTCCCTGCAGTTAAAAAAATCTTCCTAAATAGTTTGGCAACATTTGTGACAATGGGAATTAGAGTCTTCTAAAGGGAAGTAAGGAGTCCAGTGGCTCTTCAAAACTAATAAATTTATTAATTGCATGAGCTTTGTGGAAGCGTAGCTCAACCTTAACAACAGTTAATGATACCAGCCCTGCCTACAATAATATAACTCACAAACCATGCCAGATCCTCAGCTGATGTAAATTGGCATAACCTCATTGATGTCAATGGAGCAATGATAGTTTATGGCCACTGAGGATTTAGCCTTGAAAAAGCATAACAGGTACTCAGTTGTGGTAAAAAAATATTTGATATAAAATCTAAAAGGACTCAATCATACAATGCCACTAGATTCTTCAGTGGGTCAATGCCAAGACATGAGTGGAAGGTAATTATTAATGTACTTCTATGTTTTTTCCGCATTACTACTGTATTATAAACAGTGTTAGCGATAGCAGCCATTCTAGAAGTTTAATACTGCATTAAGTCAGAGAACTCAAACAAAGAAAGCTATTTATTAAGATGAGGCTTAAAATTTAATTTTGCAGATATTTTTCAAGTACTACCACGGCTTACACAATAGTCACAATAATATGCCTTCAGTCTTTCTTCTGAGCATTGATCACTGTGTTTTACTCTTTAGGAGATGAAAAATAAGGACTTACCTTCGATTCTTTTAGAAAAGCAACATTATAACTTCTTTAAGTTTTGAGGGTAATAGATGCCTAATAACTCTGTCATAAGAATACAATTACCCACAGTTATCAAAACAGTGCATGTGACTGTAATTAATATTCACAACATTAATCAATGAACTGTGCTCCTATAAGCCATGATCAGATCAGACTCATTACAGTACAGATTTGAAACATGATCTTTCTAATGGACTTAATAATAAATGAAATAGCTCTACTGGCAAAATCATATGGTACCAGGGGAGTTAGATGTGCAGTAATGTTCAATTTTAAAAATGTTGATACAGCATACATTGTCTATTTCAAATATGACTGAAAATGGTTCATCTTCACTAAGAAATATATCTGCTCACAAATATACAACAATTTTTCACAACTAGCCATATGTATTCAAGAACAAGTTAGATAAGACATCATAAGAAATGATGGGGTTAATAGCCCAGCAGAACACAAGGCAGCATACTCAATTTGCTTTGTAACATACGAGATGACACTAGGAATGTTCTGACTGGTAGTACTGGAGGCTATGCTCTTTAAATATAAGACAACTATTTTGGGTTTTGCCTAATAGATTCCTACAACAAATACATTATATGCATTAATATAGCAATAACATGTCTCTGAAATTCCATTCTCTTCATTTGACATGCCTTTAAGCTACAACATTTGGATTAGGATCCAGATTTCAAATACCAAATGTGATCAGAATTAGTTTTAGTTCAACCCATGGAAAAGGTAAGGTCACTCACAAATCTCAGATCTGGGTTCATATTTAGGACATCTTTGATGTTTGAGAATGTTCAGTAACAAGGTTTTTGTTCAGGATCATCTTTGCCCATGCCAAGATTTCCACGCTAGCTTAAGTTAACAAATGTTAAGCTATGTTTACCTTAGGGCACCATGCAGGGTACACACACTGCTTGCCTCTATAACACAGGTTTAAACGGCAGTGTGGTAGTGCCTAAGTGAGTAGAGAACAGACATGCCAAAACCTTAGGGTATATACTCTGCATACACAGACAGTGCCTTTCATGTCATAAGAATATAAGTCAACATAAGAACAGCCCCACTAGGTCAAACCAAGAGTTTATGTATCTTCAAACAGTGGCCAGTGCCAAGTGCTTCATACTGGCAGGGCCATTCTTAAGGGAGGGTGAGAAGAGCGACTGCCCTTGGCCCTGCAGTTCTGTCGGTCCCATGGGGTCCTGCTCTGCCCCCCCCCCCCAACAGCTGCACTGTCCTTCACCCCTGCTCCATGGACCTCAGTGTGAAGCCGAAGGCAGCAGGATAGGGGTAGGAGTGCAGAACCTGGACTCTGCTCTGGGATGCCCCTCCTCACCCCCAGGGCAGAACAGCCAGCTGAGGGCTGGGGCAGAATGGCCCAGAGGCCAAACTCTGCTCTCTCACCCTAGTCATAAATCTGCTAGTCATATCATAGGGCTGGAAGGGACCTCATGAGATCATCGAGTCCAACCCCCTGGGAATTGAACCCAGGACCTTCTGCAGGTTAAGCAGAGGTGCTAGCCACTACACTATTTGCAGGTGCTCCTGTCCCTCCCCTGGGCCAGCTGTTCCACCCTGGGGGCAGGCACGCCTGACTCAGATGCAGTGGGGGAGAGCAAAGCCTAGCCCCTGGGCAGGCCCAGTCCACCGCCAGGGCAGAGTGGCTGGCTCAGGGAAAGGTGGGAGTACAGGACCGGGGCCCTGAACCAGCCAGCCCTGCCCCCCCCATGTGGAGAGGTGGGGCCCCCCATAGGGTTGGACCCAGGCCTAGACACACCCCCAAAAGGGACAGCCCTGCATCCTGGCACCCATTCCCAGAATCTGACAAACAGAAATCTCTGCCTATCCTGGCTAATAGCTACTGATGAAACTCAGCATAAATTTATCTAGCTCTTTTTTGAACCCCATTATAATCTTGGCCCTCACAATATCCTCTGGCAAGGAGTTCCACAGTTTGACTGTATATTGTTGTATAAAGAAATACTTCCTTCTGTTTGTTTTAAACCTGCACCTATTTATTTCATTTGGTGACTCCTAGTTTTGTGTTATGAGAAGGAGTAAATAACATTCCTATTTACTTTCTCCATGTCATGATTTTACAGACCTTCATCATATCCCCCCTTTGTTGACTCTTTTCCAAGCAGATAAGTCCCAGTCTTATTAATCTTTCTTCATATGCAAGCTTTTATTGACATTTTTAGTAGTGCAGTGTCCCACCGACTCTCTGCTGATAGAACCTTTCCCCACTATTGGGAAGGAAGGGAGGCAGCAGAGATATGTTTTGGTAGCTCGCCACCACAGGGTTTGACAAAGTGGAACTTTCTCTCACAAAAGGTCATGTGATAAATAAATGCTTTAGTCTTTAAGTGCCACAGGACTCCTTGCTTGTTCTGCTGAACTAGACTAACACAGCTACCCCACTGGAACTTGACACATACCCTGCACGCTGCTGTCACTTTAGACAAAGCTTTAGTGAATTGATCTTCCAATGTCCATTGCTTAAGGGAGAGACAGATCACAATCAGTCAACTCCATATATCTCTCAGCTTAAAATGGGCTCAATCATCCCATCATGGAAAACTAAAAGGCACCTCTCACAGAGTTTTCTCTGACTTCCTCCTTTAGGTGGTAGGTGAACTCTATTTCTGCTCACTATTAGTACCATATCAGATGCACAAACAACTGGGAACAGATTCCATAGATGACCTAAGCAGGAGGTGGCTTTCCACATGAAAGTAAGAAGTTATAATTATTTTTCCTGGCTTCAGGTGAAAACAAAATGCATACAGGCCTGATTCAGTGAAGTACTTAAATACGGTCTTAATTTAATTAGTGTATTCACATGCTTAACATCAGGCATGTGTATAAGCATCTTGCTAAATCAGAGATACAGTGCACTCAGATCATTTCCTGAACGTATAAAGACCTATAGTCCAATGAGGCCAAATACTGAGCACAAAAATGTTTGATTTTCTAAGGCTGTATTAAAACTGAACACTAATTGCAGAGCTTGTTGGTAAACTGATCAGCAAAAGACGTAAGATTTTTGCCTCCCTACCAGTTACAGTGTGACTCTATGATAAATGTCTTTGCTTTGTTTATAGTTCTCAAAAACAAAATTAAAACAAACGTCATTGTAAATACAAGATATATTTCATTAGTTCTATTATCTAGGGAAAGAAAAATACTTAAAAAAAACTCCACCAATCAAAATATTAACTATGATAAGTTAATAATAATTGTAACAGATATACAAATGACAGTTAAATGATCGATCATAGTTCAAAGGAGTAATCAAACAATAATATTTGAACCAACCATAGGACCCCTACAAATACAGCTCACTGACTCAGCAAGAACCAAGAAACAAAGTATAGCTGACATAATAGTCCTTGTAAAATTGGATTTAAGAAGCCCCATTCACATTGTTTCTTACAATTTAGCTTGAAACAGCTCTATTTTCATTTATTCTGTGCTAAAATTTTATCAAAGGGCAGAACTGGTAAAAAGTATTATAATTTGATCAGAAAATTCCAAAAACAATTGACACTAGTGTAAAACTTTATGCAATGTCAATAAATTTAAATAAATTTTTCCATGTTCTGATAATTATGAAGATAACCGGGAAAATTCCGTACACAAATTTGCTGTACAAAAACTGAAAGAAAAGATTGATTTCCTTTCATGCTTGTTTTACAGAACACTAGCTTGAGAGAAAAGCAACACAGAACAAAAGAAGACACAGTACTGCATTGCCAAAGACACGACAGCTTTGACATATGCAGGGCCATGGCACACGCTCTAGTTTTTAACTTTCATATAGTCTGAAATATTTGGTGTAATAAGAATAGACAACAGATTCATCAATTCAGGTGCTATTGTTTGCGCACGTTAGAGTTGCTGTTTTGATAGGGCTTTAAATGCTTTGCTGGATGAGGCACAAAGTACTAAGCACCTTCCACAGTCAAATCCATATACCCATACTGCAATCCTATGGCCTTCCTCAAATATTTATAAGATGACAGACAATCCTCAGACCAAGCACTTCATTAAACTCATCCATTTCATCCTCACCATAACAATGTTATGTTTAACTACCATTTTGTTCTAACCCTGAGAAAAAACATCCATACTAGAATGGCTCCCCAATATGCTAATCTCATCAGGGACCACCTTCAGAAAATCTGGTAAATACATCACAAAATGTGTAATATACTTGAAATCTATCAATCACATTTTCATCCCCTGGACAGACAACTTACACTCCCTCACAGACATCCATTGAAGATCACCTATCACCACCCATCCACTAAGTTCTGTCTGCAACACTTCCACACTAGCACCAACTGCCTAGACACTATGAACATCTTTACCAATGGAACCCTACAGATAACCATGTACAAGAAACCCAGGGATCACCACAACTATCTTCATGGATTAAGTAAACACAGCAAACACATAAAGAAGCCTATAGCCAGCCACTCAGAATATGCTTCAAGGAGAAAAATCTTAATACTTTTTTGCATGCTTAAAACCACCTTCATTAAATAACACACTCAAATAGAGAAGTAGATTACAGACAGAACAGACAACTCAAATACTCCAAGAGAACCTGCTTCAATACAGAAATAAAACCGCCTCCATCTGCACACTACCTATCCGTCACCTACCACACTCTACCCCGAAACCTGTATGGTGTGCAATCAACAGCTACTACTCATATTCAGTGGGGACCCCACCCTAGAAGAAATATTTCCTGAATTCCAGTCTTATAGCCTTCAAAACAATTCCCCATTATCTCCAGGCTGATCATCAGAAACAAGTTCCACACATACCAAGAGACACCAACTCAAAGCAGCATCAGACCCTGCCAGAACAACAAAACCTGCAGATATATCTCCACTGCTGTATTGATCAATGTCCCCCACAACACACGTTTCAAGATCCATGAGTCCAACACAGGCTAATCACGACATTCAGGGTGCCTCATCTCGCAAACTAAATGCCCCAATAACAACTCCAGATGACAATCACTACATTCTCAATGGCTATGTCTACACTTAAGAAGTTAGTTCAAATTAACTTAGGTCAAATTAATTAATTCAAGTTAACTCGGTTAATTCAAACTAATGTGTCCCCATTAGAAATCCAAATAAAACTAGCATGTCCATGAACAGGACTTGATAGTTCTATTTAGGAGGGGGGCACCATGAGAAGTGTGGCAACATGACCCCCGAGAAGGGCAATGCCCCCACCCAATACATGGAAAAAGGAAGGCACCTGGGGACAAAGAAGGTCAAATCATGATAATTCAAACTAATGGTTAGTTCAATTTAACGCAGCTCTCTTGGGTTAATTCGAAATAATAAATTCAAATTACCTGTTACTTCAAAGTTAAATGAGGTTTTATAACTTCGAAGTGTTCATTACTTCGAACTAAGGAATTCCTAGTTCGAAGTAATAAAAGCCACTGAAGCCATGCATTAATTTAGTTCAAATTAATCCTCATTAATTCAAACTAAATTGTAAGTGTAGATATACCTAATGATCTCACATAGGGAAATGATAGGGGGGAAAAAAACACTATAACACCTATGCATGAACAGTTTTCACACAGGAATGATTCCATATCTGACCTGTGTGTCATTTTCAAAAGACAAGCCTAGAAATTTAAATTCATAACTTTACTAAACATGAAAAATCACAGTTATAATAAAAACACTGGATGATGGCTTATTACAACAATCTGTAACCCATTTACCCCTTTTGTCCTATGACTACAAGGGTATTAACGGGCCATTTCCCTTTGAATGCTTTCTTAGAATACGTGTTAACCAGCCACTGCCAATGGCCACCTGAAAAAATGTGGCAGCTGCTCAAAAATTCAGCAACAGCCACAGCTGGTGTGGGGGAGTGGGTGCTTCCCAGGCAAGCCACAGAAAGAAGCCACGTACAGTGGCTCACCTTGGCAGCAAGCCTGGAGACAGGGGTCCCCAGGCCCCTATGCACACAGCAGAAAGAAGCTGCACAGAGTGACTCCTTTTGGCAGCAGCATTCAGTGGAGTGGAGCTGCTCTGGGCAGCTTCTTTCCATGGCATTTGGGGGCATGGATACGGCAGGGACCCCCTGCACCCCAGCCACGCCCCAAAACTGCCACTTCAAGTAGCTTTTGGTGGCAGCAGTGGCAATTTCTGTGGTGCTGCAGAAGGTGCCACACGCTGCTCTGAATGGGCTCACACGTCAGTCTTGGCACAAGTGCGTGTGGTTTCCTACTCCTGTGCTATGTTTGTTTGAGCTTGTGTTTATCTGTGACATTCTGAGTACCCTTCTCAGGCCTGAAAAAGAGTTGTGTGTAGCTTAAAAGTTTGTCTCTCTCACCAACAGGAGCTGGGGTTCAATAAAAGATATTACCTCACCCACCTTGGCTCTTGATACAGCATAATAATACTACAACACACAACAATATCGTGTTTTATAACAATGGTATCCGTCTGATCTTAGAACTTTGCCAATACTAAACAGCTCCAGAAGAGCCCAAAAATCTAAATATAATTTCAAAATAACTTTACAAAGAAAAAGATGTGCACAGCAGATGTGTATTTTTAGCTAGACAGTGCCTAGCTACATGTGGGTAACAAAGGAAAGGAGCAAGCCACCTTGCTGTTGAAGACAAACTCATCCAGGCCCCCACAGCTCATTGTCAGGGCTCCCTGTAGACCTACTTGACTGGGGCACTGCTGTCTACTCTAATCACTTTTACTCCTCCCCTGTTTATAATTACAGTTTATGTGGTTTTATAGATACACATAAAGCTGCCATGAGTTAAGACTGGCTGGCATTTGGGAACACAGAATACATGTTAGCCTGGAGCTGCAGGTGCTGAAACAAGGAAAGGAGGCAGTAGGAAACATAAACTGGTGGCAGTCAATGGGGCCCAGGAAGCCCACAGCTAAGGAAGTGTGTATTCTCAAGGAGGAGAGCCCCAGGGAAAGCTCACAAAAGGACAGCATGAAATGGCTGTGTGGATATCACCTGGAGAGATCTGGAGCAGCAGCAGATGCCAGTGGTAAGGGGGCTCCAGCGAAAGCCTTCAGATGAGAGTAGTATAATGCAGAATGGAGAATTAGCAGGAAGCAGCTAGGGCCCCAGAATAAGACCCAGTAAAATATTAGCAGTATTTGTGTCAGGAAAGGCAAGATGAAGCCACAAGTATCATAGAATCATAGAATCATAGGGTTGGAAGGGACCCCACAAGGTCATCTAGTCCAACCCCCTGCCAAAAAAAGCAGGACCACTCCCATTAGATCATCCCAGTCAGTGTTTTGTCCAGCTGGGACTTGAACACCTCCAGAGATGGAGATTCCACCACCTCCCTAGGCAGCTTATTCCACTGCTTCACCACTCGCCTAGTAAGGAAGTTTTTCCTAATATCCAGCCTGGACCGCCCCAGCTGTAACTTGAAACCATTGGTTCTCGTTCTGCCCTCTGTTACCACTGAGAACAGTCGAGCTCCCTCGATGAGGTGTAGATGAGGTGTGCTGTGAGAATCCCCAGTCCCAGCAAATAAGGAGCACAAGAGAGATGTTTCTGAGGAAAGGCATACTGGGGCAACAGGAAAGCTAAATAGTGGGTAAGATGAGCAGGATACTGTTCCCTTCCACACTCACACACCCACTAAAAGCAATATCAAATATCCTTTCTAAATGGTTAGTGCCTGCCCCATGGCTCTCAATGCTGGCTCTGAAAATAAGCTGGGAACAAATTACCTCCCCACAGCAGCAATGCAGAAGCAGGGAAAGAATGACAACTCAGAATCGAGCCACACTGCGTCCCAGGGCTGCTCCTGGGATGGCACAGATCACACAACATCTCTTCCTCAGAGCTGTGCCTAATGTCACCGCTGAGTTCTATGATAATGTCAAGAGCATTATCAGCTACAGTAACTTCATTTATAACAATTTTTACAACACAACAGGGGCTAGAAAGTGCAGCTGGCAAAGGATAATAGAGTTTATGTCACTCGCCAGCATGTCTGCTGATGTACACCATCCAGAATATATTGCTGCATTCACTTTTAACATCTCTGCCCTCCTCCTTACTTAAGTACTGAAGGTGTTCTGCTGCCCACTGCGCAAATGTTTCTCCCATGCTATTTCCTGGTTATTGTCCAAATGAGTTCTCAGAGCAGCTGTTTCCATGGGGATACCTTCCTCCCTTCTGATACCTTTTCTTGACAAACAGCTGAATCCATTACTGGCATTCTTTTGATACAGGAAATGAAAAACCCTGTAACAAACGTTACTTGCTGGTCAGACTGCCTGCTATGTTCTATGTGAGCATGTTCCCATCTCCTTGTTCTCTGCAGTGTCAGAACTAGTGATAATATCTGCATGGCACACAGATGCTGAGACTTTCTACATTATCCCCTGCTATTCCCCTTCAAGACTGCCTACTTCTGTTGCAGTGTTTCATTTAATTTTAGGAGACTTTTAGACTGAAGCACGTCTCGTCCAGTTCTTTACTACTGAAGATCACCAGCTACCTCTTCACCTCCCAATGCAGCTGCTCCCTCACCTGATTCTAGTTGAAAGAAGGAAGGAAGAGAGCCTGCTTCAGTAGCTTTTTTTCCCCCCCTTGCTGTCTTTTTTGTCTTGATTTCGGCTGAGCAATTCCTCCAGTTCATCTTTGTGTCCCAGTAGAAGAAAACGGGGGAGGGGGAAGGAAGTCTTTTCTAAACACTCTCCCTTGACACACAAGTAAAAGTAAAAGAATGTGAAGTGATTTTCATTCATTATTTACATCCATTTAGGAACCATTTTCCTTCCATATAATGACACAAAATCCTCCAGGCTGTGATACGTTTTTCCACTGTGGATGCAGAAACCAGGAACACATCATTTTATCTTTTTGGGCTGTCCCTCATACATCTCACAATGCTATACAACTTCTATAGTCACAAAGTTAAAATGAGGTCTCTCTTGTTAAAGGTCATCTTCAAAATTAAACAACAAATCAATCTGAATTCTGATGCTTGGTGATCTATAAGGAAAGCCTGAAATGGTTATTTCGATGTAATTTTTATCTTCTTGGGCTTTTAGTTAGAAATTAAGTTCATGCCTACTCTGCAAGGTTTTACAGCCAACTGCAGAGCTAGAGAGTTTACAACATGAGAAGAAAATAAGGAATTAGAACTCAGACCTGACCCAAAGCCCACAGAAGATAATGGACAGACTGCCATTCACTTAAATGGGTTTTGGCAGAGGTCCAAAATGCACCAGAAGTTTTATTCACACTGTTTACAATTCTTTGGTTGCTTTTAAATGTTTAATTTTGGCTTGGTTTGCTTCTTATTTTTTCACTAAAATGTAAGAGAAAAGCTGTCTTCAGTCTCCATCCTAGAAACATTTATGCATGTGAATGACTTCAAAAGAGAATACCCCCATTGAACTCAGCGTGGCCACTCAGATGCATAAAGTTACTCATATACTCAAGATTAAGGTCTTCAAAATAGATTCAAGTTCTAAAGTAGTAGCCATGTTAGTCTAGTTCAGCAAAACAAGCAAGCAGTCTTGTGGCACTTTTAAAGTCTAACAAGTTTATTTATCTCATGAGTCTTCATAGAAGAATTTACACAATGAGAGGAAAACAAATGCAGGGAAATGTAAGTCATAGGATAAGGTCAGACAGATTCAGCAACCTAACCGTTTTAAGTAAGGGTTGAGAATGCTCTGAAAATACATTTATTTTTTCCCTTTAGTATGCCTTTGCAAAGATGTCACCAAAAGCCTACAAAAATAAATTCACATAAAAGCGTTCTTTATTTTTTTCTTTTTAAATTTTGTTAACATAGCTACAGAAATCAGGAATGTC
Source organism: Podocnemis expansa (assembly GCA_007922195.1). Classification (NCBI taxonomy): domain Eukaryota; kingdom Metazoa; phylum Chordata; order Testudines; family Podocnemididae; genus Podocnemis; species Podocnemis expansa. Next base: position 26,095,746 of record ML681981.1, on the reverse strand, counting down.
GCTGCCCCAGGAAAGGACCCTGAGCACTGGCCCAGGCACTGCCCCCTACCCAGAGACCACGCCCCCTGGCTGCAGGCCACACCCCCAGCCAGGGATGGGAGTGGCCGCCACTGCCGCAGGTGGCTGGGCCCGGATCCCTGGCTGGGGCTGCGGCCGGGATCGGCAGCCGTGGCCACAGGTGGCTGGGCCCAGATCCCCAGCCAGGGATGGGGCTGGGAATGGCCACAGACGGCTGGGCCCCAGATCCCCTGCCCGATTGGGCTGGAGACCAGGAGAGGTGTGGCCTCGCCAGACCCAGGGAACTGGTGCCAGGATTCGGGGCAAAGGCCCTGTGTGCCTGGCACCAGTGACGCCCCTGACAGAAATAGGGAAATAAATTAAGTAAACCAAACTCTCTCATTTTTATCCATTATAATGCAGACACAGACCTGACTTTAATAAAGCTTAACACATTTTTTCTAAAGTCAGACATGACTCAAGAAAGATATTGAAAGGCAATTTCTGTCAAGAACAGGTGAGAATATTCACATACGTGCACACCTGCGTGTGCACACACGCACACACACTCACGACCACAGAGAGGAAATTCACGCCCAGTTGACCAAATGAGGACTCTTTTATGTAGAATATTTTTCACTGTATATTTTCCTCATTGCTTCAGTTTGAGAATACCATACTTATTTCTTATTTATGATGTACAAGGGCTGTCTTCAAATTATAGATTTTTCATTAAAATGTTTTCTTCCATTTCCCCTCTCCCTCACTTTTGCATTGTCTGGAATATTTCAGACAAATTCTAAATCAGTCACTTTGGGGGCGGGGAAGATGCAGCAGAGGTAACTTAAATAGTGATGTCACATAGAGAAAGTCCTTCAAAAATGTTGCTATGTTCTATAGCGAAGACAGGAAAGTGATTGCCTAATATTTCTAATGTAAAAACTGAAGCCACAATAACTTCTCTAAAAAAAAAAGTTGAGAAAGAGTGGACATTATATCTCACAGAGGAATCATAAAGAGCAATAACATTTGTAATTTGCTTTGTAATTCAACTTTAAAATTATCTGAGGGACCAACAGAAAGATGCTACAGTCCTACACTCTGATGACACAAAGAAAGGAAACGTTACTAGAAATGTTATAGAACAATATCCATGATATTAAACTGTCAAAAGCAAGCATAGTGAAACATGTTACTAGATTTGTACTTAAAAGCAATTTTCTAACTTCCTCATACAGAAGTTTTCAATTGAGTATCTACAATTCTTCAAAGGAGTTTTGGCATTTTCACAGTAGTAAAACAGGCAGTTAGTTGAAAAGAAAGCTCGTTCTAAAAAGGAGCATAAGATTTTCCTGTGATGAACTATCATGTAAATGAATGCAAGACTGTTTGCTTATAAGAGAGTGAGGCAAGGAAAAACCCAAGTGAGGAAAAATTAAAAACATTAAGGGTATGTCCACACGTCTCTTGTATTTTGAAATAACACTGGTTATTTCGAAATAAAAGAGATTAGGTCCAGACAAAGTATTCTTATTTCGAAATGACAGGCTCCATCATTTCCAAATATGAGCTGTCATTTCGAAATAGCTTAAACCTTCTTTAAATCGAAATGGCTGTTATTTCAAAATGGTTATTTTGAAATAACACTTTTGCCCTCTCCTTCCCAGGGTGCCTTCCATTTAGCCTATATTGGGTGGGGGCATGGCCCAGGGAGGGGGCCATGTTGCCACACCTCCGATGGTGCCCCTCTCCTAAAGCAAAATAGCAAGTCCTGTGTTTGGACATGCTATTTCGCTTTGAGCTTTTCCCTTAATTCAAATTAACTTATTTTGAAATAAGGACTTTATTTCAAAATAACTCATTTTGAAATAACTTATTTCAAAATAACAGTGTACATGTGGACATAGCCTAAAATACTACAGTTTACAATAAGATTTAGAAAAAAACTGCTTCCTCTATGGCCTGATTGAAGGTTTTATCAATAAACCAAAACAGAATTGTAAACAGGCAAGAATGTCTAGAGCTAAGGTAGTATAAATAACTCTTCTACTTGCCAAGGGCACAATGGCCTGGAATAACTTCCAAAGGTATTTTCTGAAGCAACATAAAGACATCTTTGTGTATTCAAAGGGAAAAACAAAGAATTTTCATTGTGGGATGAGATATGAGTAATTTAATGGATATATGAACTAGATAAAGAAATTCTTATATTTAATTTATATAGACTAAAGCCTTTGAATATAGAATGTATGTATACAATATTATCACCTAAACAATATAAAATCCATTAACTTTAGAAAATTATATTGAGTGATTACTGGAATATTGCTCACATACACACACATAACACTTCTATCTTGACTCCAGGAAACAATTTTGCCTAAGACCTATGTGATGGAGTAAAGAAAAATATAATAAAGATTTTAAATAAGTATATATTAAATAATGTTAGAGAAGCAGATATATGTTATAAGAAAGCATAAAATAGGACTTCTCTGTTTCCTATGTCTAGTTAACACAGCTTTCAAAGAAGGTAAAAGGAATCAGAAATTGGTTGATGTCTTTTCTTCAGTATTTTCTTGGTCTGTGTAGACAACAAAGAAAAAAGAACAAGTCAATGTACCCCCTGACACCTTTATGTAAGTGGATATTTGTCCAGTTAGCTGGAAGAAAATGGGCACTATCCTTTTAAGGAATCCCTTGCAGCAGATGATGAAAAGAGAAAGCATACCGGAACGGACAGGAAGGTCACAATGCAGTTGAGACCAGGGCAAGATCACTGCATCGGCCTTCCTCCTGACTGGAAGAGTGGGAGGCGTATTTATACACCAGGTACCACAGACAGCCTTCTTTACTAGGATTTGGCTGAAGTACCCACCCAAGTACTTGAAATGGGAACAAGTTCTCTAAAGACCCTCTGTAAGCATTGTGATAGTTGTGTTTTTTCCTTAGGACAGCTGGGATAGAATTTTTCCCTTAGAGCCAGATTGACCAAGATGAGCTGGAATTTTTTGCCTGCCCTACAGCAGGTCTGAGCACCCAATTGTGTGGGGTATCAGGCTCAGCTTACCAGCTCACAACTTGCACATAATATTTTTGCTGGATATGCAATGCAAGTGTTCAAGTATGGCAGGGATATGGTAAGTGGATAAGTTGGACTGGAAAAGGATTTGAATGAAAGCGTCCATTATGGGAGCTATGGAAGACAGTTTGGGACTCTGACATCTCATCAGCAAAGAGCTGACTGTCACCTCCCTGCACTGTACAATTTGCCGCTGGATTCTCCCTTAAGTGAATAAACTTGTGATCTAATTAAATCACATCAGTGGCCTCCTCCATTTCTTCCATCATGGGCAGACACTATGTAGTTGATAACTGGGTGAAAATTTCCTTAGCAAGACAGAGTGGGGAGGGTGGATATTGGATGTAAAGAACTAGCCAGCAACTGAAAGGCCATAAGCAATAAGACAAATATTATAAGAAATAATGAATATCTGAAAGCAATTGTTTAAAACAATAAACATTGATAAAGAGTTACCATTTAGAATTTTAGAAGAAAAAAATTTACTGTATTTGAAAATATATTTAGTATGGAACATTTCTGGATTAAGCAGTTTTAATCACGTGCACCTGTGCAATGCTACGAGACAAGGTATAAAAGCATGTAACAAAGTCAAGTGGAGCAATCCAGGACTTAGCAGACACGACCAGCACAGTTCTGACTATGATGGAAACAGACCACTTTCACCCCAGGACTGGGCATCTGATGATTACGCTATTCGGGTCTATCTGCTTTATTTATGCTTTTTATTTGATGAAAGTTGTAATATATTGTTAAATAAATTCCTTATTAAAGCTTCAGATTAGTTAAGACTAATAACTGGTGTGAACAGTGCTTTTCACTCAACAATGGGTATGATCAGCTATTCTATCATTCTCCTTATGTTAAAGGGAACAGAGCTGAAATAGGAAGAGCAGAACTGAGCAGAACTGAAATCAACTGTTCAGATTTAAAAAAAAAAAAAGATTTCTTTCCACTCTTTATCAGGAAATTTGTGACTTTCACATTTTGACTAGTATATTATTTCGATGCTAGACCCAAATATCTTTATGATCCCACTCACTGTAACTCCTGTCATGAATAAGTTATCATGTATTTTGCTAAAAGAAGCACAGCTTACCCTTACAATAAAAAGGATAATGAAAAATGACTTTTCTTTGATTTGATTACGCTAATATTTCTGCCACATAGATTTTCAACTACAATGGGCACTGCTGTGCAAACGTTCTCTCTAACCTGTTACTTATTTCCTATATGCATAGCTTCACCCAGTCGAGCTAGAGTTCTGTGAAACATTTAATGCTGTTTTGGGCACATGTGGGTTGAGTCACAAGAGAACCTGGCTTGATTCTTGAAAGCAACCATATGAAAATGGGTCATTTTCCATACAGCTCTATACTGAAGCCTGGCAAATACATTTGTATAAGTTTCATTTTAGCCATTTTGGTTTGTTCAAACCCACCTTTAGACTGCAAGTCAGAGGATGAGAACCCATGCTGACTGGAACCATAAAAATGGCCACACTATACCTTTAAGCAAGGACGGGACAGGTGAATAAGGCCATTGTTCAGATTGCTGGGGAGCTTTACAGGTGGGAATGAGAGAGGGGCTCAGGAGCTGCTAAAAAAGGCCAGTGGGTGTGTGTGGCATTGCTGACTCACATCCAAAAACCAGAAGGGCTGGAGAGTTGATAACCAGCAAGCTTGGTTGGAGAAGTTCTTTTTTTCCCAGATACAGCACCCACCCTTGTTCCCCAGGAAGTGGCAAAAGAATACCAGGTTTGAGCAGGACCTCCTGTGATCACCATTCTGGTCACTCCTATCTGGGGGGACAGAGAAGGAATTTCCTGCTCTCCACCAAACTAGCCAAGGTGGAGTGGGTTTGTTGGGTATTTTTTGCCTTCCTCACAGCAAGTTCAAGGGGGACTTTTTATGGAGAGTAAGGAAGGGATTTAGGCCATGACATCACAACTCATTATGTAAGTGTGAGGTGGATGTCCAGCGCAGGTATTCCACAGGTAAGGGATACAGGGATCAAATAAATGGCTTGGTAAATAACTTAAAAAGGAGACGTTTTCTAAAGGAGTGGAACTGTGAGGGGGTTCAGAGCTCCTCTGAATGGCATGGCAGGAAACAAAGACACTTTCCTTATCACCCACCTTAAGTTTCATTCAGAGTGGGAAGGTAAGGTCCCAGAAATGGGTTCCTGGGAGAGCAGAATGGAAAAAAAGGGTGGCTGGTGGAAGCCCCCAGGTAGATGTTAAAATTATCATGGAGTTACTTGCACTATACACATATCTGCTAAGTAGTTCCAGACATCTAATAATAAAGTTATGGCCTGATGAAACCATATCCAGTGTCTCCTGTCCTTTTTGGATATCCAGACAATGTTCGCACAAACTCAGATGAACCAAGATCTTTGCACAATTCTGTATATTTATCTGTGAAATGTATTGAACAAGTTACCCAATGCTGTTTACACAGAGTAATATCATATTGGAATAAGATTTATAAATCTAAGTGTCTGTGAGTCACTTAAAATATACTTAGGCATGCAAATACAAGTTTTAAAAATTCAGCCCTCAGTGTCTAAGCCATAGACTCTTCAACTAAGCACTCAGTAGAATCCCATACATCTAATTAAGATTCTCTTTTATTTAATCTTTATATGCACTGTGAATGTGGAAGGCTATAAGGCATGGCACTGTCATCAATTATTTTTCAGAATGTCTAAGTAAATAAAGATACATTACCAGATGAATGCAACATTTCCGGTCATTCTTGAATAAATAATTGACAGTCTTAGACACCATCAGTATAATCTGTTGAAGGACTCTAAGGGTTTTTGTTTTTTTTTCATGAATCTAGTGGTTAACTGCTTTCAATACCCAAAAGCAATTAAAAATTAACTATTGTTAACTAGAGGCAATCTGTTCCATTACTAATAGTTTCTGCTATTAGCATTTACGTGGGAAAGAAGATTGGTAAAAGAAAACTTGAATCAGTCTTACACAGCAATTGCCAAAGAAGAGGCTGTTGCATAACCAGTTGTTTAACCGGCTATACAGACTGATTTGGACAAGGTGAAATTTTAGCATTACTGCAGCTGTTGGCTTATACTCTCAGTATGAGTCTTAAAAGTCTGAGCTTCTCTATTGTAAAGAAGAAATGAAAACATAGTTGCTACATTTAACAAATTGTCCTAACCAACAGAGCAGAGGAGGTTGTATGTGAAAGCATGCAGCGAAGACAACTACAAATTACAATCTCCCCTACAGGACAGGGATTTGCAGAATCTTGCAGAGAATCAAAAGAGCCTGCTCTGCAAAGCATTGTCCTCTGCAGAAGCTTGCAGGAATTCTTTGCACTTTTCCACTATTTACTTTCACAATAAAAAAAAATAAACACCTATGAAAATTCAAACTGAGCAGTAACTCAGCATGCAGTATTATGGAAGGGACAAGCTTTATTGTGAACCCCCTTTCTGAAGAATTTTAAATGATAGCTTATAAAACACCATTTTATCAGATTCCAGAGAGTAGCCATGTTAGTCTGTATATAGCAAAAACAATGAAAGTCCTGTGGCACCTTAAAGATTAACACATTTCTTCAGGCACAAGCTTTCATAGGCTGCAACCCACTTCCTCAGATGTATGAAGTGGAAACCACAGTTAGGATGTATATATAAACTTGCAAGGGAGAGAAACATTACAAAGGGGAAGGCAAATTCTAACAAAAATCAATTCAGTTAAGGTAGATGTGGCCTATTCACAACAGTTGATTACAAGGAAAGAATGTGTGAACAGGGACAATTACTTGGTAATGAGATAAATATTCCAAGTCCCTTTTCAGCTCCAGTTTGATTACCATATATACTCATACATAAGCCAAGAATTTTGTGCCTTGAAATCCACTTTGAAAATGGCACTCAGCTTATGCACACGTATATATGGTAGTTGGGAGTTTTGAAATCTCCTGTCCTGAGCATGCTCAGAGCATGCTCAGGGCAGGAGCCCCAGAATGTGGTGTGGCCTCCAGTGAGGCTAGGCAAGGAGGGCCTGGGTGGGGGACTTTGGCCTGGGGGAACTAGCATCAGGGTGGGGGGGGTATGGAGTTGGGGTTGGGGACTTGGGGAAGCGGTGTCAGCATAGAGGGGTTAGGGAGGCAGTCAGGGATTCGGGAAAGCAGTGTCAGTGTGCAGGGTGTAGAGAGGGACTCGGCGAAGTGGCAACAGTGTGTCGGGGTGAGGGGGGGGTCAGGGACTCTGGGGAAGCAGCAAACACATGTGCGGGTTAGGGAATGGGTTGGGGACTCTGGGAAAGCCAGTAGAGCGGGGGGGTGTTAAAAGGGGGTCAGGGACGTGGTGAAGCAGGCAGCACAGGATGAGATCATTAGGGATAGGGTTTGGGGACACGGCAAAGCTGGCAGCACAGAGTGGGGGGATTTAGGGAAGAGGGTCAAGGACATGGCGGAAGTTGGCAGTGCAGGGCGAGGGTGTTTAGGGAAGGTGGTCAGGGACACAGGGGGCTTATACGCAGGTCATGTGTTTTCCAGTTTGGGGAGTATCTACTCAAGGGTCAGCTTATACACAGATCGGTTTATACATAAGTATATATGGTGTGTTAAGTTTGCATACGAGTTTCAGCTGTGCAGTTTCATGCATAAGTTTGTTTTTGAAGTTCTTTTGTTGAAGTATGGCAACTTTCAAGTCTGCTACAATGTGTCCAGGGAGACTGAAGTGCTCTTTTCTCACTTTATGAATGTTACTGCTTTTTATATCTGATTCATGTCTATTTATTCTTCTGCATAGGAACAGTCTGGTTGACCAATGTACCTGACACAAGGGCACTGCTGGCACATGATGGCATATATCACATTAGTAGCTGTGCAGGTGAATGAGCTCTGATGATGTGGCTATTGTGGTTAGGACCAGTGATTGTGTCAATGGAGTTGATGTGTGGGCAGAGTTAGCAACAGGATTTGTTGCAGGGATAGGTTCCTTGGTTAGTGTTCTTACTGTACAGTGTCCAGTTGCTGATAAGCATTTGCTTCAGGTGTGGGGTTGTCTATAAGCAAGGATTGGCCAGCCTGCCAATGCTTGAGAAAGTGAGGGATCATCTTTTAGAACATGTTCTGTTTTTTTCTTTGTTGGGTCTGTCCTGTAATAGGTGACTTCTGGGTACCCATTTGGCTCCATCAATCTGTTTTTTCACTTTTCCAGGTGGGTACTGTAGTTTTAAGAATGTTTGCTAGAGGTCACATAGGTGTTTGTCTCTGTCTGAGGGATCAGAGCAAATGTGTTTGTATCTTAGGGCTTGGCTGTAGACAATGGATCATGTAGTGTGTGCAGGGTAGAAGCTGAAGGCTTCAAAAATGGAACTTCAAAAACAGACTTCAGCATCCAAGTGCAGAGCTGGAACTCATGAGCAAACGAGACACAATCAGACTGGGTCTGAATAGGGACTTGGAATGGTTATGTCTTTACAAAAAGTAATTGTCCCTGTTCATACATTCTCACCTTCTAATCAACTGTTGTGAATGGGCTTCATCTACCTCAACTGAATTGACTTTGTGAGCACTTGCCCACTTGACTGTAATGTTTCTCACCACTGCACCTCCTAACTGTAGTTTCCACTTCATGTATCTCCTGAAGTGGGTTGCACCCTATAACTATGACCTGCCCTGCCCGTAGACAAGTGAGTGGCTGTCGCTGGGTGGAAGCTGGCAACCCCGGACTCCTACTGCTCTGTGGCCCAGCACTTTGGCATCAGGAAGGCCACATTAGGGACCACCCTCATGCAAGTGAACAGGGCAATCGCCCGGGTCCTGCCAGCCTGCCTGACTGCCTGAGGCAACCTGCACAAACTCCTTGATGGCACCACCAGACTCAGTTTCTCCAACTGTGGGAACACTGTTGATGCCACTCACATTCCCATCCAAGCCCCAGACCACTAGGCCACAGACTATGTCAACCAGAAGGAATACTACTCCGTGGTCCTGCAGACCCTCATGGACCACCATGGGATCTTCCACAACATCTACAGGGGCTGGCTAGAGAAAGCACGCAACTCCCACATACTGCGCAACTCCACCCTGTACAGGTGCATGCAGGTGGGCACCTTCTTCCTCAAGCAGACCATCAAACTCAGGGACATGCAGGTGCCCGGATGTTCCTGGGGAATGCTGCCTACGCCTTGCTGCCCAGGCTCATGAAGCCATACACAGGCCACATGAATGTCATCAGGGAGCTCTTCAACCAGAGGCTACACTGCTGCCACACAGTTGTTGAGTGTGCCTTCGGCCATCTGAGGGCAGGCTGGAAGGCCCTCCTGACCTGCCTGCAGCTCAGCGAGCACAACATCCTGGAGGTGGTCAGTACATGCTGTTGCCTCAACAACCACCACAAGCTGCAGGGGGGAAAGGTCCCCCACATTTGGGAGGCCAAGGCCAAGTGGCTCACTGGTGACTACAAGCAGCCCGACGTCACTCTGCACCAGACACAGAGGGCCCAGCAGCGACCACTGGTCATCCGGGACACACTGAAGGCCCACTTCATCAGCGAGGAGCACTGAGGGGTGGGTCTTCTACCAGGCCCTGTCACTGTAACCACCTTTGCCTCATCTACAGTACTCACCCATGCCTACCCCCCACCCACACACCAACCGCCCCCCATCCCCACACCAATAAAAAACACGAGACATAATATGATTGTCTACATGGATTTTATTTAGAGGGCGAACTGGGGTTTGGGAGCTGCAGGGGCTGGGGGGGCTTTGGGAGGAAAGAGGGGGCTTGTGGGTGGCAGGAGGGTCACTGTGGGGGCCGGAGATAGCGGCCATGGGCAGGTGGGTCCCAGGCCTGCAGATGTCCACCATGAGCCCTGGGCTGCCAGCGAGGAGAGCTGCTGCTAGGATCCAGTCAGGGCCCAAAGGGAACAGGCACTCCTCTAGGTACTCCAGGGCCTGTGTCTGCTGGTCCATTACATCGTGCATCCACTCGAGCAGCCTGTGCTCAATCCTCCAGTGAGCATCCTCTTGCTCCTGCTGGACTGTCAGCTGTGCCTCAGTTGACTCTGTGATGTGGATCAGCTCCTTGAAATTCTCGTCCCTGGAGCGTGGTGACCTCCTCTTCCTCCTGGTTGGGGCTGGTGGGGCCCTGGGAGTCCCACCTGGCAAGGGAGCAGGGTCTGCTGGAGAAAAGCAGAGAACAGCGTTCTTTCCATTAGCTAGTGCGGTGTGCAGCTTGACAGCAGCTGCTATCCCCTGCCTATCCACCTTCTTTCCAGTCCTGGTGCTTTGGGACAAGGGACCCTTTGGTACCCACTGCCGTGCTGTGCTGCACAGGTCAGGTGCAATGCCTATGCAGGGAGACTTCAGGCAGGCCTGTCCCAGGGTTCTCTCCTGCGGCCATGTGCCAGCAGTGTCATGTGCATGCTGTCTGGCCTCAGGGCTCTCACCTACAGTCTTCCCACTCCATCTCCAGACACATCACCACACCGCTCAGCTCCAGGTCCCCTTCACCACATGGCCCACAGCCACTCTGCCCTATGGAAGGGCCTCTGCTCTGCCCCCCCTGGCCCTGGGACCCTCCCTGTCCCTAGTCCATGTCCCCCTGCCAGGGCCGGAGCTAGGCGGTAAGTAGCCCCTGCATTGCAGGGGGGCGCCAGCATTTGAGGGGCGCCAAAAGGGGACAGCACTGTGGCACTCCCCTGATGATGTCACTCATCTGCGGCAGCGCTGCTCTGCTGCTGGGGTCGCCACAATCCCCAGCGCCGGCCCTGCCCCCTGTAGTTCCTGTGCCACAGGCATGCCCCACATTGCTCACAGGAAGAGAGAGAAGGAGCACTCACCAGCAGGTGCACAGGGTGTCAGGTGTGTTGTCCCCTTGCCTGGCTCTTCCTTAGTGGGGGAAGCCTTCTCCTGCTCCTCAAAGGCTGGGCCCTCTGTCGGGGAAGGGATCAGCTCTGGGCTGACAGCTGACTCAGGGGCTGGCAAGGTGCCCTCCTGCTCTTGGTGGCTGGTCTCTCCCTCCTCCAGCACCACAGCCTCGTCCACCAAGCCTTCCTCCTGGTCATCGTCAATGAAGGGGGGACTCAGCAGAGTCAAGGCTATGAGCTGGGAGGCTGCTGCTCTCCTCCCCTAGAAAGGCATCCAGCTGCACATAGTAGTGGCAGCTGCTGGTGGTGAGGGCTGCCCCTGTCCACAGCCTGTCCTTCCGTTCCTTCTGATATCCCTGTTGGAAGTCCTTAATTTTCACCTGGACCTGTTGGGTGTCATAGGTGTGCCCCTTGGCAGCCAGGGCCTGGGAGATGGAGGCATACACTTCCTGTTTGTGGTGGCTGTCCTGCAGCTCGGAGGTGACTGCCTCATTCCCCCAAACGGCCAGCAAATCCATGATTTCCTAGTGGCTGAAGGATGGGGCCCACCTGGGGTGCTGGCTCCGCTCTCCCATGTTTGCAGACAGTGGGTCTGGCCAGCTCTGGGGAGCAGGGTGGTCAGGGGTGAGTCCTGCTTTATGGTTGGCCAGGGTAGCTCTTCTTTCCTGTGCCAGGAACTCTGGAAAGGAGTTATGGGAGGGGAGTCTGGAGGACACTGAGGTTGCCTTAGGGCTACTCCCCACCTACACTGGCTTATGTCGACTTAATAATGTCAACTTAACACTTAAGTCAACCTTAAAGGAGGTGTTAAGTCGACATCAGCATTCCTTAAGTCAAGTCCAGTGTGGACAGGGAGTCATTTAGGTCTACTTAAGTCTTAAAGTGCCACACAACTCCTTGTTATCCTTAAATTGACCTAACTTGTAAGTGTAGATGCACCCATACTGCCTTAAAGAAAGGACTTTGTTACTTCACCTCTACAAGAGGTGGCAGCTATGTCAGAGGAAGCAGCACACCTGTCAATGGAGCACTATCTACACTGGCACTTAGGCTGGGAGAACTACATCACTCAGGGGTGTGAATTATCTAATTCCCCGAGTGGCATGGTTATATGGAAATAATTCTACAGCATAGAATAAAAGTTCGTTCTAAGAAGACAAATAAATGATCATGAGTGGGATTTTACATCATTTCACAAGAAGGGAGTTCTATACAATTTTAGTAATTAGGTTGCTATGCACTTGGATCACATTTATGTTTAGGAATTAAGAAATGTAATGTAGTTTATTAGCATTGATGATTATGGCATAGTTATGAAAATCCTAAAGGCCACTTTTGGATAATGGATAGTATCAATCTAGTTAAAGTTGGTCAGATATGATTATGCATCCACCATGTCACACAAAGACCGAATATAAACGACCCTGTCTAGTGCCGTATGATGGATCCTCTCATGCTCTTGAACTTGCTTCAACTGGATTCACTGCATTTGCAGCTGCTCTGCCAGCTGACTCCTCAGCCCTATTTTCCCTTTCTCATCTTTTAGAGCAGGGGTCTCAAACTCAAATCACCACAAAGTTTACATGAGGACTAGTACAGAGTCTCATGAGAACTCGTACGTTAGCCTGAGGGCTGCACCACTGAAACCTTTTCATCAAATGATATTGCAAATATCGCTAACCATAGTGTCATTGCAGGCCACAGGAAATAGCTTTAGGAGCCATGTGTCTGGGACCCATGTTTTAAAGTGAATAAAAAGCATATATACACCTGGTCCTACTGGGAACAGAGATGATTGTTTGGATAGATTTATGCTGTTTAGTAATTACATGTAGTACAGTTATTTAGTTTCTTTATAAGATTCATTGAATCTCTACTATTTTTCTTATTGGTCACATCAATCCAGGAGAGAAAGAGAGGAATTCCTAAGATAAACTCATATGTAGTCCATTTTGAGAAAGAACCTCTAATCATTCATTCATTCATAATAAAACATTCTGTCACTCAATAGAAACATCATGAGAAACTGACTGAGTTCTTATAGCTGGTTCCAGGAACAAAACCTAAATGCAACCCAAACAAAGCATAATCATTAAACAAGAAACTCTCTTTTCTTGGAACCATTCTGTTGAATGAAGGTCAGGTAACAGCAGCAGAAGATAAAGCTGACAAAGAGATTTCCATTACCAAAAACACCCATCATTCAATCTTTTATAATAAAGATTATGCCTTTGGTAGTCGCCCACCTGTACTAGCTGCCAGAGAAAGGGGTTCCATGAGGCAGTGATGACCCACAAGCAATTGACAGCTAATGGCCTAGTGTTAGCTACCACAGACCACACTAAGTAGTACCGTAAAGAAGTACGGGTTAATGTCTTTGACCTAGCAGCAGTGAGATCCCAAGAATGATATGGGAAGTTGTGGTCCATTGCCTGTGGTCATAGATGAATGTTGGGAGTAGAAATTTATTGTCCTCCTTGTGAGCAACATCTTCTGGCCACAGGTTGGGCTGTTAAAATGTGAAATGTTTTACTATTCATCCCCTATTATATTATCTTGTTCACACACCCCAGTGAATTTTCTGCTCTCAGACACTGTCCAGGATGGATGGGTATCAAATGCTCATACATCCTGGTTACTGTTTTTACAGAGGAAAGATATCAAGGTAAATCCCTTAAGGTCCAATCTCTATTACCAGCTGGATCATAGGAAGGAAAACACAAGAGCATCCACTGTCTCAGTCAACAGGTGAATTAAATAAATTTTTTAAGCTCCTGCCATCCACACTTCAGACTTTTAATATTTTCATTCATGGGTTCAGCTTTTATCAGTAAGGCAAGCCAAACGCATAGTTCAGAATACACACACACACACACACACACACACACACACACTTACTTCAGTCTTATGCCACATCTCTGAGTATGAATGGCCTTGAGGGCCAACAGAATTATAAACAGTCCATTTTGCAAGGGATGCTAGATTACCTTTAGATATAACAAGGAAGATTTCACTTTCCTAAATCCCACATTCTGCAAACTATGTTAAAATGGCAGTTGTGCAGCCACAGTTAAAACTCCATTTTTATTTTTTTTACCTGATTCAGCATGGGTTTGTAATGCCCTTACAGAGTTTCTGCCCTTTTGGCAGGTGCATGGATTCACTTCACTTCTCTCAAGCCTGTTACTTTGTTGTCATGTATCAGTACATTGGTCTCTTGCTTTACTGAGCCTCCCTATATTTGCAAAGGGAAAGGTCATTATAAATTACATGCTCTTCATGCTGACAATCAAGCAGTCAACCTTTTAACGAAGAATGGTTCTCAAGGCAGCATGGCTTAGATCTGCATCCACATGTTTATGGGACAGCCAATCTTCCAGTGTCCTGTGTTAAAAGAAGTCAGGAAAATTCACCCCCTGACATTCAGCACTTAATAAGAGAGGATCAGTCTATATCAAAGCAATCTGGCAATCAGAAATTAGCAGAGAACCAGAAAGAGTTTTAGAGGACAGTATAAGTACATGGTTATTCACTGAATCACTGTTTAAGCCTTTTGAAACTAAGTTGAAGATGGTGCAAGATGTGTTAATGTATATGGTTTGTCCTAGGGGTAACACCACAGCAAATTCAGAGAGAAATCATTTATTCAGTACATGATATTTATTCTGAGAAGGGAACAAAGAAAACCTGCCAGAGGGTTTCTAATGAGAGTTGGTAGCAAATTATGAAGGAGGAAGTTAGACAGCATTAATAAAATTGGTTGATATATGGCCAAAATAATCCAGCCATCGGGAAACTTAGTGTACCCCTCAGACCACAATGCTATGCAAAACTACTATCTGTTTTCCAAACTGATTTTGCTGGACTACTTCCTTCTACTATGAATGGGAGCAAATGTCCGTTGATTGTGCTGGCTTTTCCAAGTGGATATTTCCTTTGAAAGTAAATACTCATTCTACCACAGCTTAGGTCATGGTAGGACAGTTATTTTTTCAGTGGGGTCTCCTAGAAAAGATAGAATCTGTTCAAGGCACTCATTTTACCATAGGGGGTGACAACCCCACTCGCCCTGGATGGTTGAAGGCTGGCAGATAGACGAGTTAACTCTCTGGGCAGCTAATTGAAGAGACTCAGATCAGCACAATAGGCAGGGCCTATAAAACCCAGGATCTGAAAGGAGAAGCTACTGGGAAAAGCCAGACACTACCATGAGAAGGGGTGTGGGTACAGGCTCACAGCACTCCCTGGGAAAAGGGAGGCAGCTTTGAGACTGGTAGGTCCAGGAAGAAAAAGGGGACCAGTAGCAGAAAATAGCCCAGGAACAGGACAGTGAGGCCAGAGAGGGAAATCCAGACTGCTGGGCTGGAACCCAGAAAAGGGGGGCAGGAATTGGGTTCCCACAGAAGCCACCTGCTTGGTGGCACCAAGCAGCAAGTGAGAAGACTGCCTACAAATACTAAGTAGTTATATTTCTCTCAGAAGGGAGAACACAAACAGTGACGTGGCCAGGGGGCTGAGTGACAAAGAGGACACTACAGTTCCTAAAATTGTGAGAAAGGCTAAAGGCAGACAGAGTAATGGTGTGCAGGTTGTGAAGGGGGTGGGGGGGTAGGGAAATCTGTCTTGAGCTTATCCTGAGCACTAGCAGAAGCCACCTGGCCAGCAGTCAGTGGACCACTCCATGACACACCCATTGCATTTTCCAAGAATGTTTAAAATTGTTCGGAATTCAGCAAAGATTGCATATCCCTTACCACTCACTACTGAGCCATTAAATTAATGCTGAGGAAGCCAGTGAATGCTAAAAGGCAAAAACTAGGATGGCAAGATGTACAAAATGATAATGGCCCTCTGAACTATTCCTGCAGCCTCAATTGATCAAACTGCCTTTTGAAGTTATGATAAGATGAGAAATGAGTTTGGGCAAGCTTCTGAACTGACAAACCAGTAATTCTCAATTATAGGGGATGAAATTGGACGCATATTCAATCTCCACATGCTCATCTGCAAAATGCACATTGGTATATGGTGGTTAAACAGGGAACGGCCAGAAGAAAGTTAAAAAGCTACTTTGATCTGAGACAGAAGAAGAGTAATTGAGAAGTTGGAGATTGGTTATGCTCTTATTGTATGCAGTCCCTATACGCAGTATATTTCATTGATGGCTGGGACCCTACAGGATTACCAATGAAACTTAGCTCCTCTGTGTATGAGTCATATTCTGGTCAAGCAACAGTAACAAGGAATATCACACTAATCAGCTAAATCTGTACCAGAAATGCAATCTACCCCACAGATATTGACTGATCCTGCTACCACTGGAAATACCAGTCTCTGTTAGGATGTATCTATTCCTGCAATGCTGTCGTAGTGATCTAACCCTGTTGTGCAAGAACAGTGATGCTTCACCATCTTATGCCTTCCCAGCTCCCGGTCCAAAGATATTACATCTCCTGATCTAGATCATATGCTGCTTCCTGAATAATATGTGAAGACTGCTGATAAGGGCATGAACTTTCATTTATGGCCTGACATATCAGTGAATACTTTTGCTCCGGAGGTCACATGGACTAAATATCATAAATCCAGAGTTTAGTGAGGTTAAATTCAGCCTCAGATAAGATCTGGTCTAACCCATCCCAGGAAGACAGAAAATAAAGAAAAGGAACCTGATATATTGGGTAGGGAGGTGAGGGGGTGAGTGTTTGCTTGAAAAACAAAATTCATTGTAAACAGCACAGAACTGGATCTTGGAAGTGCACACACATGGAAAGGGTAGGGGTCTTGTGCATGCTCTTTATTAAACACTCAAAACTCATGTTCTTAAAAAGACTTAGTTTATGAAAGAGTTAAGCAAGAGAAATGGCAGATTGTCTGGGAACATGAGCAAAGACCCGTTTTGTTCAAATTCAAAAGGTGATGCCACAGCTGTGTTCAATTTGTTGTTGTTTTTGCACTTAATAAACATCATTACTCAAGCAATAGCAGGAACTATGTGCAAACCGTAAATCAAAACAGGCTACAAAAGAATACATTGAACCAGCATGTGTTCATTTCTCCCCCAGTACAGAAATTATGCACTTGAAATCCAAAACATTTCTTGATGGATCTGAGGCTATGACAATATTTTACCACTCTTGATATCATTTACAGAATTATAGGGAAATGTTAGTCTTTAAATTTAGGTTTTACATTACATTTTGTTAGAAACCAAGACATTCTCAAACATGTGCAAAATAAAAGTATTAAGCTTTTAACAAAAGCTACCTACCAAAGAATCTTCCTATGTAATGGCATTCAAATCCTTCTTCTGAAAGTTAAATACATGTATATTCCACAAGGAAATCTAGTTCAACTAAAAAGAGAAAGACAAACCTGAAACCTATAATATGATGCATTTGCAAACAGGGATTTAAAAAGTTAAAATGGTAAATAAAAATAAGTTTCTAAGTAGCACAAAACAAACACTTAGCTTCCATTTTCATACGTCATTGAAATACCAAAGAATAAAATACTCAAGAGGCAATAAATGATACATGTTGAAAAGACATGAAGAAATGAAAACTAGGCTACTAAAATCTGAGAACTAAGAACGTGCAACACAAGGTACAGAAACTAAAACAATTATCAGTTTTTGCTAAAATTTTAGATTTATCTGAGTTTTTTCTATGAGTTGTTCTATGCTAATAATGTCTCACCAATTATTGTGTATTGAATTAAAAACTATCACTTAGGAATCAGTAACATCCACACAAAAAATGGCAAAAACAAACATTACCAAAAAAATGAAGATAACAGCCCCATCTTTAAGTTCCAAAGGGGCAGTGATGCAGTAAAGCAAAAAAAGCAAGGAGCCTTGAGGCACGTAAAGACTAATAGATTTATTTATCGCATGAGCTTTCATGGAATAAAATCCCACTTCAATTTTCTCCCACAAAAGCTCATGCGATAAATAAATCTGTTAGTCTTTACGGGTGTGTTCACACGGCATTCTTATTTTGAAACAATGAGGTTGTTTCAAAATAAGAAACGCCATGGCCACACGACGCACGGCCATTTCGAAACAAGCAAACCGCTTGTTTCGAAATGACGGCCGTTCTTTCGAAACGGCTTAAACCTGCTTTTGTTTTGAAACAGCGTTGTTTCGAAACAATGCCAGCGGGACATGCTGTTTCAAAACAAGAGCTGTTTCGAAACAACATGTGACCCTTCCTCCCTGGGAGGAAGGGCTGCCCCCTCAGCACCCTGGCCAGGGTGCTGAGGGGTGTCCCCTGGCTGGCAGAGGGGGACTGGAGGCACCAGCGGAGAGCAGCATAGCCAGGTGCCGCACCCCATGGGTGTCTGCAGAGGGGGACTGCAGGCACTGGTGGAGAGCAGTGCAGCTGGGCGCTGCACCCCCTTGCCCGGGCTGCCCCCAAAGCCCACCGCAGG